>OY728587.1:14016684-14426684 GCA_963422195.1 Carabus problematicus | reverse complement strand
TGTATGTGGGTATGTATGTATGTATGTATTACAGTCGATGATTATTTCCACAACTTCCGTTACAAACGCTACAGTTTCTAACTGATTGCGCAGGTATGATATATGATATACACAGTACTCGGAGAAAGAGAGACCTCAGTACAGTAGTTACCAGACCACACCAGTCCGTTACATACCTACATATATATATATATATATATATATGTATATATATATATATATATATATATATATATATATATGCTAGCTATGTGCTAGCAACGCCGTAAATAAATTTTTGCAAAAATTTTATATAAGTTACATCTCTTAATTATTACTTTTTAAAAGCATTTTTATTAGAAATGTCAGCCTTAATATCATTTTAATTAATACCAATCAATGCGAATAACCTATCCCTACACCTATACCAAATTTCAGAGCTCTAAAATATATAATACAGAAGTAATCGCAACTTTTTCAATTTTACATGTTAATTCCCTATGTCCCAGATTTCTTGGGACACCCGGTATACGAGTACATGCATACTATAATTATGAATTTAATTTTTGAAATGTTTAACCCATGTCTGTTAATCTCAACTCAAGAGATAATTTTTATAAACTCGCGTTTCGAACATTTGTTTATGCTCATGTGATGCCTGTTTAGTACTTATAAAAGTACATGTTTGCTACATATTACTTCTACTAAGTAAAATGTGATATATACCATAAAATAGTAAAACAAAGTACTGTTTATTATTTAAACTGAATTACTACACAGCAGCGGAGAAAACCATTTAATGCTACAGGTAAAATGATTCGGTTACGTACCTAGTAGTAGCACTATTGCAATGTATTGCGCACGCATCTTTATCGATTCTGCACTATTGAATGTACATACAGATATGTCCGGCACACAAATACACAATCTTTTGTAGATGCAGTGGTTGTTGTTTGATAACACACGGCTTGTTGACGATGGTGGTGTTGTCGGTATAACGTACACACCAGCACTGCCTGGTAAATCCACTTGGAAAGTTGAAGTTGCTGGATGTTGGAAAGTGACTCCTACCACTCGCTGAGGACACTCTTCATACCGTGGCCTCCTCCCCGTCGATGTGGTGGTGACCACCGACAAACCCGAGAACCAGAGCACTGATCAATGTCAGTCTACTGACAGTTACTAAATTTTTCTTCCATATTTTACAGTGCCGAATATAGTGATGCTATAAAAATGCACAATTTAACAAATTTAGAAGAAAAAATTACGAGGGCCCTTAGTAGCGTTGCTGGTATCGGCCTGTGAACAGCAGATTTCGTTTAACGTTCAGACTACGTTCAAATAAATTTCAGCGCTAAACTTATAATAGCGTTAATTGATTTCGTTTTCTATAAATTGACCCACAATTTCCCTAATTGTGTCTTCACGAAGCGCATTGGTAAATTAGCGCTTTTGGAGGAGGAAAGCCCGCGTTATATCGAATGAGTCTTAATTGAGATAGTGTATATCGAAACGGTAGCATTGATAGTCCAAATTCCAAGTCTTGATGTAATTGTATTGTAATTAATGTGATTACAGAATATGATTATGAACGCGAGTATATTGCTGTACTATTATTGAGTATAAACGTATAATACAGAGGTTGTATTAGGCTGTATAGGGTTTATTTATTTTTACTCAGAGTTCCGTGTTATAATTCGCTTATACGTAATCGCAGTTAAACATTCATACATGCGGGATACTGTAGGTGCTGGTCGAGTATATGGTCAGTTGTTGGTGAATGTATTTATTACTTTCGAATCACCATTGCCAACACCCACACACTCGCACACACACAGTCAGACGGTGCAGTGTTGTCTCGCCAATTGTCGAGATCTTAAAAGCACTTCATCCATTTCTACCACTTATAGTCCTGATATAAAACTCTGTAGTATAATAGTACATTATAACACCAAGTTAGACAAACGGCTTATTTGCAATTTGAAGCCCGAAGGCACCGAGAGAAAAATGATGAACTCTCTCCCGAGGTGTAACTACTATTTCTTACACGATCGGCAGTAGAAACACTTAATTTCAGAAATAAAGAATTACAATAAATCGGAGCGAAATTACAATATGTAGAATGTTTCCATGCAACACGGACAACAGACATTTGTTTACAAAAAAACCTTTGTTATAATAAAAACTCCCCTAGGGAATTTGTTGGCTTATTTCGTTATTAGCGGAATAAATGCTTTACTTCTGTCACAATTTTGATGGCACAGAAACCGACCTATTGAAACAGAAACTATTTTGTAGTATTAAGAAAAAATAAATATATTGTAATACTACTAATATGTTTTCTAATAAAATACATTACTCCTATAATTTATTCGTATCTTTGGTAGTAAAAAAACAGTGAGGAAATACACAAGATTAGTACATAGAATTGAGTTGCGTAAGGACAAAATAAAAAGTTCCTGAAGACCACTAGACCAGAGCGAGATTATATACACATGTAAATATGTATGTATTTAATTGTGCATCGCTGGTATGTACAGTATTAATCAATTAATATTACATCACATATGCTGCGCCACACTGCGGACAAAAATGAAAGCTTCAGGTATAGCTGATTACAGGACCAATTAAAAAAAAAAAAAACGCACTCTGTTGATAATTCATTTCATTGATTTGTAACGTAAAATGAACATAATGTTTATATATTTATATAAAGTGTATATTTCCAACGGAGAAATCCATATGTGAATATACAAAATAATTGTGTCTGTAATTGTTTTATAAAGATCTTCATAATATTAAGATCAGTGTAACTTTACGCAGTTAGACTGACAAAATCGACATTGCACGTAATTCTTCGTCTGTTATTATGTAACAGTGTTTTCCTTTTCAACAAAACTTAAAAAATATATTTACAAAATTGCAATTATATTCATGTACACTTTCTAGCTAACAATGCACCGGGATTTGTACATCAACATTCGTCTGCTACACGTATATAAAAACGTACAACAGATTTAGTATCCAATAAGCTGTATATTTTTTTAAGGGCCTAAATCTTAATACAATTATCACGTTTGTCAATCTCAGACGAGTGCTCCAGTGAGTGGTGATGCCTGCAGTAAATCAAGCTTGAAATTGTCTTGGCCGAAAAGTACACAAAAAGGTGTATGTATATAGATAATTTTTTATATCATCTTTTCATTGCAATGGGTAACTATTAACCTGGTTTAACCCGGTTATTGGTCAAACAAACTAGCCGCTTGACATTTGATGCTATTGAGATAGTAGTAATTTCAAAATAGAATTCTTTCAAATGCCATTTCCAACCTACTGGCGGCAATGTTATGAATTTTCCAAACAAACATCGTCTCTTTTTGATCGTTTGTTGTTGGAGCATATTCATAGTTTATGCCTTTCCAAAGCACTGCATAGGGATTTTTCTGTAAGAGATATTTATTATTTGAAAGCTGTATTACTATTTTTTTATCACAGTGATCCGCTATTTTTTCTTTCGATTTTGTTGTTTTATTCTTAAAGCACGTACCATACTTTCATTGACTTGTCTACTGTTGGTGTTGGTTTGTAAACGAATTGTTGTTTTATTTTAATATGTACTCGTTTTCACAAATGAATTGTCCCAGTCGCTTTCACACTTGTGGGGAATTGTTAAACTTTTTTTTGGGACTAATGGTGTGAAAAGATGCCTCGCTCTGAGACAATAGCGTTATCAACATGTGATTGAAAAATACTAAATAACATACTGTTAAAACCATAATAAAAAATTATATACATATATATATATATATATATATATATATATATATATATATATATAATTTTATATATATATATATACAGTAAAGTCGCGATTTAGTGAACTCTCGATTAAATGAACAACCCGATAGAGTGAACACTTAAATTTTATCATTGCGTCCCGATATAGTGAACAACTGTAAACCCCGATACAGTAAACTATGGTATTTGCGATACTTCTCTGGGGGATCCCACTAAATATGAATCTAGATGGAGCGTAAATGAAAATACTTGAATTTAAAACAAAAAAAATTAAATACTTAATGTCTGGGTAAAGGAGAATGTGTGACCGTGCTTGCTAGTAGAATGTTGCAGTTTGCTCGTGTTACATGATTTGCGACAAAATTAGTACAAATTAATCTCAAAAAAAGCGTAAACAATCCAATATTACTTAATTTTTTTCGCTTCTGCAATAAATAACCTTTTATGTGTACCTTCCCATTACATAATACACGTATACATAATATTATGTAATAGGTACATGTTTTTTTTGTTTTTTTTTTAAATTACTTTATTGTAGATTTTCTTTTGTCAATTGTAGATCTCGAGAAAAAGAAATATTGAATCCAAAATGATTGGAATAAATGACTATATTTCAATATGATAACAGATATGCGACGTTTCGACCAGATGTTTTTTGGTCATTTTCTAGCAAATAACAAAATTCTAGAGGAAAGAAACAAATCTACAATTGACTAAAGAAAATCTACAATAAAATAATAAAAAATCATCTTTATGATTAAGTTTTGAAACAAACAGTTCACATTAACTTGAACTAACCATTTTGGATTCAATATTTTTCCTTCTCTTTTATTATTTTACATATACATACATAATTCTGTTGATTTAGGTATCTAGAATATAAGTTGTTTCTCAAAATATCTGAGTAAGACCAGAACCCCGAAAATGTAAACACCCCTAAAAAGTGAACAGGCTTGGCCGGAATTAGTTCACTAAATCGCGACTCTACTGTATATATATATATATGTATATAATTTTTTATATATATATATATATATATATATATATATATATATATATATATATGTATATAGTGATATTTATGCTTGTTAGGTTGTCCCCAAATGATGACGTAAATTGGTTGTTTCTCTGGATGCAGTATATGTATGTATGTTGATAGTGTAATATATGTAACAATATGGTCATACTTTATACCAATTTAGATTTTAATAGTTACAATATATATATATAGTGTGTTCAGAAATATTAGAATTTGACTAACGCAGCATGCTATTAACAGAGGATTATCCCAGATTTTACGACATAGTAAATGCATGAAAAGCAGAGATGTATTCAGAAATTTATAAATACATTTTGAAAAATAAAAACAACAAAAATATGAATATGATATACATCTTAACAATACAAATTAACATAAATAAATGTAATATTCAATAAATTATTATTACGTCGTAATTATAAACAAAATGGCTCTTGTCTTTCCCGCTAAGAGGATTACAAATTTACCTGAATACCGCCACTACTAGTAGTTTATGGCCTCTCCTGCTGTGAAGGGTACCCCCCCCCCCCCCTACCTATTAAGGAATCATGTCAAATTCTAATATCTATGGATACACTATACTACATATTTTTACGTAGCAAGTATTATATCTTTTGACAGCTGAATAGCACAACCTCACATAGTACTGTGTATCTCTCATCTCGCGTCTCAGTGTGCCTTGCAAAATTGCTAATCACCACACCATCTTGTAATGAAGATATTACAGAATGTGAAAGGCTCCACAGCACTGAACCATAACGCTATATTCACTTGTTTACGACTGATCCATTTAGTGACTGTTACTGTTTAGCCTACTAGATTCCCCGTAAAGGAATTATCAAATGAGATTCACATCCGTCGAAATGAAAGTAAAGGTAAAATACAATTTTTTTTTTTTACTTACTTTCAGCTTTTATTGAAACACTTGATGTGGCTCATTAGCTAGAATAGTAAATACGTGTACAAATGTATGGTGTTTTTTTTTGTTTTTACGTTTTTATTCAAACGGGAAATCGAAATGCTAACAGTGACCGTGGAATTATTGAGCGGCTGCGAAAAAATGAAAGTACGAGGTTTCATAAATGTGTAAACAGACTTACCTATAATACCTGTATGTATACGGTGGAATCCGCTTATAGCGAACTTGAAAAGACCAGGAATTTAGTCCACTATAAGCATGTGTACACTATAACGGACGTAGTGTGCTGTATTGGGACTCAGTGATGTGTACATTATAAGCGAGTTCGTTATAAGTGAATTTCAGTGTATTTGATATTAGGTAAAGTGTATCACCAATGATATATATATATATATATATATATATATATATATATATATATATATATATACATATACTAATGTTATTTGGACTACAGACTTATTAGACAAGAACACTCCTATTTTTTTCTGTAGTAAAAGTGATTCAAAGTGATTGGTTATGTGAGATGACCTGATGCTATTAGTAAAAGGCACCATCGTATTGAACTACAGTTCGTTACCAAACTCATTCATGCTAAGATTCTGCCCAAAATATGCCTTTGGAATTTATAAATAAAAATTTACTAGTACATATGTATGTATATATGAAATTTGTGCTTTTATAAACGATAGTGCTAGAAATTTACTATGAAATGTTGGTTTATTATACGTGCAATTTTTGTTCCATAACCTCTTGATCTGTCATCAAAATGCAATATTTTCAACTTAATTTACACGATATTCGGAAAATATTTGAGCACTGGACATAACATGATATTTATGCAGTTTTTAATGCTGATCAACTTTTTTACTTAGACTTTTGCTCTAAAATGCGTTGTTCAGTCTGTAATGATGATATTTTTATATTTACGTGTTAATTCTCTATGTCCCAGATTTCTTGGAACACCCGGTATATATACGTTTATATACAGTCGAGCACGACCTTCTGAAGAATGTGAACGGTACATCCTAGATACGTCATCAGTTAGTACACTGTAAATTTAGCATGAGTGAAACTGAATATATGATACTTACAATTAAAATAGCTATTTGTTCAATAACACATTCGTTACTATTTAAAATCTCCGTAATTATTATTGCAAATTTAACGTGTTTAATTAATTATAAGCATTGGTATATGTTTAATTAAGAAACTTTTCAAACACTAAAAAAAATTTGCATATTACGCATTCATTATTTACTCAATAAAAGACGTAACAATTAAAGTTTACGAGAAATTAATATTTGCTTTCGAGATTTATGGTTAATTAAATTGTTCATCACACAGGGTGTCTCGAAAATAAAGTGGTTTCTTTATATTACCTGATCAGTCAATGTTGAAAATTATTACGCAGAAATAACTACAGCATGTGTGTATGTAGAACCTTATTTTCCGTATACTATGAGCTAGTTGTGTTATCCACAACGATTATCTACTTTCTAGAATCATATCGTCATGAGCTGACACACGTGCCGACATCATCTTAATGTAATGCACAATTTTCCAACATATAAACTTTCTATCTGATTATTAAATGATCAATATGTAGTAGGATATACGGAGGTATATGTAGGTTCTACTACGGAAATATACACGAAGCCAACCCTGCACTGGCGTTTGCAATTCAAGTTTGTACACTGTGTCCTGTGTTCAATCGAGTTGATCGAGTTACTTGCCGCGCTCACCGCTGTAATGTAATCCAGAGTTTAAAACAGATTTAATTCTAACACTACGAATGTTTATCTTGCATGTGCCAATAGAGAGAGAGAGAGAGAGAAAGAGAGAGAGAGAAAGAGAGAGAGAGAGAGAAAGAGAGAGAGAGAGAGAGAGAGAGAAAGAGAGAGAGAAAGAGAGAGAGAGAGAGTATGTAACTTTATAATCAAACCCACCATACACGGAACTACATAGATTTATATTCACATTTCGAATATCTCAGTCACAAGAACACAACCATTTTACAAGCATACAAATAAAACACCGATAAAGTAATATGTACTGTTCACATGAATATATATTTGACAATTGTGTTCTATTATTTATATTACACTTGCCCATTATTAGCTGTTTTTTCACCTCGGATACGAAATACGAAAATAAGCTCATTATGCCCGCGGGCATAAAGACTTTTATAGCCGCTAATCATTTTTTCCAACTTCTAGTCGACAAATAATTTGAAGTCTTTTCCATTAATCGCTTTCGATTTCGTTGGTGATAAATCTTCAGTCGCTTTCTTCGCTCTGGTTGAAATATCTTCTGACATATCAGCAAAAACACGTAACGCGATTTTCAAGACTAAACCAATTGAATGGATAAATAAATAAAAATCAAAGTCTTTGGCTACGCATATGTCGTAATTATTTTAAACAATTCCGGGTAATTTATTTTTATAAAAATAATAAGAAGAGAAGTCTTTTATGCACCACGGGTGTTACTAGACGATTATCCATCGTCACCCGCCTTGCATAACCATCGTCATAACGCCCTCGGTAGCTTGGTACATAAACAATTATTATTAATGTTAGATTTTAAACATGAATAACTAATTCTAGCATTATTATTAATACCGATGCGACCAGATGAATAAATCTGAATAACAATATATACATAATATGTATATTAGGTTTTGAATAATATATCAGTAAATGTATACAATAACCAGCCGTACCATCATCAGGGTTCATTAGGAATATTTTAATTACATTTCACATACGCAACTACAGGTATATACGTATGTATGTATGTGATGACCTAATTTATTTTATTGCCATATACATACCTAGATATTTGTATGTATGTGTGTTTCATCAAAATAGACAATTCTATCTAAATCGTAATAATAACAGCACTTGCTAAAATATTCATCCTGGAAAATTGCAAATATTAACACACAACAACATTTTACACTCGGCTGAATATCTATCTACCAGAAAAAAAGTATTTTTGGTTTTTTTTGTAAATTTTAAAATCAGTGAAATAGAAAAATTCTAAAATAAAAAAAAATTTCAGTGTGTGAATTTTTCAAAACAAACATTTATTTTCATGACTGTGCATTGCTGCGTGTATGTAGAAAAAATACAATGAAAAAGTAATTAACAATTCGAAAGTAAAACGCACAATTATCAGTGGCAAAACTTCAATTACAACATCTCTCACACACGACGTTTATTATTAGTAATAAAAGATAGTGAAAGATTTGTAACTTAATACGTCATCTTTGTGATTTAAATAAATACTATAGGACGTTATACACCAAGGGAGAGAAACGTATTTGAAGCCCGAGGGCTACTAATACATCGAGGGAAAAATGGTGATCTCTCTTCCCCGAGGTGTAACTACTATTTTTTCCACGATCGGGAATAGAAACACTTAAATTCATCAATAAAGAATTATAATAAATCGGAACGAAATTACAGAATCTAGAAGCCTTTGGCGGTGTTTCCATGCAACGCGTACCACGGACAACAGACATTTGTATACAAACATCTTTGCTCTAATAAAAACTCCCCTAGGGAAATTGTTCTCTCATTTCGTCCCTAGCGGAGTAAATGCTTTACTTCTGTCGCAATTTTGATGCCATCGAAAAATAGACTTCTACTCCCAGCCGTGGAAAAAATATATTATGTAAAACTATAATGTATATTATGTATATTGCATACATCATCATGAATTTGTATTCACTTTAAAGTAATATTTTTCATATTTGTATTTTTATTTTAAAGAAATTCTTACGAATAATTAAAAATGCAAGACTGGTTGTTACTCGTCATAAAATTTACTAAAACGTATATAATTAATATTATATTTATTTACATAAACAAAAAAAATATGTTGCTGCTGAAAATAATTCTGTATTTTATTATATTTGAAAAGCAATTTAATTAAAAATATGTTTGTACTTTTTAGTTCGGCAAAAAACATTGTCTAATGAATCGTGAAATTAAAAATGCACTTCTCGTGCTTTTATTTACCCGGCCAACTGTGTTTTATTTTCATTAAACATCACGTGGATAAACTTCAAAAGAATACAATGTCAGTACATATTTCATATGTATGTAATTGGACTATGCAAATGCATATGTGTACGTATTTACGTACATATGTATGTATTTGGCAGTCGATTATTCCGTTAATCGAACTGTCCCAACCGGTAACCGGTTAACCGCTTGCAGATTTGTTCCGAACCACAATCAATTAACCCAATCGGTCAAACACAAACACTTTGGTTACTACCCGGCTCGGTTGGTTTTATATCTTGACAGAATTGTATGAAATTTCCGTGCGAATATATTTTTCAGTTAATACTGTTATAATTATATATATATATATATATATATATATATATATATATATATATATACATATATATATATATATATATATATATATATATATATATATATATATATATATATATACATGGTATATAGGTTTATATTCATGTTAATCAACATATTCGGCTGGTAGCTACGTGAAACAAATTATAATGTACATACAATATTTATGCGTTGATTCAAAATGTCCGCAATCAGCAATAAAATTTTAATTAAACATTTTATCTAATTATACATCTCTACATTACATACATACATACATACCGGGTGTCCCAAAAAATCTGGGACATAGGGAATTAACATGTGAAATTGAAAAAATTGCGATTACTTCTGTATTATACATTTTAGAGCTCTGAAATTTGGTACAGGTATAGGGATAAGTTTATCAGAAATATGAGCATTAATATCACTTTAATTAATACCAATCAATGCTAATAGCTTATCCCTACACCTGTACCAAATTTCAGAGCTCTAAAATGTATAATACAGAAGTCATCGCAACTTTTTCAATTTTACATGTTAATTCTCTATGTCCCAGATTTTTTGGGACACCCGGTATATATAATATATATATATATATATATATATATATATATATATATATATATATATGTACGATGTACATATTATGTTGGAAAGTTACAAAAATATTGAAAATATACATATATACAGTAGGATCTCGTTCGGGGCTTTCGATGCCCTTCTGAAGACAGAGGGCGCTGAACAAAACAACATTAAACACGATCATCTTATTCCTGCGTCATTTCCCATAAATTTATCCATCATTTCCATAATTGTGTCTTCATGAAGCGTGTTATAACGAATTATCATTAATTTAGTGCTTTTTTTCCGGTGAGGGGGTAGAGTAGCGTTATATCGAATAAGCGTTAATAATGCACATTATAAAATACTACTTTGAGCAATTATTTCTAGTACAGGCCTGTCCAAGTGCCGCTTGTAGTATATTATACGTTTAAATCCATCTCGAACCGAGGATACTTCGCCAGAATTAATTACTAGTTAGTGTGCGTAATCAATTATTACAGATTCTTCGAGTTGCCATGGGCCTCCGTTCACTTGTCCATCGTTTGACTTTCACATAGTTCACCGAAGCCGGTAATGCTAATGTGCGAACATATTCCACTAACGTATTTCTGCGATGCAAATACAAGATTTTATTGTCTGAACACATATTGTGACGAATCTGTGTGTTTGTGGTTAATTAGAAAACAACAGCAATCAACACGATGCCTGTATGTATGTGTGTATGTAGGAACTATTCATTTTGTCTATGGTCGAGCTCGCGGAAGTGAAAATTCCGAGTTCAGTTTTTACCGTTTCCTAATCTAATTAACACAAGAACTGTTTTAAAATACATATAGCGATGCGGGCTACCGTACATATATACGTAAGTATATACACCGTGCTCTTATACTACAGTATTGCCAACCTATTACTGCTCTGCCTGCTGTGTGTGTCTGTGTACATCTGTTTATTCAAATGGCCGTCGCCTTGGCAACGTCACTAGCCAGTTAATCAAGCGTGTACACATCGGACACTGTTGTCTGTTTGGGTGGCCTGGTTACCATCTCAACTTACACGACTTGAACATTTATTTTTCCGTTCGTCTTTAGACATACAGACTGACCCATCTGTGAATGCTCACCATTGGAATCTCCGAAACTATAAGAGATACAAGGTCGGTTAAATCAGATAAAAGTTGCGTATTTATGGGCCGATGGTGATGGCGATTTTTTATTTTGACAATATTGCATGGCTCACCAGATAATGACAAAAGTGTGATTTTCTCGAATTTTTATTTTACTTTGAAAGTCAGAAGCTATTGGAAATATTGAAAAAAGCTTCAAATAAATAGTTTAGTGTAACTAATAAGCTTTTTGATGAATCAGATGAAAATATTTTTTACTCGATATTGCCGAAGATACAGCCTGCAACTTTAATTTTTTAAACGGGAACCATAGTTAATTTTTGATCAAGTTAAAAAGTGCTATTTTTTGTATGTATTTAATTAATTATATTATACATATATAATTAATTAAATACATACCAATTAAATATTTTATTTCGGTTCTTATAAAAATACTATAAAACTAATAAATGTATAGACTGCTGTATACAAATTTCTTTTGCTCAAAATCTCACGAAATTAAATTCATTGCCAATTAAGACTAACACAGTGTGCTATTAGTGAAATGTCGCCTGTATTATGTACGTGTGTTGTTAGTTTTTAACTAAATTGTTCGGTTGTGAGAAAAGCCGATTTTGTTATAACAATATCTGTAGTTCATTCACTCTCGTTTTACAAGTTGTGTTGGTATTATTAGCTGGATGTGTGGTACATATATGTATGTTGCAACCGTGCTGCATTCTACGGTAACGCGATAGCAAGAATCAGTTAAGCGTATCGGCCGCTGGGCGCGCTGGAATCGTGCATGAGATTTACTTGAACTAAATAACTAAAGATTTATACATTCTCCCGTTCCATACTCTTAATTCTCTGACAACTTATACTCTCTATAAAGTGCGGTATGAGATTTAAATATCTCGTTTCCACGGCCGACAGTAGAAGTCGGTTTCTATAACATCAACATTGTGACAGAAGTAAAGCATTTACTCCGCTAGGGACGAAGTAAGACAACAATTTCCCATAGGGGAGTTTTTATTATAACAAAGGTGTTTGTAAACAAATGTCTCTTGTCCGTGGTACGCGTTGCATGGAAACATCGCCAAAGGCTTCTGCATATTGTAATTTCGCTCCGATTTATTATAATTCTGTATTGGTGAAATTAAGTGTTTCTACTCGCGATCGTGGAAAAAAATAGTAGTTACACCTCGGGGGAGACTGCCATTTTTCTCTTGATGTATTTGTACAGCTCAGGATAAATAAGACGTTTCTCTCCCTTGATGTATAATGTACTATTATATTTTTCTTTAAGGATTATCATTTTACAAGGATAACCTTCAGCTTGAAATGAAAGGAAGCAAATTTTAAATATCAGTGATCTCATTTACATGATCATCAGTTGATGAATGAAATGAACGTTAATTCAATTTTATTGGATTTTTATATGTACATTTTGCTGTTCTTGTAATAAGTTGATTAATTTTGAACAAATTTCAACAATCATTACATGCATATATACGTTCATAAATAAATACGTAGGTTATCATAAATTATGATAATAGTTTATTAATTGACACAAGTGATAATTATTATTTTTGTTCGGCCAAATATGGAGTTTTTGAATTATAATATTTTATTTCGTTACCTAATAATGTTAACATTGCATAACTACGTATGTTCTATTACCCATAGTTGATATAATATTGTTGATAATTACATTTAACACCTTGAGTCAATTATTTCGTCAATTATGAATTACGTACTTTAATACAATGCAAGGCATTTCCTGTTTTGCGTTACGCCAAACTAATTGCGCTGGTATTAATTAGTACACCGTGGTCTGGAAAACATTCTATCAGTGTAATATCAGTTGCCGGTATTGATTAAATAATTAACATATTATCTAGTGGATACAGTGTGATATAAGATCTAACATAACCCGGAGTATACGTTTCACTGCTAAACAAAACAACATTATACACGGTCATCTCAATCCTGGTGCATTTTCTACATATTGATCCATAATTTCCCTAATTGTGTCTTCATGAAGCGCGTTATAACGAATCATTTAGCATTTAGCGCTTTCTTGGGTTCACGCAAAAACCGATCACGAGTTGTTTCTACCAAATACGGACCTTATATGACACGAATTAACGTGTACCGGATCGAGTACAAATTTAACCAATTTTGGTTAACAAATATCGAGGGCGAATTTTGAAATCAAACTTGAAAAACAAAAATCTAGTTATTACAGGCCTGTGTGTGTGTGCGGAAACAGGGAAAGGCACAGCAGGACCGGACACGCCCAACCTTGTCGTGATCGTCACGACAATTCGTGCAGAATTGTGTTGTTTGGCAATTATTTTACATAAATACACAATTAATATCCGTTTTTCCACGTCCGGGAATGGAAGTCACTTTTCTATGGCGTCAAAATTGTGACAGAAGTGAAGCACGAAAACAATTGCAATTTCGCTCCGATTTATTATAATATAATTCTTTATTGATGGAATTAAGTGTTTATACCCCCGATCGTGGAACAAATAGTATGTACACCTCGGGCTAAAGATCACCATTTTCTCTCGATGTATTTGTCAAATTACACCTCAGGAAAAATAAGACGTTTCTCTCCCTTGGTGTATAATGTACTAGCATTTTTTTTTTTTTATTAATCTGGATAAATATTTGAGACACTTTTTGTAGAAATAATCATATAATAATCATAGTTCATCTCATCTATATATTAATATTAGCTTTTGTCACAAATTTTATTATGTATTTGCGGATAATTACATTATTATTATTTTACATTACAATTGAAGTTGTTTAAATGTTTTATTCAATTACGCTATCTGAGCTAGAAGTCTTAAAAATCATAATTGAGTCAAATTGTCTCATTCTGTAAATCTGGTGTTGCGCAATCGATGCCGATATAATATGATATGAGTCAGCGACAGTGTACAACCTTGGTTCAACTTCCTTTCGACATCGGGGGCCCTTCTCTTGGTCTCCCGCACAGCGGACGTGACACAAACATTGGCACGAATTGTCCAGAACAACTACAACCAAGAACTGAAGCATATTAACTCATTGTATTATAGAATACACCGTAAAAAATGCACTGAAAATTAAACTAGGTCTAACCGTGAGCGACATACGGCCGTTCTAGAAGAAATAACTTTAAATTTAATGCTAAATTATACATTTTGGATGTTATAGCAAGCGACTCGCTTGATCTACCATTGATATCTCTCAGGCAACCAGCAACACACTAATGTAATGCACCGATGCATAGTTTATATTTTATTCTTCTGACGGTCTATATGCATATGCACGACAATTTTAAACATAAATTGATTTTTAGTAAATTTTTCTCGTTCAGATAACGTTAATTAATAAATGTTTCTTATTTATAAATCACCAAAGGGTGTAAGAAAAATTAGAGAAGTTATTCTTAATGATTAATGATTTTTATTCACAACTAATTATGTACAATGAGAACAACTACATGTATATATGATATTTAATTGACAAACACATATATTTATTGGGTCTGCTACCCCAGTAATGGGAAAGGTGTGATGTTATGTATGTATGTATATATTTATTAGTATACTGTATCCGGCCAAACAACCAATTCACGTCATCAATGCAATATCACTACAAAATTATGACGTCATGTTCGATTACGTTTACACGCGGTCTAAAACGGATTAAAATAATGGTTGGGCTACACAAAAACACATTTACAGTACAAGTCGCTAAGAAACGTCCACTATAAACGTGTAATATTTGTTTTCAGCGTTATCATTAGTAACAATAAAAAAAAAATGATGAAAAATGAACGAAAAATAATTTAATAGAAATATTTATTAACATTATCAGTTATATTAATGTTTTTTTCGTGCATATTTAAAAAAATATATTTACAAATATATAGTGATATTTATGCTTGTTGGGTTGTCCCTAAACGATGACATAAACTGGTTGTTTGGCTGGATACAGTATAAATTTAACTTAACAGTAATTAATTAATCGTATGTATGTACACTATTTTTAAATATTTACGAGTGTAATAATTATATTAGCACATTACATGTCTTTCTCTAGAACTAGCGTCTCTATTTAAACTAATTTTAACCATCACAAACATTGTGTTGTAAGTCTAAGCTTATATAATTAAAAGTACAATATCTTTTCTTCGCTTCTGAAACAGTACATTAGTTGTTCTTAGTCTGCGAATATATCTTCCAGCAGTTGTTTCGTGATGAGTCTATGGGGTCGTGTCGGGTCTAGCTTTGGTCGTCCATATAGCCTGCTGTTGATCACGTACAGCCGTGTGCTCAGATCACACCGGACATTGAACCACCAGTCACAGATGAACACGGCCTGATTGAACTGTGTACCATTCGGACACAGAAACGTGGTCTGCCTGCCGTCTAAGTCACAATAGTGCCAACTCTGGCAGCGCGTATCCGGATCGGCAAAGAAACCCGGATATGGTTGCTCGTCACAGTAGAAATTCGTATAGGGCACCGTGCCCAAAACGGGGTAATCTGTGCCTGGACGACCTGGAACACACAGTGACCAACATTACATGGCTGTATTGCGTGTAGCATACATGCGAGGGTCGCATGCAAGTAACTGAAAGTTAAAATGTGTGTGCAACAAATAATAATAATGGGGATATTTTTGGGGCATTTGCAATTAGGCAACAGATAAGAGGAGATATAAAGGCGATAAGCAATGATTCTAGAATCAATCGGGTGTATTTAACATAGGTTTGTTGTAATGTGCATGTTGGTTTTGATACATAATTAACAGACATTGTTGCATTGAGCTCAATCCTTGCTCCAGATATGAATTGACGTTTAACATTGGTAACCTCTCTCTCTCTCTCTCTCTCTCTCTCTCTCTCTCTCTCTGTCTCTCTCTTACTGGCTCTGTCAATGTCATACATGAACGTCTTTTCATACTTAAAATACGTTATGCATCTGTGAAACTTCAAATCATTTAAATTTGAGCATAGCTATAGTGTTGAAAAAACGGATAATGTTTCAAACACTCCAACAATGCTCGTCGTACGAATCAAAATAAGGACAAATAAATTTGAAGTATTTCACATCAGTCTATGCTCACTGATGGAAACATGAATTTGACGTATGTTTGATGAAAATTTGATGGATCACGACGCGTTTCAAACTTTCGCTCATTATCAAGTAATATAAATGTATATATATATATATATATATATATATATATATATATATATATATATATATATACAGTGAACTTCGCTTATAACGAACCTCAAGGGACCGACGAAAATAGTTCGCTATAAGCGAAGTTCGTAATAAACGATAAACATCAGAAATTCATTTTTTTTTATGAATGCATAGGTACATGTTTCAAGTAGGTACATAATATGAAGAACTGTTTTGCAAAACTAGACAAATCCAGATTTGTTCAAAATTGAGTTAGATATTGTTTTGTAATACATATACATTGTACACTAACAATACTTTTTATGAAGCTTATTTGAAAAAATCGTTTATTTTACTTTTGTTTATACTTATTATTATTTTATATTATTTTTATATATTTAAAGTTAGAGCTTTACATGTTTTCTTCGAAATTGCGTAACTCATAATTGTACTTCTTTAACACATTAAATACAGTGAACAGGGGCGGACAGGACGTGTGGAGCATGCTGAAATTTCCGCATGATCCGTTCCAATCGCGGAAAGGTCCGATAATTTTTTTTCATACAATTAAACACATATACACAAGAACCGCAAAAACTGTTACGGCGACCCTACATATGCGGAGTTGAAAGATTTCGAGGAATCCCCTGATTATTTGGTAAAATGCCGTTTGAAGTTCGTTATAACCGAAAACTTTTGCGATTATTACAAAAATTAAGGTTCGTTATACCCGAAAGTTCGTTATAACCGAGTTCGTTATATGCGAAAAAAATAACACACGTTTAATGATACTTTAGTTCGTACTTTACAGATTGGTTCGTTATAAGCGAAAGTTCGCAGTAAGCGGATTCGTTATAAGCGAAATTCACTGTATATATATATATATATATATATATATATATATATATATATATATATATATATATATATATATATATATATATATATATATATATATATATATATATATATGTATGTATGTATGTATCTATATATGTATGAAATTTTACCCGGAATTGATTTGCCAAGTTCCAAGTACTCCTGCACGGATGGACTCAGGAATCCCGGTGGTACAAAGGTGCCTTTCGGCGGTCCATTACGCTCGTCCAACTCCTGTTCCGGCTCCAGGTCCACCTCTGGCGGCGGTGGTGCACGGGGTCGCTTTGTCCTGGTCCGTTGTTCATAACAATCTACGAAAAAAATATACAGTTGAAAACGCCAGATTCAGTATTCATGATTGTACATATATATACAGTAAGACCAGGTTCAATGTTCTAGATATGTCTCTGAAGACAGAGCTCTCTACAGAACAACATTAACACCAGGTTATTTGAATACCCGGGGTTATTTTTCTATAAATTGATCCGTAATTGCCGTCATGTCGTGTGTCTACCACATTATAACGAATCATGAAACATTTAGCGCTTTTTTGAGGGGGGAATTGACGAAGAAGCCGCGATATTTCGAATCAGCGATACGCGCGATCTTACCGGGCATTTAAAGATCCTGACTTCAGTGTTCCTGAGCATGGTTAAAGTGTATTTCATATTGTGTATGTGTGTATGTGCTAGGCCTGATTCTCACACCTCGCCTCACTCAATCATATCTCTTAATCACACTATGCAATGCTCTCTTAATTGCTGTATGCATATACACGTAGTGTTAATTGTTTTGCACCTGTGTTTGCTGTAATTATGTTACAGTACTGTGTCGTCCGTGGTTGTGTACATTTTCTTTTTACTTAATTTGTAATCGTAAACAATGGATGTTTGAAATTTCCTCGACCTTCGCCGCTGTTGCGCAGAGTTTATACATCAGATATAACAAAACACACACACACACTCACATGCAAACATAACTACGGTGATTACATATACCAGGTGTCCCAAGAAAATTGGGAATTAACATGTAAATATAGAAAAATCATGATTACCTTCTGAACAATATATCGTAAAGAAAAAGTGTGAATAAAAAATGTTGTTCACAATTAAAAATGATGCTATATTCAGTGCTTAAATAGTTTTCTATATTTTTTTTTCACCCTAGTTACGAAATACGTAAACAAGATAGGGCATAATGACGTAATTACGGAAATTATGGATGAATTTATAGAAAAATGACCCGGGTATTAAAATAACTTTGTTTGTTTGTAACATCCCATGCAGTCTACTGTTGCAAAGTTCCGTTTTTAAAAACGTTTACTGGAAATTAGAGAAAGTAGTACTGTATACTTCCTACACTGATGACTTAGAAACAGATCCTAACACTCTACAGATATATATATATATATATATATATATATATATATATATATATATATATATATATATATACGTATATATCTGTATGTATGTGTGATACTATCACATTTCACTGACATAATCAGATATCAAGTTGCCTGATGAATTACCTAACCTAACTTTCTTATATACGCGATACTTATCCACCGAAAGATTTACATTTGCAATTAGATTTTCCAAGTTCAGCAGGTTGACATTAACAGGTTATACTACTATTGGACCACGTGTGTGTGTGTGTGTGTGTACCGGTGGTTTAGAACTGCCGGCGTAGCCTCCTCCTCCTCCTCCTCCTCCGACGGCTCTTCCACGTCGCGCCCGTGTGATTTGCTAGGTATTATTCCACGTTCCACTTGCAGATTGTGTGTGCCTGATTTTGCATATTGTAATTGTGTTGTTTGCAAAAATGATTGGTTTTGTGAGATTGCATTTTTAACACCGCACTCTCCGGCCGAGATGAAGTGAGTACCTACCTAGTACCATTGTACTAGTACAGTCACATCTATCTATCGATGTGTATATATGTATGTATATATATATATATATATATATATATATATATATATATATATATATATATATATAATGTGTTTATATACCGTGTGTATAGAAATATCATGATTACGGGCTGAACAATACATCTCAGAGCAAAAGTGTAAATAAAAAAGTTATTCAGAATTACAAACAGCATAATTTTGCTCTAAAATGTGTTGTTCAGAAGTGATCGTAATATTTCTATTTCTATATGTTAATTTGCTAATATAGGACACCCGGTATATATATATATATATATATATATATATATATATATATATATATAGAGAGAGAGAGAGAGAGAGAGAGAGAGAAAGCGTTATGTTTCGCTAGGTTTGCTCTAAAACTTGTTGCTTTTAATTCGTCCTGGGATTTGCAACAGAACTACTACTACTGCTACACACACACCGTCAATGTAATGTACTGCTCGTTGTTTTGTTTTCAATGTTTCTGTTATTGTTGATTTGTGATGGCACGTAACCTTGGCAACTGACAGCTCGCCAGTCATTTCATGCGCTGACATTAATGTTGCCTGTAATAATTGTCAATTTGACGTTTGAATTCCCTGAAAATGTACTGTTGCACAAGTGTTACAAAATGATACGAGAATGTCACAACGGAAATAAACTAGTAAGCGTCTAGATTGTAAAAAACAAAAACGATCATGTTAGTATTAATTAATTATTAATTAATATCGGCCAAATGCAGCTCAATCTGTAGTATCGGTGATCCTCTGATATAAACAAAAATTCATCTTTTTTTTTTCTTATTAAAGTCTATTCAAATCCATACAGGAATATAAAAAAACTAGGAATGTATACAGACATACATGCCTGCAGCTCATCGACGTATGTACAAGTCTGAATATATCACAAATGATTATTTATCAAGATTCACTTTTAAAATCCTAGGTGCCTAGCTCGCAAACAAAACAACAAATTTAAAACAAGTGTAAATACATTTTCTTCTGTTGACAAAAGCAAAGCAAACTAAGCCGACTATAAATGCATTGATCTTCTTTTGTTCAATTTTTAATTAAAAAATATTTTTTTCTCCAATGGCCTTACATAATTTTTCAAAATAAAAAATATGGAAAAATATTGTTCCATTTCCTGCATATGCATGAAAATTTTGAATACAATTGAATAAAAAATAACGCAGAAAAAAAATAAAAACTGAAAAAAAATTGGAAAATATTTTTTTTCTCAAATGCGAAGAAAAATTTTGAAAAATAAAGTGTACCTTGCACAACTAGACCATAACACGTATCTGCAGAAAAAATTTCATAAAAATCCGTTGGGTAGTTTAGGAGATCTAGGTGGAACAAAAAATCTCGTACGAGCGACATACATACGGACATATGTTGTAATAGTCATTTCGTGGTCCAGGGGGTCTGTCCGGGATTTCTGTGCAAAAATTTTTGAAATCGGAAGATGCTACAGACATCGTACCGAACACTATAGCTCTTCGACAGGAGGTCGATGAGCTAACAAACGAATTATTGAGAAGCCTCGCCCTCTATGATAATACGATGTGCGTGTAGATTTATACGACTCGAATGTGTAAGAAAAGAACGGCTTGTTTGATGTATGTCGTGAATATAATTTCCCTGATGTGACGTCACTCCTACGTGGATTTGAATACACTATACTATTTAATTCTCGAATATACTTCAGTTAGAATTCGACTCAATGATGTTGAAGTGTACTGAATGGCTGTGTTCTACGGCTGTCGCTCGCTCGGAATATACCGATGTGTTTGCGTGTGTGTGTGTGTGTGTGTGTGTGTGTGTGTGTGTGATTTGAAGAGTTCAAGGCAAACTCCTGTTCATTGTAAGTTGACTTTTTGTCCATCAAGGCGAGAGATCTTCAAGAAACAACGCAATTTAATAACAACAACAGTTAACAGTAACAATCTTTACATGCGAATGCTGATTTAAAAACTAGTATTCAAAGAATGGGTTAGTCACCCATGCCTGCAGCTCATCGACGTATGTGCAAGTCTGAATATATCACAAATTATTATTTATCTAGATTCACTTTTAAAATCCTAGGTGCCTAGGTCGCAAACAAAACAACAAATTTAAAACAAGTGTGCATACATTTTCTCGTGTTGACAAAAGCAAAGCAAACTAAGCCGACTATAAATGCATTGATCTTCTTTTGTTCAATTTTTATTTAAAAAATATTTTTTTCTCCAATGGTCTTACATAATTTTTCAAAATAAAAAATATGGAAAAATATTGTTCCATTTCCTGCATATGCATGAAAATTTTGAATACAATTGAATAAAAAATAACGCCGAAAAAAAATAAAAACTGAAAAAAAATTGGAAAATATTTTTTTTCTCGAGTACGAGGGAAAATTTTCAAAAATAAAATGTTTCTTGCACAACTAGACCATAACACGTATCTGCAAAAAAAATTTCGTGAAAATCCGTTGGGTAGTTTAAGAGATCTAGGTGGAACAAAAAAATCTCGTACGAGCGAGCGAGCGAGCGAGCGAGCGGACGAGCGACATACATACGGACATATGTTGTAATAGTCATTTCGTGGTCCAGGGGGTCTGTCCGGGATTTCTGTGCAAAAATTTTTGAAATCGGAAGATGCTACAGACATCGTACCGAACACTATAGCTCTTCGACAGGAGGTCGATGAGCTAAAAAGGGAAATTAATACTAAACGAAATGCAGCATCAGAGTATACGTTTCGTATTTTATATTCAGCCTATATTGTCAGTACATTTGTACTAAAAGGTAAAACTTTTCAGACAAACTACTCATATACATGGTGAAAATTGTATGTAGAGATTATGTAACTCGTGTGTCACAAGTTACGTAACTTTTGCAGACCCTACCCGCCATTGTTTTGTCGGATATTTCAGGTGCGTAATTCGATTAAATCATTCACAATACATACACACATATATACATACGTAACATACATACATACATACATACACGCACACATATATACATGTGATTGAGCGGACAGCCGACCGACATAAATGCATATTTGTTGAACTGTAATATGAAATATAAGTTGTGTAGCTTATTGTGTCCGATGAACATGCTGTTCGCTGTAATTCTGCAGACGTTTATACATCACTTGCTTTATTTCCTTTTCTCTTGGGCTATCGCGTATGTGCTTTTTTAATCTCTTCTTAAGGCAGAGATGATTTTTGTTTCAATAATGCTCCAGGTGGCTCCAGGTTATCCAAATGGTGTCTGTGACCTTAATCCTAATGTAAAAAATTACATTTCTTCCACAAAATACGACTTGCTTGATTCAACCAATGACGCAAAGTGCTATTGCGACAATTAAAACTTATTATTTTTAGTGTAATTAACTAGTGTAGCCCGATCAGTGCGGATTCACTGTGCGTTGTATTACATAAATACTATTTTGTATTTACATATGCATGATAAATGCAATATTAGAAATTTTTGCCAAATATAGCAAAACATGATATGTATAGTGCATACTAAACGTTTATATTATTATTCTATGTATGTAAATCATAATATTACTTCATGCTTACTCATATTGTCGCTTCTCTCTCTCTCTCTCTCTCTCTCTCTCTCTCTGTGTGTGTGTGTGTCTTTTACTCTGTGGTGTTAGGTAACACACTGCGCCGTGACCAAATTGTTCTCTTGTTCTTCTTAACATGTCCCTGCCTGTGTTTACATCATATATATATATATATATATATATATATATATATATATATATATATGTGTGTGTAGGTAGGTATGTGTGTATGTTATGTACACCTGTTGAAACTTCACAACATACATGTTGTTATTTTTTTGTCTGTTAACAATGAATAAATGTACCCGCTTTTTGTACAAGAGCTCTAAGCTTCTAAAACATTCCAGTGAATATTTGTATGAAACTACTCTATAGTATATGATTAAATATACTACGCTATCGACTTCGGTAATTAATTAAAATTGTATACTGCAAAAATATAAATATACATGTACGGTTTTCGTTCGTGCACAGTGTGTCCAGTAACGTTTCAATGGGCAAAAGAAAGTTCCTTCGGTTCGCTTGGAGGCGCTGCTGATGCTCGTCAGACAGGCAACAATAGAAATTCATAGAACAGTTTCACCGTGCCACCTTCATTTGCAACTTGGTTACTTGACGCTTAGAACTATGTATTCACTTCCCGAGTTTGTTAAATCATATAATCCTAGTTGTTTTGTGTTACTTACAAGCTAATAGAATAAACAGCTTATGCATTTTAATCGTACATTTATACATTAAGGGCGAGAAATATATGTACATTATACACTGAGGTGTAATTTGAACTACAAATACTTCGAGGGAAAAATAGCGCTGTCTCTCTCCCGAGGTGTATCTACATATTTTTCCACGATCGAGAGTAGAAATACTTCAATTTCATAAATAAAGAATCATCATAAATCGTAGCGAAATTACTAATATTTAGTGAAGCCTTTGGCGATGTTTCCATACAACGCGTACCACGGACAACAGACATTTCTTTACAAAAACCTTTGTTATAATAAAAACTCCCCCAGGGGAAATTGGCGTCTTATTTCGTCCCTAGTAAATGCTTTACTTCTATCACAATTTTGATGCCACAGAAACAGACTACTACTCCCGGTCGTGGAAAAAACGTGTTTCTTAAAATATATACTTTTATTCAGTATTCCTAGTAGGCGAAGTATTTTGCAACAAATTCATCTGCTACTTGTGTAGACATAAGATTGTGTGTTCATTGGCTCAAGGATGACAATTGCACATCAACTATACACCCACACACACACACACACACTCATATATATATATATATATATATATATATATATATATATATATATATATATATATGTACAGTATATTAAAATGCACATAGGCATAAATAAAGATTCATAAAATGCTTGTTGTTGTTATTGATCTTCCATTGTTGTGACAGCCGTGGCCTTCTAGAAACAATTTTGTCGCACAAATCAACAAAGGCAAGATGTTTTAATTAAGAACTTGAGACGTAACTAGGTTTTTATATGATTTTCAAATACAGAGGCCAGTCTTACTTAATTATAGATAGGTATTCCGCGGCAGATTTGGTTAGATCATAAATGTTTTAGGCAAAACATGTGTACATAATATATACCGGGTGTGCCAAGAAATCTGGGACATAGTGAATTGACATGTAAATACGGAAATATCGTGATTACTTCTGAACAGTACATTTTAGACTAAAAGTGTCAATAAAAAAAGTTGTTCAGAATTAAAAACTGCATAATATGTCATATTCAGCGCTCAGATATGTTTCTATATCGAGTAAATCAATTTTGAAATACTGCATTTTAATGACAGATTCGGAGGTCGTGAAACAAGAACGTTATACCAGTATTGCATGCTATATGAGGTAATTCATATGTGTATGTGTGTTTGCCGAGCTGTCTTAACTATTAGGTAATTTTTTTCCGTCCAATTAATACATAATTTCACGATCGTATGTATGTGTTTCTGACCTTTTCTACACAACTTTCTTATAGAAAAAAATCTAGTGCAATTTATTAAACAATATGTACGTGTTAGTGAAATTAATGAATTGTACATATGAATATATATATATATATATATGTATATATATATATATATATATATATATATATATATATATATATATATATATATATATACATACAGTGTGTCCCAGCGACTACCATACATAGGGAAATTAACATTGGGAAATTACATAAGGATCAACTATTGCCTTGAGCTATATGTATATTCTTTCTGAGTGACAAAAACAAAAGATTTAAAATACAGAAATTTACTTCTGTCAAATAATTTTATATTACGTAATTATTTAAAGGAATTTTATTTAAATTAGGAAATTGGGTACGCCAATTGCCTTCGCAAAAGTAATAGAAATGGAAACCAGAATGTTAACAACGAAGTAGATGTTTTGGCAGCTGTCGAAGTGTGAGGGAAATTACAAATAATCTCGGTGAATCACCGCACTCATAAAAAACACAAATATTTTACTTACAAATATTACACGCTGTTATTAGCAGCAGATAGTGAAAAACGAATCACTTTTTGTGAATTAATGTTTAATAAATGTCATGCTTTAGAAAATATTTGTTTCACTGAAGAGCACACATCTACCTTAAATGAGGGACACAATTTTGTGACAGATTAAGCCACTGTCTGCTAGTCAATGGGAATACGTTTGAACATTTCATTGATTAGTACCTGCTAGTGATATTGAATTTAGTGCTTAACTGTTATGTTTTGTTCGTTTTTCCATTACAAAATGCAAACTCTTAAGCTTTCTGTTGTAGGTATGTATTACTGAAAATCATCCAAATTTGTTTCTACACAAACTTTATTATAAAATAATAAATATAACCATATTATTTATTTTTAAATATTGTTTATTTGCAAGAATATTGATAATTCAATGGTAATAATTGTACTGTGTCAGCAAATTCTAAAAATTACAGCAATCTGACAGTTTTAAATTTGATTAATTCAATTACCTACTGTTTAATTTGTGCCAATCACATGTTTAGATACAGACACAGCAATACTTGATCCTTACATAATTTCCCAATGTTAATTTTCCTATGTATGGTAGTCGGTGGGACACACTGTATATATATATATATATATATATATATATATATATATATATATATATATATATATACAGGGTGGTGACTCGCTCAGCCGGTCATAGGGATTTAACATGGGAAATCAGTTTTTTGCAATTTCCTGCTTCCCTAATTATTTTAGGAAAAAACGCGTCAAATAAAAGTTTTAGGGCATCAAATTCTGCATCTAAATCAATAAACAGAATTACTTTTACGTGCTTTGTAACGGCAAAAATTAAATATAAAAATGGCGAAAATTACGTTGAAAATATTGATAGCCATGGAATTGAACAAAAAATAAAAATAAATGCATGACGTTTTATCTGTCAAAACATCAACGTTTGATCTTGTGACATAAAAAATCAACGTTTGAAGAAATATGACTTACACAATCAGCGAAAAAAATCTATTTTTTTATCAGGGTACGAGATATATTTGCGGGATTATATCCTGATAGACCAATTCCAACAAAGTCAACAATACAAAAAGTTATTAAAAATCAAGACAAATTTGGGTCAGTATACGTTCCGTGTCAGAAATGCGATAAAAAGCAAAGAAATGTTGCACCGGCGGAAGATGAAGCGGAAGAAAACGCAAACGAAATAAATATACTCGCAGCTGTAATTAATAATCCAAATATTAGTTTGCGACAAATTTCATCTGATTTTGGAATACACCATACAACTGCCCTAAAAATATTAAGAAAACATAAGTTCAAGTCATATAAATTCTCCGTACACCAAGAAATTTTTGAAAATGATAAGTTTCAACGGATGACCTTTTGCGAAACAATTATGGACATGGCTAATGTGGACGAAAATTTTATAAACAATATTTGCTTTTCTGATGAGTCTACCTTTACTATAAATGGAGAGCCAAATGTTCAAAACTTCCGTAATTGGCATCAGAAAAATAAAAATTTAGCACTAACTAATCATTCGCAATATCATGGGACAGTTAATGTTTGGGTAGGATTATTGGGCCGTAATGTAATAGGGCCATTTTTTATTGAAGGAAAAATGAATGGCGATAAATATTTAGAATTGCTCCAAACCGAAGTTGGACCTGCCATAGACAATGTTGCAGGAGAAAATATTGTTTGGTTTCAGCAGGACGGCTGTCCAGCACATTTTACAAACCCAGTCACATTATATTTGAATGAAGTTTTCTCAAATTGTTGAATAGGACGCGGTGGACCAATAAATTGGCCAGCTCGATCACCGGACTTGTCACCTAATGACTTCTTTCTGTGGGGCCATTTAAAAAATAAAATTTACAAGACTAGGCACCCAAATGTGAATTCTCTCAAACAAAGAATTGCAGAGGAATGCAGGAATATTACAGCCCGGCAGCTATCAAATATGCGCCGTAATTTTTACGAACGACTTGGGTTTTGCTTAGCGAACAATGGAGATGTATTTGAGCATATGCTCTAGATTAGAATATATATTTATTATGTCCATTATATTTTGTTATAAATAAATTTTTATTCTGATATTAAAACTGTTTACTTGCATACTTAATTATGAATGTTTTATGAAATATAAATATTTTCTCCTGCAGGTCCAACGTCAAACGTTGATGTTTTGACAGATAAAACGTCATGCATTTATTTTTATTTTTTGTTCAATTCCATGGCTATCAATATTTTCAACGTAATTTTCGCCATTTTTATATTTAATTTCTGCCGTTACAAAGCACGTAAAAGTAATTCTGTTTATTGATTTAGATGCAGAATTTGATGCCCTAAAACTTTTATTTGACGCGTTTTTTCCTAAAATAATTAGGGAAGCAGGAAATTGCAAAAAACTGATTTCCCATGTTAAATCCCTATGACCGGCTGAGCGAGTCACCACCCTGTATATATATATATATATATATATATATATATATATATATATATATATATATATATATATATATATATATATTTCTTATAGATTAATAGTGTAACATACGAGTATGTATTTATGAGTGTAGGTAAGAAACCTTACAATGTATAGTGTGGGTTGTACACATATGTTTGACCCACATGGGCTGGTATTGTAATCTTACACGAATTACCTGACATCCACATACGTACATATATACCCACATACACACAGTACATTCATGCATAGATCTCTTATAAAACACTGTGTTTTCATCCGTCGAAGCACCTGAGAACAACACGCGGATAACGCATACGGTTTAGTGAATGTAAATATAGATAAACATCGATCTTTACACTCCTCTGAACAAGTATGTGTTCTTGGAGATTTAAATGTTCATCCACAATCATTCGATAACTGACAACAAAACAGTAATACGTGCGCAACCATCTGATCTGAGAAACCAACTAATCAACTAACTAATCTTCTTCTTGTGCTGTTGATATTTGCTGGTGTAAGTTAGTGTGAATAGTGTAGTTATGGTAAAGGCAATGACATTTGTTAGAGGATTTATTCTGTCCTAGATCAACTCTATGTATACATGTGCATTCCACACATTACTGAATGTTACACACTACAAATACACATATACATATTCATACTGTGATTATAAAGTCTAGTGCTCACTTGACCCGATGTACCTATATTGATATTGCCAACATAATAATATTGAAAGTTACTTCATACATGAGATGCATACAATCACAATTGCATTACTCAATTTAGTTTGATTGATATTTTGAGCAGCACAAATATACTACATATAACCGTTTAGCAGAATTTTTATTTTAATTAGTAATTTCAATTCACATTTAACGCTCTTAATTAATGCTAGAGACACCGATTAATTATTATAATCATGAGTTTGTCATTGAATGTTCATCCCGGATACAACTGTTTTTTTGTTGCCATTTTTAGTGAATATTTTTACTCAATATTGTTGGGCCGCCATTTTATTATGCTTAATGAATCCGTCAAGAGTGTGGTGTTTATATTCTTGCATCCTGTAATTATTCTGGGTCAAGTCCTAATCTTAGATTTTCTGTAATGTATTCTGTACTGCAATTATTACAACATGCATAATTTGTGCTCTAGTTTCAATTGCTTGTTTGTTTTAATTATTAACACAGAAAGTAATAGGTTCGAAATTATATTCGCAATATTGATTTCGTGTGAGTCATTTGCAAATGAACTAATAGTAAATGTTTGAAAAAATTATCGTAACCCATATCGTTATGTATAAAAAAAAATATGGAAATGTTTTATATGCATGTAATATAACTTGATGTTGAATTCAGTTGATATTATATTATCTAGTCGTATGTATGTATGTATGTATGCTTGTATGTATACGTGTATGTGTATGTACCACGTGCTACAGTGAATTTACATTACGAGATCACGAAATCCACCACAAATCCCAGCCAACGAAGTACGTGACATGATTTATATCATAATTACACGCACATACATACACACTCAATGTGCTAAAGCTCAGCATACACCTGCTAATTCACGTACCAAAGGTTGATTTGATCCTGATTGCTAGCAAGGACTAAATCTCTTCAGAAAAGTATCGTCAACTCTTATATTTTTCGCTAAACAAAACGACTAACTGTTGTGTGACAAAAATATGTTTTAATTTTACGAAGTATACTACTATACTTATGCTATACTAGACTACTCTACTAGTAATAATACTATTGCTACAAAAAAGAAAAATAGTACATATCACATTAATTCAAAAGCAAAAAGTAGTATTCGTAGATCAGATATGGTTATTCTAGACTTGGAATCGTACTCTCTAGCATCTAGCGAGTACGATTTAACGGTATTTTCTTCTGAAGACGGGCCTTTTAAGGGATAGCCTACGGAATAGTATTTATTTTTGACCAAAAATTGTTCATTGGTTCAGGAATTGTAACATCTCATCTGGTGATCTTTCCAGCGCCAGATTGTTGCATAATGTATTAGAACGTTTATAGATATTTTACCCAGATCAACTTTCACATCAAGTAGGTAATGATATAAACATCTACTGTAACGGTACCTAGGTCATCCTCACACACACGAGCGCGCACGCGCACAAACTTGAAGCTCATGGTATCGAAGAAATGACTAGCTGAGTACGATGCTATTTTTTACATTCACTTGAAATTTGTGAGGCCAAGGTACGTTTTACGAAATGTGAATCGACAAAATTATGTATTTCGTAGAAAATTGAAAGCAATTCTCACGATTCTGGACCACTGTCCATGATTATAAGATCTGCCCATTAATTCGATGGTGGATCATTAATATTAGATACCTGGACTGCACAGATATTTGATTCACGTTTAGCAAAGTCAGTGATCCACAACCTTTCACTATGGAATGAGCAAAAACACAAAAAATCTCCGTCAAAAACGAAAAAATAGAAATAAAATTAATCCTTTGAGGCCCCCAAAAACGAAGTTATATACGGCCCCTGAGTAAAAAACAAATGCGACTGTTTATACATAGAAGGTTGTGCATCGCGGATCTAATCTTTTTTTTTTTCCGCTACCTGTCCGATTTTCGACAATTTTTTACTTCAGTTTTTTAATTGTATATTTGTTGTTTTATCGTAAATATATACCTAGATAAACGTCATATAACAATATAATAAAAAAATAGGATACATGTATATACACAAATACATAGTTACATTTATGGGAATTATATTTTTATTGTTGCTATTAAATGTATGTATATGTGGAATAAATTACAACGAAACCTTGACCAATTATTTATGAATAATGCATCTCAATGCTGCTAAAACGACGGATTTGTCAAACGGATAAATAAAAACATTCTCTAATTAGGTACCCATTAAAGTCGATTAACAAATCTTAAACAGATGTAGAAAAAAATATTCTACATTTTAAGATAACTTATAGTTTTTATAAAAATTCAGTGTGTTTGCCGTTAAAATTATTAGTTATGATGCAAAACTGTTGATTGTAACAGATCTGAATATTTGTCTGTCAATATAAGTTGTCAGATTTTTTCTTGAATTTGTAAACAAAGTTTGTATATTTTGCTAGTGCTAGTTTCATGGCTAACTATGATTATTCTCTACAATTGACGTGACGTTAGTTTTGGATATTAATGAAAGTGAAAATAGTGAATATTCCTGTTTTATATTTTGAAAAATTGGACGTTACGGAAGAAGCAAATACTGTACAATTGACACACACACATAAACAAATATTATCTCACATTAAATCATCACTTTCTCTCTCGTCAACGAATATCTAGCAAGGTATGAATTCTAAGAACACGATTCGTCATTTGTTGTTGACTTACCCGTAGTGATAAAGTAGAATATGACAACGATCACAGTGAGCACTGAACAAGGATTGAATATCGTCATGGTAGAGCAACAGACACTACAACAGATCGTACTAGACTAACTCTGTGGCGGTTTGCGGTCCGGCCAGTCCTGGAACCCCACCACTACTTGCAGGGGAGATGCAACAAGAGATTGTCTTCCGCTTGTCACGTGAATAAACGCCAGAATTGTCGGATTTTCCGTGCGGAGACTTGAATACATGGTCAAGCTACATCATAGAACGTGTCTTGTGAATTCTACACTGAGATTCAACGATTGAATACAAGTGTATTATATAATTTAGTATTCAGAGAACTCAACACATGATTCGAACGTTAAACTACGCTGTTGTTTATGAATGAGACTTCAATGCATGGCAAAGACGGCAAATTAATATGAATTGTCGACGAACTGTAAGATTTATTGGGGTCAGAAATATTTCAGCATCACTGCATTTGGTGCATATTTTTCATACGAAAGTATTTGTAGAAAGTTTCGAAAAAATGTACAGAATTTTGCAGAAAATTTCTAGTGCATCAAATCTAATTATTTTATTATGATGACTAGTCATGAAATATTGGATACACGTATATTGTGTAAATGAAGAAAAAATATTACAATTTACTAAAATTATTTAGTGCACTGGTTCCTAGTTTAATTATAATGACTCATGTTACGGAATTTGAATTAATCATACGTATATTGAGCATTATTTTTGTGAATGATCGGTCTATGATGAAGTCATCTTTTTATGAGGTTAATTTTAAAGTATGGTGTAATACTTGCATTGTTTTTATATTGTTTTATAAAGAACGTTGGTATAGTACGTTTCATTGTCATATTCCTGACTACTTGACTCGTAAGAATTAGTTTATTAGTTGTGCTATATCCTAAACTATACAAACTCTTCAACATATTTCAACCAGTAATTATTTCCAAATAAAATTGTAATCCTTTTATTACAATACATGAATCCTAATTTTATTATTTATGTTTTAAATTAGCAGGTCTCCATGACGGCTAAATATATTTTGCCTTTTTACACAATATTATTTAAAGTGATAATGAACTAAAGGTGGAATTCCGGCATGATCTTAACTAAAACTGACGACTTCATAAAATAGACATATTACTTCTTGTTAATAATATTGACGATGAACTTCCAAACACGCAATATAATAAACCTTCTTCTCTGTCGCAGAAAGTCAAGGAAGAACTGCACACTCTTCGTCAATCACGTCGGCTCTCGCACGTGGAGCACAACATCATCAAATACTTTGCCAATATCCACTCCCGTCTGCAACTGCTCGAGGAACAGATGCTCAGCGAGCTGCACAAGGCACAGTCGCGCCGTGCAGAGGTCCTCGACCACGTCCGCCAGGACCTGGAGGACAACATTGCCATCATGACGCCGCTGGTGGCCACTGGTCAGCTGGTGCTGAAGAATCACGAACACCTGGACAAGTTGATACTGAGTCAACTGCACCAGCACGTGGTGAACAACCTGTCACTGCCCTGTGAAGTGTTGGACATTGATAAAGCGGAAATGAACGTGGAGTATGCATCTGCAAAATTCCAGGAGATCGCGCTGAATCTATGTGTTTTATTTTTTGTTCCATTTGTTGTAGATTCGAAGCGGACGATTCGTTCTTAAACACGTTGACGGAACACTGTAGAATCAGAGCTGCAGAAGCGCCCGTTTGTAAATTATCCACCGTGACTGATTTTACAAGCATCAAATGTCAGATCTCGGATGATTCAACAAGCACAGGTACAATTTCTCAGTTTGACTTCGTTACTAGGGAAACTTGTGTATTTTTATAGTAAAAATTAGTAGACAAATTTTAGTGTCGAGCTGTGAATGTCAGTCATTATGTGTTACTTTGTATTATAACATTGTTAATCGCAAAGTTAATACAGACTATAGTTATTTTCCCATATATATATATATATATATATATATATATATATATATATATATATATATATATATATATATATATATATATATAATTTGCTGCTTCCCCTTATTATTTTATAGAAAAAAGCTTGAAATAAATGTTGCAGAGCATAAAATTCTACATTAAAAGCAATAAACTGAATTAATTTTGCATGCTTCATAACGGCAGAAATTGAATTCAAAATGTTGAAAATTACGTTAAAAATACCTAGGGGTAGCCGTAGATATGAAACAAAATTGTCCGAAGAAAATTAATCTCGCACTTGTCTTAAACTATTGCAACTATAATAGAACATAAGAAATTCATTTCTTTCACTAATTGAGTAATATATATATAATATATATATATATATATATATATATATATATATATATATATATATATATATATATATATATGTTTGTAGCCAGTACAGACACGGATGTATCCAGTATGCACTCGTCGCCGACCGTGAGTGAGACGCGTACACGCAAACACACGCCCACCGAGCCCAACAGACACGTGCCGCCGCTGAAGAAGACGGAAATGTACAAAGACAGCGAGGAACCTGTCGTCTTTCAACCGGGTAGATTTCTTCGACGACCGCTGCATCCAGTGGTGGACAAATCGTGATCCTAAATCGGTTCTCTAACATGTTACAGGCACCAAGGAGTCCGTCAAAGTGACCCACCTCATCAGCCCGTCGTTCTTCTACGTACAACTCGCGCGCAAACAGCGGGAGATTGCGAAGATGACGGACAAATACGAACTCTATGCTCAGTACGCAGCTGTACCCGAACAAATTGTACTTGGTAAGTGTCAAACTACGATCTGTCTCTTCTGTTTTGTTGCCGGGTTAACAGAGAGTTTCGTTGGAGATCTGAAATCTACGCTATGTTTTCGCATTTGTAGGTAAAACATACCTGGTGCAGTATGTGCACAAGGACTTCAAGAAATGGTACCGCGCCTCGGTTAAAACCAAGATGAGCTTCGTCGATGAGAGTTACGAAGTGTTTTACATCGACTATGGTAACTGTGACCATGTACCGCGCGACAGGTAAGCCATGCTGCGGGAGCTCCACCCCATATATAACCCCACAAACAACCAATTCACGTCATCGTTCACAAGGAAAACTGAACAAGCATAAATGTCACCACGAATATGCGTGAATATATTTCGTAATCGACAGTTTATTGGATTATTATTATAAATATACACGAGAAAACCGTTAATACAACTAATAATGTTAGTAAATATTTCTATTCAATTATCTTTCGTTCATTTTTCATCAGATTATTTTTATTTTGTTTTTTACGCAACGTTGAGCACAAATATTACACGTTTATAGTTGACGTTTCGCGGCGACTTGTACTGTAAATGTGTTTCCGTGTACATTGTTTTAATCCGTTTCAGAACTCGTGTAAACGTGATCGAACATGACGTCATAATTTCTCGTGATCGTTGCATCGATGACGTGAATTGGTTGTACCGTTTTTTTTGTTTAAATTCCATGTCTGTTCCTTATAAACTATGTGTTTTAAACATGTATGAAACTTGAATCTAATCGCTAACATTTATGCAGAATTTAATTCTGTACAACTGTTTTTGTCTTAAGTCATTTGTGCAGACGCTAAACCTCGATATACCATGTGCTAATGGTTGTTTTTTTTTTTTTTTTTAATTATCACTCCCGGTATATTGGTTAGTATTGATTGTAGATTCCGCGAGATCAAACCAATGTTCATGCAGACGCCGCCGTACGCCTATCGATGTCGCATTGGCGGACTGGTGCCCACGAAGAACGACTGGACGGACGATGTGTTACAGTACATGGTACTGTTCTTGACAGGGTACGTATTCAGTAACAATTAACAACCCCCGCCCCGCCCCGTTGTGCTTGACTGTATATGACATTATTATTATTATTTGTTGTTGGTTTTTTTCTTCTAGAGATAATCACCTGCCTTTGATTGATTTGGACGAATTAAGCGGTTACCTGATTACGGGATGCAGGTAACACTACTATATACAGGGTGGATCAGAATTACTAACCACCTTTGACAGTCGTAACATTCTACATTCTGTAGTTGAAAATTCTCAACAGCGTCTTCTCTTTGGGCTACAAAATCACATTAATCCGGATCTCTAGAAATGAACTGAGGGTTGTACAAGTAATATTGGGTATCTAATACGATCATTCATTACCCACTACTGATATCGTATGATCCACGCTGTATTAATTCACCTTAATATCGTTTTAATAATGCTATTTTTTTAAGATTATCGAACCACCACCATCTTCACTTTAACAGTGTACAGCGTGGGGTGTACACTGTTAATCGAGCGACCCGTTCTGGCTGTTTGAATTATGTTTTGTTTTCAGTCAACATCTGGACATGGTTGTTGAACGCAGTCACAAGGCCATCATCGATGTCGACCTCTTTGTCAACGGATCCTCCCTCATTGCGGGCCTGTTGTTTGCGGGGTACGCGGCCAATATTGCCCCGCGCACCCCTCAGTCTGCGCACAAGTACATGCACACGCTGAAACGGAAACTTATCATGCCGACCGTTGCCAATTATTGCAGCGATCAGACGTACTCGGTGTATGTGACGAATGTTCTAAGCCCAGATCATCTCTACATACAGAAAGTAACTGTTAACCTATGACTCGGGTGTTCATATTCAGAAGTGTCATTAAATAATCTGTACACGTGTTCACAGGCGGACAATCGGCAAATAATCGAGAAACTCGAACACGATATGACAGCCACGCTGAATCGAGAGAAAAACTCGAATATCAAGTACATCTTCTCACCGGAAAAAGGTGACAGTCGAGTCGATGTGTTACTAATTGAATTACTCGTGCAAATTACATATTGTTACAGGCATGAATTGCGCGGCAAATCTAGCGTTTGACGGCCGATGGCATCGCGTACTAGTGCTGGATCTGCCCGGCGTCGGCCAGGTAGAAGTACTCGCCGTAGACCACGGTATCACCGAAGTGGTCGGCTGGGATCAGTTGCGGACGCTCAAAGAGCACTTGATCAAAACAGACGCACAGGTAAATACCATTGTGCAGCACATATTTAACCATTACGCTTGTAATAATAATATAATAATAATAATAATAGTTTATTGTAGTGCAATTATAAACTTATTTACAATTCGTTACATAATTAGATACCTATTTCAATATATTTTATCTTTAAATATTCATTGCAAAGGCTCTGAGTTTGAGTTGCGCTTGTATCTCTCTCTGTTTATTCATCTGTAGATCTTCTCGCTAGTGAACATGTATCTCTCTTTGTGATTCCAGGCTGTAAAAGTATCGTTGGTCGACATTGCTCCGCTGCAGGACGATACATGGCCGGCGGAAGTCTTGGATTACCTGCAGCGGCGCACAAGGAACAAGGTGCTCACGATGCATGTTGTGAAAACCAGCCGGGATCATCTAGAAGTGGCACTGTACGAATCCGAACCGGATATGGATGTTTGCGTCAATGCGTTACTCGTACGAGAAGGGTTTGCCCGGTCCACAGGTGACAGGTAAGATCTTTATAAACGTTGTGTTCAATGCACGCATTTAAAATTGTTCTTTCAGTTCTCTTCTTGTCGAATTCCATAAACTACCCGCAACGACAGGAATCCAACAGTGTGACACGAACTATGCCGAGATGCTCGTCGATTCGATTCAGACGTACGACAAGACGAACCCGGAGGAGCATGCGGCAATGGACAGCTTCACCGCACGGCAACACCACGAGAGTGTAGAGGTGCTGCACATCGAATCACCGAGTAGTTTCTATGTTACTGCGCAGAAGTGGACGGACGAGAGGCGGCGATTCAGCCGCAAACTGACCAAGTTCTATGCGGAACGGGTATCAGGCGAGACCAACTGGACCGCGGACGAGCTGTGCGTCGTGAACAGCATGAAAAACCGTCAATTCTACCGCGGGATTGTGAAGAAAGCACTGGACAACGGACACTATGAAGTGTTCCTCAAAGACGTCGCCCGCACAGAGACAATCCCGGCCAGTAATATGTTTGAGCTCGAGGCGAAATTCAAGAAACCCGATTTCTCGCTACACTGCTGCTTGGCGGGCGTGCAACCCGCCGGAGGGACAACAAAATGGCCGGCTATCGCGGTCGAATACTTCAACGATATGGTGAACAAGTACACGCAACTATCGATGACCAAGGTGGGCCGGATCGTTGAGAAAGTGTTACCGGTGAACCTGGTGGCGTACATCGAGGAGAACAACGGTCCGCTGGAGCCGTCAACGATCAGAACAGTCGTGTTGAACAAGTGTCTGTTGGACAAAGGACTGGCGTTGCCGCTGAAAGTTGAACTGGACGAGGAGCCGGCGGATTCGACGGGTGATAATTCGTCGCTCGCGTCGATACAGCAAGCTAATACACCTGTGCCAAATGCCCGGTCACCCGAGCAAGATGAACTGTACGATTCTGCGGATATTTTGCCGAATAAATCCGAGCACAGTGCATGGCCCGCGCCCGAGAGGATCACCAAGGAGGTGTTTAAAGCGTGGCCGATGTATGTGGACCATGCGGGACAAATTTACTTGCACACAGAACGCAGCAAGCACATCCTGAACAACATCAAACGCTGTATGCGACAGTTTGAACGAACCGAGCCTGACGCAGCCCATGTATGGGAACCAGGACAGATGTGCACGGTCCAGTACCACCTGGACAACGCCTTCTGCCGCGGTCAAGTGCTGAAGAACATCGCACCCGACAAGTGGCTGGTGAAACTGGTCGATTACGGGAACGAGGAAGAGTGCAGCCATGACGAGTTGCGCAGTAACACCGTACTGACGGACGTACCAATCATAGCGACGCCTTGCACGCTGGAGGGCGTGGCCTGTGCGGACGGTGGCTGGCCAGTGGCTGTGCTGGATAAACTGCATTTCACGATCGTTGACAAGGAGTGCACAGTGCGACTGGTTGAGCCGGCAAGCGGCAACCGACCGATGACTGTCCGACTACAATTGGACGACGTTTGCGTGAACAGCGAGGTGATGAAATGGAACTTGGAACAGTGTGACAGCAATGACACGCATCTCAGCGACGATAACGATGTGGTTATTGAAGAAGTCGATGACAATGACAGTGGTGATCAGGATCTGTACGAGCAGATCTCGGATATTGCCGATATTCACGATGTTCTAGCGGAGCAACCTTGCACCTACACCAGGATGACTATACCGACAGATATGACCTCGTTTCAGGCGATGGTCATCAATGTTCTAGACCACCGGCACGTGGTCATCGAACCGTGCTTCCTGGCGGACAGTCTACGCCAGACGGAACATCGCTTCGCGGAACTTCTGGACGATATTAACACATCGGCCGCCGAGCAACCGACATTGGAATGTTGCGACGAAGGCACACCATGTGTGGGCCAGTTCTCGCAAGATAAACGCTGGTACCGAGCGGAAATCTACGAAACGTCAGATGAAAACGCAACCACAATTAAGGTTATGTTCGTCGATTACGGTAACCTGGAAATTGTAGCCAAAGAGAATCTGAGACAGATGAAAACCGACTGGATTGAGTTTCCGGTGCTAATGTTGAAGTGTAAAATATGGGGCATTGCCAAGGCGGACGATGTGGATGAACTGACGGCGAGTTCTGCGCTAGCGGACAGACTGTACGATAAAAAACACATCTGTCAAATTAAGGCAACCACGCCCGAGTTGGAGGTCAAATTCATTGACCCGGAATCGTATGAGATTGTCTATAAAGATGCGATTGATAACGGCATCTTGGTATCGATTGCTTAAAGGGTTATTTTTTTGGTTTGCAGACTTTTTTGTTGTTTAATTTTCATTTAATTTTTTCTGTTCAGCGAGAGAGAGAGAATAGATTTATGTTTTACATAGGTTTGACTTCGGAATTAGAATTAGTTTTTAATAGAACTATGTACTACGTTATTCCAGTTCAAATAAACCGTATCGTTTTGTATTTATTATTATATTCTTGACCGCCCCCCTACACCTACTCCCTGGGAGAAAATAAGCGGTACGCCAATGTTTGCGTCGCGCGCAGCACAAGTTGAACACGTTTTGCTGTGATGATTGTTTAACCTAAAAGTTTGTTTTGTATTTCAAATGTGTGTTTAGTGCGGAAATATCGAGTAATTTACAATGAAATTCGCATACAAAGTAAGTTGATTTCGTGTACGAGCGGTTGTGGTAATAATTCGTAACATTGTTCGTTGTTTTAGTTTAATAATTTACTGGGAACGGTGCATCGAGAAGGTGATCTGATATTTACTGGTGATGGAAATTCTGTCATCAGTCCTGTAGGCAATCGTATCACGATATTCGATTTGAAAAAGTAAGATTCTTATTCCGGTTTGTGGGTAATTCACTGTTAAAATTACTTTCGTTTCAGCAATAAGTCACATACTTTACCCGTTGAGAGTCGGTTCAATTATACGACTTTGGATTTATCACCAAATGGATGTACACTTATAGCTATAAATGAAGGTAAATGGGTAATAAATTAAATTAAATAATAAATTATTAATATATGTATGTTTTGCAGAGGGTGAAGCGCATATTATAAGTTTAGTTTCGTATACAATTGTGCATCGGTACAGATTTAAACGAAAAATTCACGCTGTCAGATTCAGTCCCGATGGCAAACATTTCGCCGTGTGCAAGGAAAATAATGGCAAGTGTGGTGTGGTGTGGTGTGTTTCAAGTGAACCGTGTGTTAATCCATGTTTTGTGCAGTGTTTGTATTCAAAGCTCCCGGTGCGTTGACAGGAGAGTTCAATTCGTTTGTAATGGAACGCGTGTTTCACGCTGCTTTCGATGAAACTACGTGTCTAGACTGGTCGGATGATTCGAGAATGTTAGCGGTCGGGTCGAGAGATACGAATACAAAGTTGTATTCCCTTGAAAAGTACATTCTAACCAAATATTCCGCGCTAAGGACGTGGTGTGCTAATGTGGAAATGTGTTTCTAGATGGGCGAACTTCAGAAGCTGTTCATTGGGCAATCATACAGATTCGATAGTTGCGTGTTTCTTTGAGAAAAACAGTTTCGATATAACGACCATCAGTCGAAACGGCCAGGCGTGTGTTTGGGAGTGCAGTATTGAGCCGAGTGACCTGGTTCCTTTTGATCCGGCAGTTAAAAGGAAAAAACAGGTACGAAATTTGAACTTTTCAAATATTTCAGTGAGAATTTTTGTTCTGAATTCTTTTCCATAGAAATTAAAAGATTCGACTGATTCCGAGGACGATATCGATCCGGCGAAGATCATTGAACGTAGCGAGGAAGAATTGACGAAAGCGTTGGAGCAGGTGGCATTGGAAGAGACGAAAGAGAATCGCATGATTTATAAGAAGATCGCGCGACACTATTTAGCGGATGAAGTGCGCAAAGACAATCACGAGGCCGTGTTAACAGCTGCAGCATATCATAAACAGACCAGGATACTTGTGACAGGTGAGTCGCCATATTGGCAGCCGATCACGTGATCTTCACTTCATAAAAAAAAAACCGGAAATATTACTTCTAATTAATAGTATTGACAATGAACTTCGGAACTAACAACTACATATGATATTTAACACTATTTGGTTGCCAGGTTACTCTACAGGTGCATTTTTCATACATGAACTGCCCGACATGAATCTGATTCATTCGCTGAGCATATCCGAGCAGAAAATCACCGCTGTCAGTTTGAACAACACGGGAGATTGGATCGCCTTGGGCTGCGGCGGTCTGGGCCAACTGCTGGTCTGGGAATGGCAAAGTAAATGCCCAATGTTCCCAAAGTGTGGCCTGGTGCTAATGTGTTTGTCGATCTTAGGTGAAACGTACGTCATGAAACAGCAAGGACACGCGAACAATATGACGTGTGTGTCGTACTCGTCAGACGGACAACTCATCGCGACCGGCGGTGAAGACGGCAAAGTGAAACTATGGAACGTGCAGTCTGGATTCTGTTTCGTCACCTTCCAAGAGCATACAGCACCCGTATCGGGTGTGACGTTCAGCTCGAATCGAAAATTCGTCGTCTCATCGTCCTTGGACGGCACAGTCAGAGCGTACGATGTTATAAGGTAAATAAAAAAAAAATAAAAAAACTTTAATCTGCGTGGGATTTGAACCTGCGACCCTTACATTCCCGGCCATGTTGTTTCACTTCGAAGTTTCTTTCAGCGATTATTCAATGACGCATGTAGAAAACATGCAAAATACGCGTATTTCTGTGTAATTGAATAATAATTAATAATAATAATAATTTAAAATGTTTAATCTGCGTGGGATTTGAACTGGCGATCCTTATATTCTCGGCAGCCCAGCGGTCGGCCATGTTGTTTCACTTCGACGTTTCTTAGAGCGATTATTCAATGACGCATGTAGAAACCATGGAAAATACGCGTATTTCTGTGTACTTCTCGGTGGTACGAATATTTAACATCTGTTTAGGTACCGAAATTTCCGCACCCTCACCACCCCGCGGCCCGTGCAGCTGTCCTGCGTTGCCGTGGACTGCAGCGGCGAGTTCGTAGCGGCCGGCGGTCAAGATGTATTCGAAATCTTCTTGTGGTCGATGAAATTCGGTCGTCTCCTGGAGATTCTCGCCGGGCACGAGGGCCCCGTATGGAGTCTGGCGTTCAGCCCGAGCGCCACGAGTACGGCTCTGGCTTCGGTGTCCTGGGACAAAACGTTGCGGCTGTGGGACGCCATTGAAAAGGGCTCCGCCCATGAGACGATCGAACTCACCGCGGACGGTATGTGTGTTGTGTACAAGCCGGACGGACAGGATGTGGCTGTTGCGTGCCTCGATGGGAATATACAGGTGTACAACGTGCGGACAGCGGCCCAGGTACGGAGTATCGAGGGCCGGAACGATCTGGGTAGCGGCCGATCAGATACGGATCTCATAACGGCGCAGAAATCGCTACAAGCCAAGTATGTATGAAAAAAATACTCCGATGAAATTTGGTTCATAATGCTCGCGATCTGAAAGATTGGGTCAGAAATGTCGATTAAAAAGTATATTTACAAATACATAGTGATATTTATGTTTGTTAAGATGTCTAAGAACGATGACGTGAATTTGGTTGTTTGGCAGAATATAGTGTAGTTTCGCACGTGATGTAATGTTTTATATTAAACTATCAAACTAAAAACCTTTCGTTGCAGATCATTCACTAGTCTGTGTTACTCGGCCGATGGACAGTGCGTTCTTGCGGGGGGACAGTCTAAAAATGTCTGCATTTACAACGTCCAGGAAGGTTTGATTATAAAGAAATTCGAAATCACGCAGAACCGGTCACTGGATGCGGTGGATGTAAGTACAATAGCGGACCGCGTACAGCGCTGGCCGTGCAGACAGCGAACGCTGAACGAAACGGCGGTTAGTCGGGGACATTTTAATGTCCCGGCATTGTGTTTTGTTGTTAGGATTTCGTGAATCGAAGAAAGATGACCGAGTTCGGGAACTTGGCGCTGGTGGAAGAACGCGAACAAACCGAAGGTGGGAACGTGGCGGTGAAGCTACCAGGCGTGAAGCGAGGCGACATGGCTGCACGATCCGTGAAACCAGAGGTGAGTTGTTTGCAACCACCAGACAGAGTCCATGCTTGCCGAAGATAACGTTCTGTAGATATTGTATTGTCAGCGCGGAAGTTCAACGTCAATATTCTCAATAAATATGTCAATTTTAGTTAAAATCACGACACGTTTATTCATTATCAGGGTTGTGATCAACAATAATCATTATTATCACGGTTGTGATCAACAATAATCATCATTATCAGGGCTGTGATCAACAATAATCATCATTATCAGGGTTGTGATCAACAATGATCATCATTATCACGGTTTGATCTACAATAATCATCATTATCATGTTGTGATGAGCAATAATCATGATTATCAAGGTTGTGATCAACAATAATCATCATTATCACGGTTGTGATCCACAATAATCATCATTATCAAGTTGTGATCAGTTTAAAGTTTGACGAAATAATCGTCAACAATGAATCTATGGTTAATAACATTCTGTAGGTGCGTGTATTCTCGTTACAATTTTCTCCGACGGGCCAAGCCTGGGCGGCCGCTACCACAGAAGGCCTGCTGGTGTACAGTCTCAATGCGGGCCTCGTGTTCGACCCCTGGGGCCTACAGCTGGGCATCACGCCGTCGTCTGTGCGTGACACGTTGGCCAAACAAGATCACACTACCGGTAGCACATCGACAGCATTCAATTACCAGTAGATACGTAATCGTATACATGTTAATTTGTTTTTTTCCAGCATTGATGATGGCCATGAAACTGAACGAAAATGCACTGATTCGTGAAGTCATCGAGCACATTCCACCGAGAGACGGTAAGATTATTTAATTAGTTCCTATTACCAGGTGCTATAAACCGGATAAAAATGTAATTTTCACCTGAAATACTGTCCTCTTCCAGTGGAATTGACAGTTGGTAGTCTGGCCGTGAAGTATGTCGAACGATTGCTAATGATCATCGCGAATTATCTGGAAACGTCGCCGCATATTGAGTTCTATCTGATCTGGATACAGAATCTCCTTACCATCCACGGGCCCCAGATACAGCCGCGGGCTAACTTTCCTGCATTGTTGGCGTTACAGAAGAGTTTGCACCGCAAGTACGAGGACTTGTCCAAAATGTAAGCGCACAAATGTTAGGCATAAGATGGTACGATTGATTTATTCATGTATTATTTGTACAGTTGCGATTTCAACAAATATACAATGCAGTACATCTCTCGTCTCGGCGAGCAAGTAGTCCAAAGAGCAGCTACTAAAGTGACGGACGACGCTGAATTCACACTCGCGAATGTCTTGGAAGACATGGAAGTAGAGGAATAATGTTAAGGTTAAGGTTAGTTGTGGTTCTTATCAACAAAAATAAAAAAAAATACAATACAACACTCGTTTTAATACTGTTTAAACATCAACTAACAACTCCCACTTTCCAATCGTTCCTACGTTTTGCGCAACAGCAAAACGGGCCAATAAATTATCATAAAGAACAGGAAAAGTGCCGGGAAAATCGTGCAAGACATGTGGTCGATCTCGCGCCACAAGATTTTCTCCTGACCCGTGTCCTACAAAAGAGAAAAATTGTCATTTCCCCCAAAAATAATGTGCTATTACATTCCCAAGTACAACTGCAATTTCTAATCTTCGCATATGACTTACTGGATTTATCCAACGCAGTTTGAACCAGCTGGTGTTGGTGTCCGTGTCTGCGGAGGTCAGGCCACTGTGGAATGTAGGAGTAATCCTACACCTCAAACCATCAACAGTCTTGGTCTGCGCGGAGCTGAGCAGCTGAAAGAATAAACACAACTGACATACGACTGTGCTTATTGACGTTGCGCGCTATCTTTGTGCTGTTTGTGTTTTACCATCGGCGAAGCTTTCTCCGTTTTCCTCGACTTGGCGGCCTGATAACGTATGTCCAACACTTTGGCGACAACGAATTCGGCCAGCGCAGCGAACACAAACAGCATACAGCCGGCCATCCATAGATCCAGCGCCTGCAACGTGACATGAGCACATGATTCGTCCAAAACTCTACCGCGACCGTCAGTTACCGTACTTTTACATACGCCACGGGTGGTATATCCGTCTTCAGGCCGGTAAACATGGTCACCAGCGTGAGCATACACGTGACCAACAGAGTGACGCGACCGGGAATCGCATCCAAGCCCAGCCAGAAACTGAACCAGGACAACATGACGACCAGAGCGGACGGCGCGAACGTCTGGATCAGATGGTGGCCGATTTGTCGCTCGAACCGGAAATACATGACGAGTCGGGAGAAATTTCCTACACAACACACACCAGCAAATATTTACGCGGTTATCGCGAATGTCAAGGGTTTAAACACATACCACCCTTCTCTGCCATATACGTGTGCACCTCCTCCAACTGTAAGGGCTGGCCGAAGTGGTACTGCAGTAACTTTAGTTCGGAGTTGACGGTAACGCCCGCATTCGACCAACGCATACGCACTTTGGAATTATCGTAGGAAACTGAAGAATACATGTGTGGTTTAAAACATTTAGGCTGTGCGTTCGTATTGGACTATTTAGTGCACTACTGTACCACGTGACTAGTTTTATAACTTAAATTGTGCACTAAATAACGTTAGGATTTTCGAAATAGACATTAGGATTTGTAAAAGCACACTACGCCCTGAATTGCATACTCTAAATTGACCGGCAAGCTCCAGAAATCTCCCTAATTTCGTTGCTTAAAATACGAAAATCTTGAATTCGAACACGGCCATAGACTGGTACATTATACACCAAGGGAGAGAAACGCCTTATTGGTGGCTCGCTCCCGAGGTGTATATACCATTTTTTTGTTGCACGATCGGGAGTAGAAATACTTAATCGCATACAGAAAGAATTATAATGAAATCGGAGCGAAATTACAATATTTAGAAGCCTTTGGCCACGTGGACCACAGACACTTGTTTACAAAAACTTTTGTTGTAATAAAAACCATCGCGAGGGAATATTGTCGTCTTAGTTCGTTGTCCCTAGCGGACGAAATGCTTTGCTTCTGTCACAATTTCGACGTCATCGAAACCGAATTCTACGGCCGGCCGTGAACAAGGAATACTTTGTTAAATACAGAAAACAATACACAGAAATCTGTTTATTACAATTTTGTACGGGGATATTTATATTATTTAGTTAAAAAAACGTGTCACGTACAACTCTCAATGTATATGGGGCACTCTTGCACATCCATGGGGTAGTACCGGAACTCCATTTGACACGCAATGATTGCGTGCAATCGTGCAGCATACTGTACCGTCTTGTTGCGGTACAGCGTGACGGAGGAGAACTTGTGTGTGAGTGTGGCGATCTCTGCAAAGAGAACATTGCACACAACAATCTCGTACATCGCACTGTGTACCTGCAGTACTACCTCTCTCGCTCTCTTAACTATAGTATAGAGAGGTAGTACTGCTATATTCGGCATGCGCTAGTTACCGACTACTTTGGAGTTGATAAAGTAAGGATCCGGTTGCCAGAGGTTGTCGAAAAACTGCGGTGGCAGAGTCACATAGTCGTCGCCCTCCTCGAAAATCGTACTCGGCAAACTCAGACGCGATTCGATCCATGTTTGACGAATAAACATATCCACCCTGTGTATGTATATATATATATATATATATATATATATATATATATATATATATATATATATATATATATATATATATATATATATATATACATATATGTGTATATATACATAAATAAGATTTAATAATTTATGTTATATATATATATATATATATATATATATATATATATATATATATATATATATATACATATTTAAGATTCTATAATTTATGTATATATATATTACCGAAAATCCATGTCTTCAACGTTAATTGAATTGATATCCACAATATAAATACTAAAATCCACAGTGACAGGTTTGCCCCGGGGAGAGGGGGGCCGAATTTCTACAAAAATAATACTTATAAAGATACATGGAATGAAATAATTCCATACCTTACATCACATTCAGTGTAACTTTGTGGAAAATTTCACGGAACTATTAGCAATAATGAACTAGCACTGTAATTACCTTTGACATAGTGTTCCGGCAGTACAGTACGAGGCCGGAACGTGCTGTCCCTGGACCGGGACACGCCACCTTCACAGTAACTGTAACAAACATCACGGCATAATAATGTTCTTGCGTTCTCTAGCGGCCGACTGTCGTTTAGCAGTTGTGTATTCGGCCGACTGTCGTTTCGCAGTTGTTTATTCGGACGACTGTCGTTTCGCAGTTGTTTATTCGGACGATTGTCGTTCGGCAGTTGTTTATTATTATTTGGCGCCACTTTTTAGCCAATCCCATGCGTGTTGTCTTTTGCGCGGATATATTAATATATTAAAGGAAACAATTGACGGTGCCCACGCAACAATACATCTCGTGCAGCAGTGTGTTGATGTGCTTTTAATCACCATGGCAACCCGGTAACGGTCACGTCACAAAGAAACAGTTGATGCTAATTTGTTTGCATCCGCGTTAATCATGGTTGGCCTGCGACTGTGTTTTTTTTTTTTTTTTTTTTTCTGGTACCAATCAGCTGCGATTTTGTTAACTAATTTGTCTAACGAATCAGAGGCATGGAAATGTTATAAGTGCGTTATGCATATGTTTTTAAAATGAATTTGTACATAGGTTTAAAAATTGTATTATACAAAGTTTTGGTTCAAATATTGTCTGTTGATATGTCTAGTGCATATTCCGAACTAATATTTGTAGTTAGTGCATTTACTGAAGCTAAGTTAGGTTTGAAAACGAATTTATCGGATTATTCTGTGAGATGTCACCTAAATATTTCAACAACCTTTAATTGTGTATTATCAAATACACAAAAAAATGTTGTATCAATCAATGACAAGACGAAATAATGCATTGTAGACTACTCGAAATCCAAGTAAAATTGCAATTTGTCCTAAAAAAAAAGTGATGATTGAATTTTCAAAACGAAAATTTGTAAGTATATTTGTATCAATTTTTATTCTAATCATATACATATAATACACGTTTGTATTTTCTTCATTTTTTCTGTGTATGCTGTACGCTCAGTGTGGATGTATGGCTTGTGCTAATAAAAAGCGACAAGTTGTATTTAAAGGTGCATAATAGGTTCCTTTATATTCTTTAGAAGTAAACGCTCATGTCAAATGACCTAGAGATCATTCGTACGTGTGTGTGTGTGTGTGTAAGTAATAGTTACACATACATACTGACATGTCCGTGAATTAGCCTAACGCCGCAAATCAATTTATAAAGTAATACACTCAATTCTCGTACTGCACATTGTTCAATATTACTATTCTAAAGTAAATATTCTCACACAGGTAAGATTTGATACAATGACTTCGATGCTATCGACGCTACTAAATTGTACTACTAAAACTGTGACTGTCGCTATAGTAATGCTAGACAAATTCCCAACAGTATGAAATCTAGTATCGGCCGTTTGTACCGAGCTCTGCATAGTAGCGATTACCTGTGTTATTACAAAACTACAAAAGTAAATAGATGTATTGACAGTTTGATTACATATTTTATCTTGTTTTATTTCTGTCATACTTGGGATTTTAAATGTGCAAAAATGTGCGTCAGTGAATTGTTAATCTATTCTAGTTGATGTTGTGCGTGTGTATGATGTGTGTTGTAAGCACTACTTACCATAATATAATAATAATAAGACTCCATCTCGCACGGTGGCACAACATATCCGAACCTGAGAACTTAGCACATTTCAACCACAAGTTTTGTACATTCTCTGTCTTTGAACATTTGTGTATCTCGGACAGTTGCTCGTTGGCCCGCCCGTGTGGTTAGCTGGTTTCTTCTGCAATACACCGTTTCACACTGGTCTCACACGCGAATAGACATTGTCATCAATAAATTGGTATCATTAGACAACAACCGTAGCCTTCACGGATCCACACTACCCTGACATTAACGGTCGTTGTCAAGGACCAACAATTTTAACCATACATACATATATATATATATATATATATATATATATATATATATATATATATATATATATATATATATTTGTTTTACAGTAAAAATGAATGGAATATACAAAAAAAAATAGTATGTGAATTAAGATATTTATTATTACACATATATTTATGTATATATATATATATATATATATATATATATATATATATATATATATATATATATATATATGTATGTATATGTATGTATGTATGGCGTTCTTATTTAAAATCTTAGACGTCAAAAAAAGAGTTCTCTAAAATTAATATATTGGATTCTCCGAACATATGTATGTATGTATTGATGATGATTATTATTTCATAATTTCGAATGACACTAAAGCAAGATAAACCAAAATACGATAAACACCAGTTTAATTATTCATAATACACTGTTATCAAATACACAATATTCTAGCGTTTCTGATTAGTGAATTTAAGTATTTTTATTTTTTCATTTGCACTTATTCCTGACGTAATATTAATTACAGTTAACCTAGACAATTTATTAACTGCCTGTCCACAAAGTCCCTGTACGCGTGTGCACGTGTACCTCGGTGCGGATACCAGGCGGTACTTGGTGGACAGCTGTAGTTGGACCGCGCGAGAGCAATCTTATAATTACTTTGGCGGGCATTTTAGAGCCAATTAGGTTGCACGCTACACATAATTATCTTTGAATGCGACAATTTCTAAACGTTCTCGGTAGTGGACGACGGTCAGTAGTAAAACGCGATTGAGTACACCAATGGCTGAAGCACATCAACGTATTTCCGTGTCTGAATGAATTATAATAATATAATATTGACTGAAATACATTTTGCACATTGATAATCCCGAGTAGTGTGACGGAAATAGATTACAATGAAGATAAAATATATAATTAGCTGTCAATATATGTATTTTCTTTGCTAGGTAGATAATAACAAATGTAAAAGGTTTGTTCATTAGGACAGTGATGGGCACACTAACAAATGTCAAGCATTTATTTGTGTGCTGTGGGCAACCCGCAATACGCCTGTGTAATGTTGGTCACAGAACGATAAGTCGATATGCAGCTTTTTGAAGATAGTGTAAATTCAAGAAAACAGCAGAAAAACATGGTTCGAACATTTATTAATGCTCTATTTTTATATGTAAAACTGTTATACGTATACTGAATTAGTATTGTATTGATTTTTAAAAATAATAAATTAAAAATAAAAAATTCGAAATTGACGGTGTTCTTGGATTTAGAATTTTCAAGAGATAATATTAATAATTATAACAATATATCAGCAATACAGTATATTTATGAGACAAATAAGTAGGATATTAACCCAACAATGCTGGATTTGATAATAAATTATTAAATTCTAAATTTGTCAATAATTTGAACATTTAACTTAAATTGTGTTCTGTGACCAACATTACACGTGTGTATTGCGGGTTGCCCGCCCTAACGAATAATTTCCCGTTACTTTCTTAAGAAAAATATATTTGTTTTACAGCAAAAATGAATGAATTGTACAAAAAATAGTATGTGAATTACGATATTTATTATTACAATATGTGATACAGGAAAACATCAGGTCATTTGAAAAGTACAATAACTGAAACAAATATACGCGCGAATTTAATCGCTGTCTGAGCCGGCGGACGATCCACTACCAGACCCCGATCCCGAGTTACCCGTGCGTGATCCGGACGCTGACCTGGAGCGTGATCTCGATCGTGACGGTGTCCGTGACTTGGAGTGTGATTTGCTCCGTGATCGAGACCGTGATCGCGATTTGGATCGCGACTTAGAGCGTGACTTGTTTGACGATCGCGATGATGATCTGGATCCAGCTTCTTGATCTGAACTTTCTGGTAACAAGTAACATACGTTATTAGTTATTAAACGTATAAATGAAAATAATATGACGCCATATTTAAGGCTCAGATATGTATCTATAACCGACTTTGAAATGCTGCATTTTAATGACAGATCAGGGCAGGTCGGTGAAACAAAAACACTATATTTAGATTATTTGTTGTTGCAATTAACAAAATACACGTAATTTTTGTTCCACGATCCCCTGATCTGTCATCAAACGGCAATATTTCAAACTCTTGATTTACGCAATGTACAAAAATATTTGAGCACTGAACATAGCATCATATTATGTAGTTTTTAGTTCGGAACAACTTTTTTCATTTACACTTTTGCTCTAAACTGTATCGTTCAACGCGTAATCACGGATATTTCTATATTTATATGTTAATTTTCTGGAATTCACGTTAATGAAAATACTATTAATTATTAGCTGTTTACATAATCTGCTACTTACTTTCATCACTTTCATTCGCCTTCTTCTCCTGCGTAGGCCGTCTCTCCTCCTTGTCCGATTCCTCCTGACTGTCGTTCGCGCGCTCCTGCGTGATGTGCTCGTCCACGTGCTCCACGTCCATTTCCTCCTCGTCTTCGTTCGGCGGCTCCAGTTGTTTCTCCCGGAACCGCTGCATACGGAACTCGGCAGCGTCCATGGTCCGGTGTTTGACAATCAGCCGCGTGTTACTAGCCGTTTGGCCGGCCTTCTGACGCCGCTTGCTGAGTCGCACACGAGTCTCCAGCTCGTTATAGTACACGGCGTCCTGGCGGATGACCAGGAAGTAGTTTTCCTCGTAGCCTTTGCTCGCCTTACTCTTCACGTTCCAGTTGTATTCGCGTGCCATCTTGTACTCGTACTCCTCGTCCGCCTGGTAGGCTATACCGCTGGCGAAGTCTTCGCGACGTTTCGTCAACGTGTCGTCCACTGGTAAGAAGTAGGCGACGAATTGTTCCCCGCTTTCGTCCATTACACCTCTGAAAACAGACACATAATAACGTTAGTTATTAAACGTATAAATAAAAATAATATGACGCGATATTTAAGGCTCAGATATTTTAACTTTGAATATTGCATTTTAATGACAGATCAGAGGAGGTCGTGAAACAAAAACACTATGTGTTGATTATTTATTGTTGTAGTTAAAAAAAAATACACGTAATTTTTGTTTCATGGCCTGCTGATCTGTCATCAAACGGCAATATTTCAAACTCTTGATTTACGCAATGTACAAAAATATTTAAGCGTCATATTATGTAGTTTTTTTCACAAAAGCAGCGGTGATTACTTACCTGATCATTGCCTGCGACATCTCCTCAATCTGTGCCGGCATCTGCTTGCCGACGGGCGCGGGATCAGAGTCGAATATTACCTGAGCACATGGGTACTTCCACAGTTTAAAGTCGGGATAAATCGGCAACACTTCCACGGGTACCACGTTCGGTTTACTGTAGTGCTTTTCGACCGGTAACTTGGCATCGTCGAACGTCTTATCGATAGCCTTTATCTGACTATCCCGGTCCATGTACAACGTTTCATTCTTCAGATTCTTCTTGATACTGTACCCGACTTTCGCCTCGACTTTGTCCATAGTTTGCGGCTGAAAGCGTGTCTGTTCCGTCGAAATGTACTCGGTTCTTCGCAACCATGATACACTGCGCGCATGTTGTCGCGTACGTTTCGAATCTTGCGGCGTGAGAATGTCCTCTTCGAGCAGTTTCTCATCGGCCGGATCCAGCTGTACGCCGGACTCGACGGCGTATATATCGCGATTAATCAAATCAATGGTTACACCAAGATCTGGCTCGGTCAGCACTTCGTATCGGTAGTTTCGTTCGAGGGACGTGGGATTGTACTGGACGAAACGTATGGCATCGAACGGGTACGAGATAAACTTCAGATCGAATGGAATATCGGGTAACGTGTTACAGTATTTCACCTTACACACAAGTTCTGATCTGTGGACGAGCAAAACAATAACCAAACTTACCTAATTGTAATGAAGTTGTGTTGTTCATTCGCTTGTAATAAGTTTTACCTGCGTTCTGTTTGTTTTGGAGGCCGTTTCTCAACAGCTACCTGCCCACCGGTTTGCACTGTAGGTGGCATTTTTAATTTATAACAACTTAAACACAACTACACATAACACTGACCATATGAACTGTCAAAATGACGCTAACCTCATTGTATGGTTCGTCGATAAATGACTGCACATGTGAGCGCTATAGTCGTACCACTAGATGAACTCTTGGCCCAATACTTTGATATTACGTTTATATATTTATAAAGCAAGATTTACACATATATATTACACAGATACTAAAATAAATACCGAAAGAATAACTTTGGGTAAAAAATTCAATAACAAAACCTACATTAATTTAACCTGTGATCTCTGAAATCGTCACAGTTTGCATACTGGACTATACACATTCTGATTCGACTTTGTTTATTGCTACCGAAAGATCCAGGAAGGCATAGGACATGTAGGAATGAAAATAAAACAAATAGTTATTTTAATTAAAACTGATAGTTTTTTTTTGTATTTATTTTTAGATAATAGTTATTGAATTATTGTTTATATAAGTCAAGAGAGAACAATATGATGTCATTAATAAATATCTAGAAAAGACAAACAATGGTTTTTTTTCAATTAATTAAACTCTAATATACATATTATACAATCCATCATTAATTAATTAATGTATGTATATATTGCAATTATTTTACATATTTAGGCATAGAAAATAGTATTTATGTTTTATAGTGAGCTGTCAAGTCTTGATCAGTTTGAAAAGTGTTTGTGTGTGTGTGTGTGTGCAATACATATATATGTACATATTGCTATCTCGAAATATTGATAAATAAATTCTTTATATGTCATATTATATATTAAATTAATGTTAGAGATATATTTCATTATTCAATGTATCTGTGGTAATAGTGTGTGTAACTAGATTTCAACTATACAATTATCATTTTTGGACCCAATAGTTAATTAAGAGAAAACACTAAATCAAGTATATAACGTTTTACCACAAAATGTCGGTCTATGTGTTCATAGGGGAGTTCTATATTTACCAAACTTAGGTTGGTAACACATTGCAATAGAGTTCGGTTAACTGTTTGTAAATTACTGAGCATTACATATGTTTACAGTGGTAGTTATATCATGAAAATATCTTTGCATCTATTATAGGTTAACTTGAACAACAGATCATACACGTATTTACACAATATGCTTAAACATAATAAATATATTATACTATTTATATCACAAACAAAACAAAAAACAAACAGAAATACGTACAATCTTCTTCTACAGAAAGTGGTCGTCGTTAAGGAATTACGATTTGTTAACATTTCAATGCGTCGTTTTCATAAGTATGGAATGTATACAAGGTAAACAGTTGCTGCAACCCGATTGGTCGCTATGCAGTGTACACTGGCCAATAGCAGTCGAGTATATTTATATTGAAACGTCAAATATTATCAAAATATACAGAGTGTGTACGTGCTAAAATGGTGCAAAAAATCTACTGTTTTCGCATTCTCAATAAGTTTATGTTGGTTGGTGTTTGTTGCATTGTGAAAATATCAGTAGAAACTGGTGGGATGTTTTTAGTAGATCTCAACAATTCGCTTATATAATTAGTATAATAAAACTTAACCTCAGAAACGGTCAAGTGGTTTTTCTAAATATTTGAAAGATACACTAGTGAGATTCGTACATACGTGTGTGTGTTATTTATTCCTCTTAGAGCTATATACAAGTCAGAATATTACAACACGTGTCAAGTTGGTTAACCTGAAATATATATATTCTTGCTTTTATAATCTTCACAGTCGAACTACAGATTCTCATTTGGCAAATATATATGTGTGTATGTATGATAGAGAGAATATTAATATTTATATATATATATATATATATATATATATATATATATATATATATACAGTGCGAATAACGTAAGACTATACATTGGCGACTTTATTTTAGCTTTAATCAATTTGCCCATGTCAGTAACAACTGAAATTACAATGACGTTTATTTTGGTAAATGTCACTATTTTCAATATTGTGTTACTGATATCTCACGAGTTTGCGTAATAATTAGTGCAAAAAATGTACATCACAGAAGAAAAGTTTAAGATGTATTCCTGGTATTTAGAAGGGGCGTCTTTGCGAGAAATTTCTGATTATTTCAGCTTTGAATTCCCGGGCAGGGCCCATCACATGTCATCAAACGATGGCAAATTTAGTTATCACCCCCAAGTGATTTTGGAAATGTACTGATACCAATTACAATTTCAGTACTTGAAGTGTACTTTTAATTCAATAACATGTAATAGATTTAATAAAATATTGGAATAAATTCTGTAAATGATTTAAATAAATATAGTAGTCTGTGGACTGGTGTCTAATTTTACATTATTCAACCATAATAAATTGGAGTTTTTGTATGATATCACCATGGTAACATTAAGTAAATGCCCTATGTCTAATTTTAAATTATTCAACGAGTTGATACTAGCATGGGCAAATTGATTAACGCTAAAATAAAGTTGCCAATGTATAGCCTTACATTATTCGCACTGTATATATATATATACACTTGAATCATAAGAATTAAAGACACGTGACAGTAAATATATGTATGTACTACTAATTGTTTTATTCAATATATATGTATATATACACTCTACGTAAGATTTCAAATCCTATATGCTTGTATGCAGTATATTTTTATTTTAAAATGTGTGAAAAATTTAAAATATAAACAATAAGAATCATTCATTATTAATTTATTACTATTTATTTTAACGACGTGGTACGCACAGTTGTTGGTAATAATAATTGAATAATTATTCATAAGTTATTATTATTATTATTATTAAATATATATATTTATATATCATTATAGGATAATAATCAACAGGATTGTCTTATGCCAATATACAGTTATGAAAATTCGTTGCAAAGGCATATATATATTTATATAGATATACTCATTATTTATAGTTTGCACGCCATTTTAGTTTCAAAATGTGAGTGTCGGTAATATAGATTCGATACGATTAGTTGAGGAAATTTACAGAATTCGTTAAGCAAAAAATTTTTGACATTCTATCAGTTATTAATTGGTAACGTATGTGTATAATAGGATAAAGTGTTAATTTCTGAACTATTAGTAGTCATTAAGATCATTTCACAATTATTATAGCGTCAAATACATATATAAATTTATATATGTTAAGAGCACTAGGACATTTTACTATTTGACAGTCGAGAGGAACTTGTTCCAGAATAACCAAACAAACCATTCACACAGACACACTAGCACAAACAAACAGACAAACAAACGGACAATATTATATGAGTAAAGCGAAAAAAGAACGCGGGAGTAAATGCATATAAAGGAATGTGGCAATAAAATAACACTCATCAAGGAATGCGGCAATGAAATCAATACTTGTTAAGGAATGCGGCAATAATATTGATACTTGTTAAAGAATGCGGCAATAAAATCAATAATTGTTAAGGAATGTGGCAACAATATTGATACTTGTTAAGGTATGCGGCAATGAAATCGATACTTATTAAGGAATGCGGCAATGTAATCAATATTTGTTAAAGAATGCGGCAATAAAATCGTTACTTGTTAAGGAATGCGGCAATGAAATGGATACTTGTTAAGGAATGCGGCAATAAAACAGTGCTCGTAAAGGAATGCGGTAATTAACAAAAAAAAAAGTGCAGGAGCAAAATTGTGTCCCGTTGCCATGTGCTTCTAGCCTAATTTCTCGACTATTCTACAAGTGCATACCCTGTATTTATAGTATCAACCGCACATCACGCATCACATTTTGATCCATCGTTCCCATGGTTACGTGGTTATAAGAAGAAGAAGAAGACGAAACTACGTTAAAAATTGGTATTTTGTGGATTGTGTTGTGTTGGTTTTCTTTGGTAGTTGTGTTGTTGGCAAAGAGTAGTACTGATAGTAGGAGAGGCGTTAGTTAGTTTGGTAATAAACGATTTCAATATTTAAACAATGCGTCGATACATGGGCGTCCGCAGACATTTGTCCAAGGGGAGGGGGCAAACCATTTTCCAGGTGGGGGATTTTTGAATGTACATGTGATAAAAAGATAAACAAAGAACGTATGCAAATAAATTACGAAATTAATAACATGTAGTAAAATCATAATATTTGGCCGACGATCAATACAAATATTTGACAAAAAACACAATTTAAACCGTCAGTTTCGTGTATATATCCAAGTGCCCCCCACCCCTCCACCCATCGGATGCCCATGAGTGGATACGAAAAGAGGCTAGCGCGCAACATATTTTTAATTACTAGATAGAAATATATTTGGTAGTACCACGCTTTTAGGACCCGACCGCGTAAGCAAATAGTGTAAATATGTAACTAATTATTATTACTAAGTGTGAAGTTAGAAGCTTTGTTCTGTCAATAGGTTCTCAACAATTACGGCTGTCGCTAAAATACACAGCTAATATTATGTATATATAATATTACGGAATGTTCTGGGGGTGCTGATATGTAACAATACTATCATCATCATTATCATCATCAGGTATCATTGAAGGCTGTCTTGTGTAGAAAACAGTGAACAAGTACTATCTTCCTTGATCATTCTGTATATATGTGACGTCAGCGCGCATGCGCACTGTGTACTCAACACAAGTTAGCGACAAGTACCACTACGGACCGCTAGGCTACGTAATGAAGTGATTGTGATATTTGGAAGAGAAAATTGTTGATTATTTTACTTCGTACGCATTTATTGGTTAAAATGTTCGCATTGAATTGCAGCAAACATATATGTATATGTACATATACATATACATATATATATATATATATATATATATATATATATATATATATATATATATATATATATATATATATATATATTCTGATGTTTGTTGCAATTTGCCGAGGAACGTGCATTGCTTTCAAGGCAAAAATAATACGAATGTTATGCCTTGGTATACCTGCATATAGTCTGCACCGTTCTACATTGGTCAGTTCAAGGTCAACACTCCTCTGTTTATCACATTGCCGCTCTGCTGTGTTCTATATATAATACTGTACATTTTCCATTTTATTCACGTTTTGACGTGTGACCTTGGAACTGTCAATCATTCACATAGTGCAGAAATAAAAACTGTTCAAACGTCCACTATTTTTGCAAAGTACTTTGACAAAGATTCGCATTTCTTTCATTTTCTCGCCCTTTAATCTCTCTTTGTGTAACGTTCTCTCTCTCTCTGTTTCCATCGCCTTCTTTCTTTAGTATCACATATATAGTTAAAAATGTATTATTGAAGAAATAATTGCACCGAATTTCACAATTATTTTAAGGCAAACAGTGAAGTGACAAGTAAGAGATCTATGTATTAATATTATTATAGTTATAAACGTAGTATTTTTGTTTAAAGTATTATTGCTCACACGACAGTGCCGAGGTCCTCTGCGACCAGTTGAAACTGTTCCTGACCTGTAAAACACGATATAACCTCAAAATTCACACTGAAATCCATTCTGCTTCCACGTGTGGCATCAGTAAACATCTGTTCTATACGTTAATAGATGTGTACCATGTCGTAGAAGTAATTTAATGCATTTCTAATTCATTTAACCATCAATTCATCAGTTTATCGCATACTTACTCTCTAAATACGTCGCCAGTTCGTGATCTTCCGCTTGTATGGCGAGCATACGCGGTGTCATTCCCCGGTGGTCCGTTATAGTTAGTGTGGCGCCACCAGCGACCAGCAGACAACAGATATTTCGCCATTTGTTCGCAGCCGCCTTGTGCAGTGCAGTTTGTCCCCTGAAACCGAAAGTCCACGAGTCACAAGTGCCCCCGTCTCGCAGTGTGTCGATTCCCATTAGGTATACCCGCCCGGCTTACAGGTTAATGTCCGTTTGGTTTATCAGTGATGAGGGCGCGCATGCGATGATGTACTTGACAATATCTTTATGGCCGTACCGGGCCGCGTAGTGGAGTGCTGTTTGACCGGCTGCGTCTTGCGTGAGCAGCGAGTAGCCTTGTGAGTGTGTCTCTTTCAACTGCGCATGTCCAGAACAGAAACAACAAAACACAATCAACATGGCCAACCAACCAATCACGTGGTTTAACCCTCCCCGCTATATATATATATATATATATATATATATATATATATATATATATATATATATATATATATATATATATATATATATAACAAGTGACAATCAATAATTGATTATATTACCATTTTCAAGTCACCGATTTTCGCCGCCTTCAGAATGCCATCCGACGATTTCTCCATGAAAGCACTTTAACACAAGGGAACATCATGAACTATCTGTGACTGCGTAGCGTAACAAAATGGCGAAACGAGTGTTTGTTTGTTTTTTTACACACACAAGAAGAATCCTTACCTATAACCATAAGCATCCTGGTTCAAACCAAAGAGACGTTCGTGAATGCTGCATGCAAAAAGTGAAACAGTAGTGTATTTTCAAAATGTCCACATACACACACACACAGAGGGGGAGATAGTGTGCCGTGGAACAAGCGCCAATCGCCAACTGTCAAAGTGTCATTGACATGTTGTTGCAAAATGGCGGCGGGAGAATGAGTAGGGAGACAAATTCATGTAATATCTGAAGAAATAAGTGCATCGAGACGTTTTATTGAAAAATAAACTGATTCTTAAACATGCTTAAGTGAGCTATAGAAGAGAAAATGTGGTTCATCAGTTGTGTACATACGGGGGACAAGTGATAGAATGATACATCATTGATACAAAGTGTGTGCACGATTGACTTTTCATACGTCGATCAGTGGTTTTGTGTAGAAGTATATGATGAAGAGTAAGATGTGTAAATACCTTCGTATCTTCACACTCGTCGTGGACAAGTTGGTGCCGCGGTCATTGTTCGCCGAACCATTGTTCGTTTTGGGGATGATGGTGAATTCATTAGAGACGGTCGTGGGCTGGTCACCAGGTGATTCTAAACTGCTATCATTACTAAAGAAAAAAAACAGACAACACACACGTAAATTATTTGTGTCACTTTCCACTGAAGAATCGTCGAATGCTACCTGATTTTCATCTCTGGAATGATATACGGCGTTTGATGGTTTGAACTGGGCGAGGGCAGTGCCGTCTCGTCCTCGGGCGTCTGCGGCATGGTTCCGCCGTCCATCTCCAGGATGTACAGTGCGTCGTAGGCGACATCGGACACGTAGTGCAGGTGTTCTTGGGCACGATCCACACGGAAGAATCGTTCCGCTGTGCACGCTGCGCAAAGATACACACACACACTTGATTCTAGATAATCTTTCAAATATTTGCAAGGAGAAAATATTAAAAACATACAACACTTTGTCATCATCACCATCATCATCATCATCATCATCATCATTTTCTTTTACTTACAATCGACAAAACACCAATCTGGCATAAGTTTCGGTTCGTCGTTGCTTTCATCGCTGAGCTTGTTGATCTGTGCCCGCACCTGCTCCAGGTCCCAGATGGGATTGACCTCGACACTGCCCATCGTGATGGCCGCCTGTGCCAGCAGCTCCTTGTCGTAGTGATGCTGCTCGTAGTCCGCCATGCCAATACGATGTACGGTGATTTTGAGGTTATCCAGGAGGGATGTTTGCCTACAAAACATACATAGTTTTAGGCACAACTGGATATTATTAACATGAGCCCCTTGACACTTACGGTATATTCGGTTTCCCCCCCTTCCTCTTCGCCAGCATGGTGGCCTTGTTGAGCAGCGTCATGTTGATGATGGACGGCGTTAGTTTACACGCCTCGCCGTCCACTTGCATCGGTATCGTCTTGGAAGTGATGATCTTCGCCGACTTGCACTGTGTGATACAGGTTCCGTGCCCGCCAGCTTGTAACAACGGCTACAAACACACACACACACACACACACGCGTGCAATTATATATCTGGCACAAGCCCCCAGTCCGTGTTACACCGCTACAAAACAAAGGAAAACAAAAACACCAAACTGTTACACCCTAAACTTACTCACAAGTTGATATGTTGTAAGTCCGACGATCTCGATCAGGCCATCGTCCGTACTGGGTTCGGTGATGCCGCCCGACCTGTTCCACGGATGTGTACCGCCCCCATAACTGTAGGAGATGAAGCAATCAATTTTAAACCTCCACCGTCTCTGTCAAACCTTGCACAAATTTACCTGGGAATATTTAAGAAGACTATAGCATGCACTTTATGTTCCTTTAACTTGGGCGTCAAATCTTTCCCGTCACATTCCAGCGTCACAAACTCCGCTAGACCTTTCCACTTTCGTCTCAACAGATCTTTGCCGCCAGCTTGGCCGTAGAACATTTTATTCCTCAGTCGCGAATTGAACCGTTCCGGATGTGCTTCTGCAAATGACAAAGACATTAGACGATTCGTAAAGTTCGACTGGGCATTGCAAAGAGTTTTTCTACCTCTGGCTTCGTGAAACTCCAAGGCGATATGCGCATCAACACCGAGGGAGAAATAGTTATTGACAACATTCAACGGTAGATTCTCTTTGCCTTCCTCATTGGGTTCCGCGTTCGGATTCTTCTCCACCTGCAAATTCCATCGGTCCAATTGTACCGTTTCACTGTCACCGATATTCGAGAGGATCTTCGAAATCGGTTCGTCAGTGTATCCCTAAAAAAAACAATCAGAAGCAAAATTGTCACACCACATTCGCTATCGTTTGGCCGATTTAAATTGTAACTTACTCCACCCCATCCAAGAGCTCGGGCGAGATCATTGCCCGTGCCCAGTGGCAATACTCCTACAGCCGGGGCCGGCTCGATGTTGATCTGATCGAGGATGGATAGTACCCAGCCGACGGTACCATCACCACCGCACGCCAATATTCGCAGATTAGGCACCTTGCGGAACAACTCCAGGCCCATCCGGGGCCCGCCTTGGGTCAGATCGAACACCTGGCGCGGGTTCAACAGCCACTGGAACTTCTGCAGCAACTTTGCGCCCTGATTGCCACCAGACTTGGGGTTGATGAACACAATAACGGGTGTTATCGTCGCCGAAGGAATGGGTTTGATGACGAACGTCTTCTGATCTTTATCCTTTATATAATTGGGAAAATACCATCTAAACTTTGCCAATAAGAAACTCGTTTGATGCACCATTTTGCACTTACCTTTTCCTTGCCACGTTTCTTACTGGACGTGCGTTTCTTCGGCGATTTCCTAAGACTAGATTTGAAGCTTCCTTTGCGCGGTAGCTTGATGATCCAAGATGGCGGCACGATTATGCTGCCTTGTACACCTGTTATGTAAATGGAAACACTGTATACTCAATCGTCATTCACTTCACGTCACCGGCCGGGTAGAAATGGGGTAATTCAGCCTCAGGGCCGCGTTAGAATTTAATCAAAACCCGCCCCTGCCCCCGTCCCCGCGCCCGTGTGATGCTATTACTGGGGGATGCTGTATAGTATAGTTAGAAATTAGTTAATAATACAATATATTACGCGCCGCGTAATTTTCCCCTAGAAAACTTTCGGGAAAGCATCGGAAGGAAATGGTATGAACCCTTAATAAGGGTACAGCATATTACGACGCCATAATACAGCAAACTTCTGTTTTATAATGAAACGTGTCTGATAATGAACAACACACGTGCATGTTTTGGGAGCAACCATGATGCATTTCATTTACAACGGCTGTTAGAGGACTGTACCTAGGTTGCATTCTTCGCCGATCCGTTGGATATTGAAACAGGACTCCTTGTTGTGGTACGCAGCCTTGCACCAGGAACAATTCAACGCCACGATTTCTTTCGTACTGAACGACAACTTGGATTGGAATGACTGTAAAATAACCACAGACGTATTTCTTGGTGAATTTTCAAGATTGCAAATGAGTTTAGTATATTGTGCAACTCCAATATTCGTCCACGTTAATATTCGTTATTAAAAACGCTTAACAACAGTCGGTATGAATCATAGTTTGGCTTGGTTCGATATTCGTCCTGAGTTTAATATTCATCCTCTTCTTGAGGACGGATTAATGACGAATATTGGAGTAGTATATTATCCGTGCCGTATACCTTTCCGCACTGTCTACATTTGCCCTTCTCTGAGCGGCGATGTACCCAGTGATGGTGTGTGCAGGTCTGTTCACGGTACTGCCGGATACCCACGTCCCTAAAGGTGGGTTTACACGTGAACTTGACGCGTTCCATCAGCACTCCGATGCAGCTCAGATGGACGACAACATTGCAACCGCTGCACTTCATCCGAGGACCATGCTTCTATAACACAACAACAACTACACTTCAGTACAGAATTATACAAGCACAAAAATCTCCAGATATCCGAACGAATCTACAATAGATTTTCCGCAGAACTATTGGCAATTAGCAGCCGTGGGATACAGGTCAGTCTAATGGGAATCATTATCCAGGGAATAAACTAAATATTGTAATATAACATTGTATTATACAAACAGTAAGCCTATAAATAATTGTAATTAGATCATGAATGACAAACAGTAATACCAATTGGCTGAGGACAGTTTAATATAAATTGAATGTGACGTAATCAAGCAATTACACCAGTATTTAGCTGATCAATTAATTAATATTTACATTCTATTCCAAATACGACTGGGAAAATATATCTTGTTCAATATCACATGATTTATTAGCGATAACATTTCCATAAAAGACACATCACATTTCCATCTTTTGCGACCCTTCCAAAATTTATCGGTTCTCAGAAAAAAAATATCCCTCAATTTGTCAACTGTAATCCGTCACAGTGTATGGTGAAACCGGATGCTAGTGAACTACATGAAACTTGTAGAAACTTCCATGCTAGTTGGACGTACCGTGTGCAGGTTATACGGCGTAGAATGTTGGGTAGATTTATTGAATTTATTAATGTTCGCGATGTGAAATACGATCTTATTTTTCCCGAAAACATAAACACGGAAATGTAGTAATGTTTGATCGCTTTACAGAAGTAACTAATTCTTTTAATTTTTACTGCATAAACAAACAAAAAATATGTATTTATGTATCATGATTTTGTGGAAAACTTATGATCGAAAATTAATTTTTACGTTACCAAGAAACACGATTTAAAACTAGAAAGATTGTTCATTTACGAGTGCTATATATAACGAGAACCAATCTCGGTTTATTGGTGGATTTGGCGGTGGTATAAAGCACCGTTTACACCGCTCTTTAACGACCAGTAGTCCCATAAAAGTTAATATTACTGCTCCGTGTACATTAAATCAAATATGCCCGGGGGCGCAGGATCTTAGTAGGCAATGATTTTACGCGGGTTATTCGAAATAAAAGCGCAGCATCAATGTGGTAGCGTGCTATTTACGTTATGTTTGTTCTGTGTGTTTACCAAATAAACAAACGAAATAATGTGCGGTAACTATGGCAATCACGGCCCCGATATTAAAAACAAATGTATAATGATACGATACACGTGCATGCGTTGTTGTACGATAATGCGATGTGGTAAGCTTCTATTAAACCTGACAGTGCAAGTTCAAATCCCACCACAGGAGATGTATATTTTTATTTGAAATTAAATTGTAAAAATACACGTCCATTATCTTATTACATGTAAACGTTAAAAAAGTTTGAGTAAAAAGAGTGTTTTCCCAGAGACGACAGATTTCGGTATGAATCATTTATGGACGATGCGTGGAATTTGTCAAAGCATGTCGACTTATATTCACGGAACGAACGGTTTTTCGTATAAATATCCGATTCCCGGTTTCATTCTTTATCCTCAGTAATACGTGAGGACTTTACTTTGTCTGGGTTCGCTTGGGACGGGAGTTCCCGTAGGCTGTGGGGAGATAATTGATTCCTGGATAACTTACGACATGAACAGACGAATATGTATAATCTCAACTTGGAGAGGATTTTCGAAAGGAATATTCGGATAACAGAGAACTTGACATTTCAAGAAGAACAGGAAAAAAAAGACGAACGAATTAATTTTTTTCTCTTGCTATATCCCAATGCGAATATTAAAGTATTAAAACTTTTTCCAAAAAACTACAATTATGTACTCGTTAGTGCCGAATTAGAACAAACCCATACTTCCAAAGCAAATACCATTTGTAGTAGTCTTACAAATTTGATTTTAAAGTAATTAAGATTTCTAATTAAGTTAATAATTTTTGTTTTGTTTAAAAGTCATAAAGATAAGGCCCGTACGGACAATGGCTTGTATTGTTTGCAAGCCCAGCCGGGGAATTAGAGTGCATTCTTTCTAAATTGAAAGACTGGTGTCGCTCAACCATGTCATCGTATATTTGGTGTGCTGCCATACTGTTGCTACTAGTTTCTTCAACGGTAAGTAACGAAATTACTATTAAATAGCCGCCAACACATAGTCAATTGTACGACAATAACAAAAAAAGGGCAGATTTCTGAGGACAGAATCTATTCCTGCGGTGTAATTTGACAAATACATCAAGGGAAAAATGTGGTGATCTCTCTACCGAGGTGTAACTACTATTTTTTCCACGATCAGCACTAGAAACACTTAATTTCATAAAGAATTATAATAAATCGGAGTGAAATTACAATATGTATTTCCATGCAACGCGTACCACGGACAACAGACATTTGTTTACAAACCTTTGTTATAATAAAAACTCCCCTAGGGAAATTGTTGTGTTATTTCGTCGTTAGCGGAGTAAATGCGTTACTTCTGTCACAATTTTGCGGCCACAGAAACCGACTTCTACTCCCAGCCATGGGGAAAAAAAAAGATTTATAAACCAGCTGGCGAGTGATTGTGGGAAAATAATAATTCTGGTGACTAATATCTTGATTCTCTCGTAGTTATCAACCAGAAGATTTGGCAATTGTGGTAAGTGTGATTATTGTTTCTCTTTCTTTCGCTCGTTCGCGAATAATCTACATGAGCCGATGTGTATGTTCGTGTGCAGAGTGTGGACTGCATAATAACGCCCAGAACAGGATCGCCAACGGTGAACGGGCAAGTCCCAACGAGTTTCCATGGCTGGTGACCATCAAGTACATGGGTGAACTGTTCTGTGGTGGTGCCATCATCAATGACCTGTATGTGCTGACGGCTGGTCACTGTGTACAATGGTAAATGAGCGAAATATCACTGTAGCGCGTTGTCCGACTGTTGTCAAATAGACTTAGTCCGTCAGTGTAACGAAATTCTACCACCTGGTCACCGTAGGAACGCCAAGAGCACGTTATCGGTAGTGATTGGTCAGCACAGTCGGTTCAAAAAGGACGGCTATCAGATACCCGTGGCCAAGAAGATTGTGCACCAGGATTTCTACAGCCACAACACACATGACGACATAGACATTGCACTCATCAAATTGGAGCACCCAATTCAGTTTTCGAGGAGGGTTTCGCCGATCTGTTTGCCACGTACTTCAGGTGCGTTGAAGTATTTGCTAGATCAGCCGAATATTCATTTTGCTTTCACATTCCAACCTTACTGTATACATATGCAATAGTACTTTTCTAATTATTTCATCCCATAAAATAAAATCGTAAATCGTGGTGAAATTAAAGTTTTTTTTTTTTTTTTTATTGGATTGTGCAATAACTTTTGACGTGGGCGTCGTCGCCTACTGTGGAAAGATTTGCCGTTGATTGATGGCTTTGTAGGTTCGTACTATGCTAATGCTCGGGCAGTGGTTGCTGGGTGGGGTGCCAAGAGTATGACCAGCACCGAGACGAATATACTACGAAAGACCGTCATCACAGTCCTGACGGATGACGAGTGCAGACGGACACGGATGAAAGAATACGTGAACGATATGGTGTTTTGCGCGTACGGTCATAATACCGACGTATGCAAGGTGAGTGTAGACAAGGCCGCTTTTTTTTGGTTCAGGGGGTTGCCTTGATTCCTTTTGGGAGGTTCATAAGTGTCTATTATTGTAGGGTGACAGTGGAGGACCATTGACCGTGGAAAGGGAGTCGGGCAAATCTGAGATCATCGGTAACGACAATGTCTAGCGTGTGTTGATAACCAGGATCATCGGGGATCTGTCTGTTTCTAGGTCTGGTATCTTTTGGCAAAGATTGCGGAAACCTAGGTTCGCCAGGTATCTACACCAAAGTGTCCAAGTACGTGAACTGGATCCATGAAAATACCAAAGATGGCATGTGGTGTAGAGAGGACTAACACACACACACACGCACAATGTCAAATACAAGCAACAAAATATCATGGAAACAAAAAAAAAATTGGCAGTACTTGTAGTAAAGAAATGCATTTTAGTATATTCCCGTAATGGACGGTTTTTGGCATTCGAAATTCTGTACTTGTCGATAAATAAAGTGTTTATTTGTTGATTCGATACTGGAATAAATCACAATGGTCTTAATCCAGGGTGTACATTCATATCTTACCGTGCAATCGTTATCGCCAACGTAACAAAAATCCCCCGAAACTGATGTTGGTACCCACAAGTGGTCACCATTGAGGGCTCCCTCGCTCCAATCGGGCGTGCAGCGGATCGCGCGGGGCTCGGCCCCCGTCCCATCACCGCCGACAGCTTTTCTGCACACAAACAAATATTTTAATTTTGGAGACATCATCACTTTTCATACATACATAACTGGGTGCCGAGTTTAAAGGGCTGTAACTTTAAAACGAAACGAGATAGGAAGTTGCGATTTGCGGCATTGAATTCGGCGGGATTTTATTGACCCGTGTGCCAATTTTCAATAAAATTAAAGGCGTACTAAGGCGTATATTTGAACTAAACATAATTTGTGATTATTGGACAAAACGGTTTCGGTATCTATCTAAATGAATCTACGGCCGGAGAACAAAGAATCATTCCGTAAGCATGACCATCATCATTAACGTCAGCTGTGGTTTCATCAGTGACACAAACCGCGAATTTACCCAACCATTTTCCGTCTGATTCCAATATGAATTGTGTGTCAATTGATAGTGTGTTTCCGAACTGACATGATCGCATTAATATTTCATATTGAAAAAAGACGAAATATGTTGTATTGTTTCCTAGAAATCTTTAGCACGAAAATGCGTAGATATTTAAGCACCTTCAATTATTATCAGCATTGCAACAAAAATCTATCATCAAGGTTTGAATCTTTTCTTCATATAATATCACAAAATGTGCCCTGTTTGTTCTGCAGCAGCGGAAAAGCCCCCCCCCCCCCTTTTTGCGTCTAGTACAGTCCTGTTCAATATAGGCAGATTCCATTGGATTTACGGGGTCGCGGTTAAAAGAATCGATGATTGCCGGAAATTGAGTATTTCCTGTGTATTCGCGCACATTTAGTTCAAACGAATGTACAGACATCGTGCAATGAACAGATCTGGATTAATTTTAAAATTAACCGTATGTAATGTATGTATGTATATATATTTTTGGACAATTTTCCCGTCACATTGAATCACAATTCACTCGATTTAAAATCGGATTCAATCCGACGATTCCGTCATGCTAATTTGGAATCGTGGATAAAACTGCGTTTTCATTGAATCACCAGCACAAACCCAGTAAAACTCCGGTCGCTGGAATACCAGAGGTAATAATGACGGTTCATTATCGTGCGCCCAGGGGGACAACAGTGGCGTACGCGACAGACAGGAGCAGGCACCGTAATGAACGATTATATTCGCCCCGAAAAGGTTTAATGGTGTCAAACGATGCTACGCGTGAATTATGGGGCAATTTCGGGAGCATCATTTTGGGCAATTATCAGAAATGCCACACGCTTAATTTACGTACGGTGTTCGGAGATATTTGACGGTTTAGAAGCCGTTCCTGCTAGTCATAGTTTTCTTCTACATCTGACACTGTTTCTGTGGAAAATTATTTGTTTTTAGAGCATTACTATAGCAACAATGCTAAATTGAGTAGAATCATTTAGTAACTCTTAGTAAGTCCGTTAACATTGACTAGCAGTCAACTTTAAGCCACCTATTCTAAAGGACTGAGGTATTTCGTTGTATTGAATGCTTAAATGTTTGTTAAACAATACATTTAATACATTTAATACACCTTTGAAAGATCTATATTTTAGATAAACATTAAATGCTGTAGATTACAAATAATGTAACTTGCATTGGTTACTATGTATTTATCCGTCGTTATTTCAGTAAAAGGAATATGGTCATTTTTGGCGGCCTGTTTGAATTATTCAATGCAATATTCATGTTAGAAAAACACACGTTTGAACTCGCCTCGCGGATACAAACGAAGTTTGTAATGTTGTTCAGTGAGTTGTAGCAAAAACAACACTGTCAATATGCATACAAACAGACAGAGAACAACATATATACACACATATATAAACACAGTTTATATAAACAAACATGATCTGTGTGTATGTTAGTCTACATAAACAAAATTATACCGTACATGGATGATGCGCAAAGGTACCTACTAAAATAACCTACACTTCGTCACGTTAGTTTCCATCAATTTTAAGACAACAAACCTGGATAATCCCCGGGATTAGTAGGCTGTTAGAAGCTTCAGGGGAACAACAACAAACCAGGCACTTTGTAGCTCATAATACCGAGCTTTGAATGCTTTGAATAAATATCCAACTCTTGTCGAAAATACACACGCACTTTAAGATTTAGTACAACAGTTTCACCAAAAAAAATAAATCCACCAATTTTGTGATTTTCACAAATCAGTGATCATAACCTACAGTGTAGCACGGGGTACACTGTTGGTACGGAAACTGACCTTTTTATGTTCACATTCACGACACAAAACCGATGTAAGCCGATTAGCACTCGTAGAGAGACGCTTTTAAAATGCTGTACAATTTTGATCTGCAATTGGATTTCACTGGTTTTTCTTTTTCCGTTCTTTCTGATTGTTTTATTATTGACGTGGTAGTGGACGAAAGAACAGGAAAATGGTTAGATATATATATATATATATATATATATATATATATAAATATATATATATATATATATATATATATATATATATATATATATTATATAGAGATAGAAAGAAGATTCGCTAAATTGTATTCCCAAATGCGATTAAAAGTACTCGTTAAAAAAGCAATTTCTCGGCAATTTCATTTCAAATTGATTGGTTTTTTTGGACAAAACACGCTATTATGAATTTACATTATACAGCAAGCGAGAGAAACGCCGTATGTTTCCTGAGGTGTATAATGATCTCTCTGCCGAGGTGTAACTAGTATTTTTTCCACGATCGGCAGTAGAAACACTTAATTGCATACACAAACAAACATAATAATTCGGCGTGAAATTGTAATATTTAGAAGCCTTTGGCGATGTTTCCATGCAACGCGTACCACGGACAACAGACATTTGCTTTACAATAAACCTTTGTTATAATAAAAACTCGCGCAGGGAAAATTGTTGTCTTATTTCGTGCTTAGCGCGTAGTAAATGCTTTACTTCTATCGCCGTTTTGATGCCACAGACACAAAGTACTACTGCACTACTATATAAACAATTAGGTTATGTGCAAATAAAGCATTTTGGATGCCAGCAATGTTAGTAAATGACACGGAGAATGACAGTTCGACGAATTCAACAAAACATCGTGCGTTTTTCGTAACACTACTGGTGTTATTAGTGACACTAGAGCTTGGCACATTCACCTGCACTTGTAGTTGTAGAACGATCTGCGTCTCACGACCTGACGTCTGCGTGCGATTGTGCACATAGTTCTGTTGCGTGCAGCACCAGTGACTAAATGTTCAGGTGCCATGTGTCCGTGCACACACATGTACAACACCTTTTTTTAGCACAACACTTCGATCCTTCTCACACGCGCACCATCGAGGTTGTCTGTCTCTGTTGAACAAACGCTCAGAGATCTTTCAATTATCGAAAGCACACGTGGAGAGAGTATGATGTTTGCTGATATATTCACAGAGCCCGTCTCATATATGTATGTGTGTTGTGTGTATAAGGAGAGCACACACAATCACGGTACACTACACTCACGAACGCAGACTTGCTCGCTTGTGAAAAAGCCAAGGTGGCTATGGATGTCGGATGCTGAAGTTATAATTAGGACAAGCAAACAGTGTGCATTGTTTGCGACGTAGCACACATCAGTTCAGCAATGCACGTGGGTATGTATGTACCATATGTACAGTACACACACACGGCTCAATGTGTACGTACAATATGTAGGTATTGAATGCTGTGTACGCACACTATATTAGAAGGTATGCATGTAGGCAGGTATGTTATGCACGTAACAGCGTAGGAGTATGTACCGGGTGTGTCACAAGACACCTGGCACATGGGAAATTATCATAAAAATATAGCAAAATGCACGAGCACTTCTGAACAATACATTTAAGAGCAAAAGTGTAAATAAAAAACGCATAATGATGTTATGTTCAGTGCTCAAATATTTTTGTATATCGCGCAAATCAAGAGTTTGAAATATTGCACTGTGATGACAGCACAGGAGGTCATGGAACAAAAAATTCCATGTATTTTTGTTAGTTAAAACAACAAATAAGCAAAACATAGCGTTTTTGTTTCACGACCTCCACTGATCTGTCATTTAAAATGTAGTATTTTGAACATTGATTTACTCGGTTAGAGAAACATATCTGAGCATTAAATATGAGATGATATTATGCAGTTTTTAATTCTGAACAACTTTATTTATTTACACTTTTGCTCTCAAATGTATTGTTCAGAAGTAATCATGATTATTCAGTATTTACATGTTAATGTTTTGGGACAGCCGGTATGTAGGTAGGTATGTTATGCATATAGTAGCGTAGGAGTATGTATGTATGTATGTATGATGTATGTATGTATGTATGTGTGTGTGTGTATGTGTGTGTATGTGTGTATGTGTATGAGCTTGTTTGCTGTATGTGTGTACCGTATAACATAAATGTTTATATATGTGTGTAGATGTTTGTTATTCGAAGCAAGAGCAGCCAAATCCCAATTGAAGCAAATGTGTGTACACTATTATATATCAAAAGTCATTCACGTGGCGACCTTCACGTCACATTAAGACCAATTTTCTCAACATACATTATCACAGTATTTACATAAACTACTTTATATGAATACTAAATATTAACGTTGCGGAAGTTTGGCCGAATTAAAAAAAATACGTAATTTGTTTTAATCTATTCTTATTGGTACACTTAATAATGAACTGTGGTGCCCAACAGTACCGTTAAAAGGTCACGCACAACATTAAAATATTAAATCATTAAACAAATTATCATATTTCAATCACTGATCAACCATGATTGATATGCTCTCAATTAAAATTTCACTAATAATGTAACATATGTTTGTAACATATGTACATATTTATGTCATAATAATTATGCACAATTTTCATTAAAATTAATGAACACATTTTGGAATTATTTCACGCACTGACAGATTTCGCGTTTGTATTTTGTTTTTGTCATATATTTTTTTTGTGTCACGGGTTGCTTCAATTGACATGTGTGTTAAATAATTCGCGATTGTCACGTGTTTTAAATTATGCGGTGAACTGTCATTTGTCGTTGGCACGCTGCGATGTATTTCACATATAACCACACACACACACACACACACAAGCGTACATGTACGTGTATACTGACACTTTGTAATCAAGCAGGCCGTGTTATAATGATGACAATCGAGACTCAACGCTGTGAATGAAGTGTGGTAAAAGTCTTTTGCAAACATTAATTCAACAGATAACGCTACATAGACGTACGTGTGGGGTATAGATCCTGGTCACAGTGGCGTAGCATAAAAACGGAACTGAATTTTGATTGTGCTACAATGCTTGACCATACATTTATAATAAATTGATGTTTCAAATTGAAACTTATTATGCAATAATAAAATATAAAATGCCATTTACACCTGTCAAATTTGATGATGTTGGCCTTGAAAAAAAAATGGACAAACGCTTGAAACGATTCAAAAATATGATCACCAAGAAGGACAAATAAGGACTAATAAATTTGCAGTTTCATTGACGTTTGTTGTGATGAAAACATTGACAGAGGTAAAACGTATTTTGAACAGGTAGTATTTTGCAAAATGCAGGGGTGAGTTATGCTCCGTTGTTACGCTTGTGTGGACAATTATCTGTGGCTGTTATCGGTCGGCAAATATAAACCGTGTGTTGATTGTGAAATTTCCTATTCCAAGTGATGATTAGTCGATTTAAATACCAAAACCATCATACGTACATACAGTGCGAATAATGTAAGGCTATACATTGGCAACTTTATTTTAGCGTTAATCAATTTGCCCATGCTAGTATCAACTCGTTGAATAATTTAAAATTAGACATAGGGCATTTACTTAATGTTACCATGGTGATATCATACAAAAACTCCAATTTATTATGGTTGAATAATGTAAAATTAGACACCAGTCCACAGACTACTATATTTATTTAAATCATTTACAGAATTTATTCCAATATTTTATTAAATCTATTACATGTTATTGAATTAAAAGTACACTTCAAGTACTGAAATTGTAATTGGTATCAGTACATTTCCAAAATCACTTGGGGGTGATAACTAAATTTGTCATCGTTTGATGACATGTGATGGGCCCTGCCCGGGAATTCAAAGCTGAAATAATCAGAAATTTCTCGCAAAGACGCCCCTTCTAAATACCAGGAATACATCTTAGACTTTTCTTCTGTGATGTACATTTTTTGCACTAATTATTACGCAAACTCGTGAGATATCAGTAACACAATATTGAAAATAGTGACATTTACATTTAACAAACGTCATTGTAATTTCAGTTGTTACTGACATGGGCAAATTGATTAAAGCTAAAATAAAGTCGCCAATGTATAGTCTTACGTTATTCGCACTGTATATACGTACGTATACTGTATCCGGCCAAACAATCAATTCACGTCATCACTGCAATTGCAGTAGAAATTATGACGTCATGTTCGAATACGTTTACACGAGTTCTAAATCGGATTAAAACAATGTTCGGGCTACACGAAAACACATTTACAGTACAAGTCGCTACAGAAACGTCAACTATAAACGTGTAATATTTGTTTTCAGCGTTGCCATTACTTTTGCTCGAAAATGTATTGTTCCGAAGTGATTTAGAATTTTGATAAATTCACACGTAAATTCCCTACGTCCCAGATTTCTTGGGACAGCCGGGTCTGCATGTGATATTAATAACAATTATCCGGATGTTGAGTCAGAACGTGCGTAGCCCGTGATTATCCGGGACGTTCCCTCCACAGGGGATTTCATACGGAGCGTCATTGGTCATAGGCGTGCCGCGTGTAAATTCTCCGCGGGGGCACATTTCTCTCTTGTACTTAAACGAACACGAGTATGAGTTATAACTTGATAATTGTTTAAATAATTCTGCTACAAATTCGTTAATAATAGTTAAAAAACACAAGAGTATGCCCCGCATGCGCCGGCTATGACCTGGCATCAGGTGTGCTCTGTTCGCTCGTGTGCACGTCACTAGAAACGCCGTCAAGCTTGAGACAGAATTCTTCAACAGATTAAACACGGTCTGTTATAATATACCATCCAAGTTTGACCGATTTAAATACATGTACTAATACCTATTACTGTATATAAATCAATACTATCCTCATTTAAATAATGACTGACATCAAGCCGATACATTTATGACAATGTTTCATAAAATATTTATCCAAATTGACAATCTGCTGCTCTACAACCACAATACGTACGTAATACACGTTCAAATGGGCACTAACATCGCTCAAAATTGATATTATATTCATGACGCTTTTACTGGACGTAGATAATTTTTTTTATATTAAATCGTTTTTACATAAATCGTACAATAACACTTACCGTTGAAGCAAGAGTTCTAAATAATTATCTGTCATAAACATAACGGTTATAACTTCGATTGTTTTTAGAAATAAATAAACCGTCATCATATCTGATTCGTTCCTAGCATACAGTTTCTATTTCTAACTTTTGTTATAATTGATATACGTACATACAAACATGGACGCCAAAGGAATATACATATCTATGCATGCAGATGAAGATATTAATACTAACGAGTTTTATTCACAAACGCTAATTAAATATTAAATGCTCGACTGACTCCGCTTGCTGCTGGTTTTGAATCTAACGAAGCGCAAAATGCTAAGACTCACCGCATGGGAATGAAATCCATTGGGAAGGATATAATTCCCCGTGCTTCGAATTTCCCTATGTGTACGATATTTATTTAGCAAAAGTATTTATACATGTAGATTCATGATCACACTGACAGGATATTTTCAACGTCCGTCGACCACTAAGCCGTATTTTATAAGTTCAACAAGATTAATTAAAAAATATTTCAAAGTACTTTTAATTTATTTGACAGCTTCATCATTTCCGGTCGCGAGGGCGACTTCCGTCGTTGCCATAGTGACGCCTATATTTCTAGCCTTTTACTTCCAGTTTTTTCAAAGAATGTTTTGAAATGAATTTGTGATTTTCTATAGAGGATTACATATGTATATAAAAAAAAAATGATTATAATTATTGTAAAATATATAAACGGTCTATTTTAACATCTAATTCATGCAAATGTATATATGTATATATATATATATATATATATATATATATATATAAAGGTTGGTGTATAAATATTTAAAAAATTGTGCTGAAAACAGAACATTCCTCATGCGACACAACAACGAGATACAAAGGTACACCAAAACGTACCCCTTGAACAGACCAGTGACGTCCGTACCAGGCGGCGTGGGTTCCGTAGGAGTGGGCGGCACAGCGGCGTTCGTCATCGCCAGCGCCTTGTACCGCGCCTGCTCCGTAGTTGGCAGGACAATGTCAACACTACGCGACCGCAACGCCACATTCGGGCTGACGGGCACTTCGAGACTCACACCGGAATGTTGCAACTCTTCGGTTTTCCCGGACGTGGGAACCTTCGAGAAACACGAGTCGACCGAAGCAGCTCGGTCACGTTTCAGATCGGGCACCGTCAGGTAAATGTCCTGGACAATCAGTCCATGAACAGTTGCGATAGCATCACCGTCAGACACAGCACCATCAGAAGTGCCATCGGACGTTAGTTCCGAGGTGACGTCAGACACGTTCTCCAACGAATTGCCACTCGGTTCGCCAAAGAAAGCCTCCTGACGTTGGATCGACCGTCTACGTTCTCGATTCTGGGGAGCTGGCGCCGCCTCCTCAAACACCATCAATGGGTGTTCGATGGTAGGTGTTGTAGGTACCGGGGGCGGCGAGTCCGGCGGACAGGGGAGCGTAGGCGATAGTGTAACGGTGATACAACATTCGGGCATTACAACTTCGTCAGGCTCGTCGTCTTCCACATCGCTTGACGATGTGTCACTACTAAAACTGAACGATCGGCCGTCGGACGATTGTTGTGGTTCGCTATCGGACGATGTCTGTCGACGATTGTACTCCTCCAGACATGCACAGTGCACGCACACGGGACTCTTGGTGCCTGACGATCGTCGGCGTTGAAATCGTCGCGGTACTTCCAAGTACGTGACCGATTCATCGCTTCCACCGGAATCTACACTTTTGGAACGTTGCGAATTGAAGTGGGGCACCCGCAGTAAGCCGCCGAAGAGGGCGGAGCCTTCGCCGCTGCTGGCGCCCGATTGCAACTGTTGGCTCCGTTTCGTCTCCAGCTGGATCTCATCGAAGGAAGCGGACCGGACCTGCTTCGGCACCTCCAGACTGCTCTGGGTCTTCATCTCGGCCCCGGTTGGTGTGCGCGAACGTTTGAAGGTGGTGCGCAGACGTTGCATGCTGCGACCAACGTCACCTGGTGGCACCTAGCCAAGCATCTCCGTGGTTCGCGCATCAGTGTCTCCTCCAGGTGACGTCTAGGTGAGCGGTGAAGACTGAACATAATATAACACATAGCCGGTATCGGACATATGGCAATTGTAAATGTAAATTGTTTCACAGAAAGATCCAAATAGTCAATGGATTATTGTAAAACGCTAGATAATTGATTTCTTAACGGTAATATTTTTTAATTTAATATGCTCCTGCATCAGAATCGTAATCGATTCTAGTGCAAAGCGTTTTCAACAAGCGATTTCTTGATACCGATATCTTGAGAGGAACCATTGTCAGCACATCAAAGTTCACATTCATACACTAGTTACACTGCGGACCAAAACTCCAATTTAATGACCTTCATGTTACATTTTCAATGTCATCCCCGCCTCACTGAAGCCACTTGACCTTCTGGTCAAAGCTATACCTTAAGATTAGAAGGTAAAGTCGGTAAAGGATCAAAGAGTTTCAGTAGATTCTTTCAAGTACTGCTACCTAGGTATAGCATAGCTGATAATACCTGATAATACATCATTAAGAATCGATTCTAGATTGTTATTTTACTGACGCTCTCGTTCACGAATTCAAGCCGACTATTACATTAGTAAATTCTAGAATTAATAAATGAAATTCATTGCCAAAAAGAACGTTATAATGATTAGATTGTCAGTGAACGAAGAACGGTAAAAAATTCGTAAAATTAAAGGAATATTTTATATCCTAATGGTGCCGTTATGTCTTGGATCTAGACAGCCGTGCTTATAATTAATTCATGAGTGCATTCATCTGTCTTTTTGTAAGCTTCTCCTCGTCCGTTTACGTCAGAGGTGCTGTCTGTGAGAACTGGTACAAAGCACGCTACATTCTTGCAAAAGGAAGAAAAAGGAAAATGTCATAAAAAATAAATACAAGTCGCGGGTAACGACTAGTGGATGATATTATTAGATACTCCGAAAAGTTTAACTCGTTGTATGGACGATTTTGTTAGGGAACTTTTCACATTTCATATGAAAACATTTAACAAATGGAAGATCAAGCAACACTCGAAACATTGGCACTAAATTATAAATATTTGTTGTGATAATCGCCTAGAAAGTAATTGGCTAAACATCCAAATTTACGTCATCGTTTAGGGAAAACCTAACAAGCATACATATCACTATGTAAATATATTTTTTAATTGACATTTTATTGGTATTTCATTATTAATATGCACGAAGAAAACCATTAATATATCTAATAATGTTAATAGATATTTCTATTACATTATTTTTCGTTCATTTTTCATCAAATTATTATTATTTTTTACCAATGGCAATGCTGAAAACAAATATTACACGTTTATAGGTGACGTTTCTTAGCGACTTGTACTGTAAATGTGTTTTCGTGTAGCCTGAACATAGTTTTAATCCGTTTTAGAACTCGTGTAGACGTATTCGAACATGACGTCATAATTTCTACTGCAATTGCAGGGATGACGTGAATTGGTTGTTTGGCCGGATACAGTATATGTACTAGTATGAGCTGCATAAACGGTAGTTATGAATGCATATATACAGCAATCGGAACAAATGATCAGTTTTCCCGGGCATTGGGAAATCACCGGGAAATATACTAGAGTGAAGAACCTCATTTATACGAGTATCTTACCGTTCCTTTTCATAGGAATCTTCTAGTTCCGCTAATATCAAAAGGAACGGTTTGATATTAACTAGGAAGATTCTAAAGGTACAAAAAACATACCATAGAAGCCAAAGAGTCTATTCAATATATTGGCCATATAAATGAAGCTCTTGCATGAATATACCGAGTGTCTCAATAAATCTAAGACACAGGGAATTAACATGAGAATATAGAAAAATCAGGATTACTTCTATACAGTACATTGTAGAGCAAAACTGAAAATGAAAAAAGTTGTTCAGAATTAAAAACAGCATAATATGATGGCCATATGTATTGCTCAGATAAGTGTAAACTGTAACGAGTAAATAAATTTTTAAATACTGCATTTTAATGACAAATCATGATGAATTAATTAACAACAACAAAAAAAACCTACATTTTTGTTACCCGACCTGCTTAGTTGACATGAAAATGCATTATTACAAAAATTTATTTACTCGATTATAGAAAAATATTTGAGCACATCAGTATAAGCAGATTTTAATCCTGGGCAACGTTTGTGATTACACACTTTTGCTCTAAACTGTATTGTGCAGAAGTAATCATGTTTTTTTTTCTATATTTCCATGTTAATTCCCTATGTCCCAGGTTGCTTGAGACACCCGGTATATATTTCTACGTACTATCTAGCGCACGATTAAACTTTGACTTCAGTTTCGTTCTCCCAAGTCGGTGTACCGGTACGGTTCCATCTCGGGCTAATAACCGACGCGTCGTCATCGTCGGTTAATTTAATGTTTCGTCTGCTCGTGGTCGGTGAGGTGCGTCCCCATCCGTACACACGGGGCGAGTGACGGTATGTTGGAGGAGATGGATCACCTGAGAACGCGCGGAGGGCAGGAAGAGCAGGAATAGCAGGATGCGGAACGGAGCGGAGACATGCGGGCAGGATGATAGGTATCGATCACATTCCATAGGCAGACAGACAAAGAGTAAATACTGGAGCAATCACGTGACCCCGCACACACACAGCTATATATATATATATATATATATATATATATATATATATATACATATATATATATATATATATATATATATATATATATATATATATATATATATATATACATATATATATACATATATATATATATATATATATATATATATATATATATACATATATATGTAAAGGTTTGTAGGATGAAGTAGTTCATTTAAGCAATTAGACGTAATCACTTAAAATTGGAAACAACTCAGGTTTGAAGATTTGCTACAATTTTCTGAAGAATCGATTCTCAATGAAGATAAAACGGGTGTATATATGCTACGGAATCTCTTACTTATCGGCACGGCATAATAACCTATGTTTACAAGTCTCTCAGTACATGACCACTACAAAATAAAAGAAGTGTAACAGAAATGTCAAAGCACTCTAATGGTGCAATGACATTACACCGTCTATGTGTGCCATGTGTGTGTGTGTGTGTGTGTGTGTGTGTGTGTACGTGATCTAATCTGACGCTAGAACGTCAGTAGCCGTAGCAGAATTGCTTTAAAATTACAGGGCGCAATTTCCAGTATCGTGAGAGATGGTTTCTTGAAACTACACATGATAAACATGAACGACTTACTACGACCTTAGTAATGTATGTATGTATGTGTAGTGTACGTAGTGTGCGGTTAGTTGAAGATGAAAAGGTTACCAACGACCAACAAGATTAACATCATCGTCCGACGTCGTATTAACCCATGGACGCCGTAGTTTCTGGATGTCTGTGTCTGGGTGCCGTGAGCTAACGTATGACTTTTGTCTGCCTAGAGGGTGTCAGAGGTTATGGGACCTCACAAATATCTACATACACACGTACATCCATGTAGAAATGACATAAATACCAGCATATATCAGTGGCAGATTTATGCGTTCATTTATTTACATGAATACTATCATAGTTCGACGAAAGTATATACTCATACATACATACATATTTAGAGTCTAGTCTAGACGGACAGACACGTGGAGATATATGTATATATATATATATATATATATATATATATATATATATATATATATATATATATATATATATATATATATATATATATACCGTGTGTCTCATGACGACCTACACATAGGTTTGTAGCATACGCTCTTGATCGTGAAATATTAATTTGATCGTTTTAGTTTTTTACAATCTAGACAATATAATTCTTAATTTTATGCTTACTATTTTATTTCCTTTGCTATTGCAGTATAGTTTTGGAACATATTCGATGTAATAGTACATTTTCAAGGAATTTAAACAACATAAGATTGATTCAATACACATATATTTCTCCTATTCAATGTACGGGCTAATACTTATCATATTATATTATATTGCTTTGTTATTATTATTATTATTGTACTAATTTCGTACATATTATTATCATCCGTTTACGGTGTGTGCAATTGTTGTTGATGGTTTTTTTCAGATCGACTTGTAAGTCAAACAGACTGGACGCTATTTTTACATCGCGTTTATAAATTTATTCCAACATAAACACAAGCCCCACCCTTATCGGTATAAGGTTGCATACAAGAGAGAGAGAGAGAAAGAAAGGGTTGGAGTGTTAGTAAATTACACCGGAACCCCCCCACCCTTTGTTCAACCCTCTAATCAAACATACAAACATCGATGAGCATCAATATACTCGGAAATGGTTAGAGGTTAATTCTCTATTGCGAAATTATAAACACATTGTACGGTTGAACTTATAAATTTCACGCCTTTGAGTGCTAAACGAAAAGAATTAACGTTCTTTTTGCAATGCAATTGCAAGAAATTGGGAAAAACATTTCAGGTATGAAAAAAATAGGTCTAATGTACTGATCCTGCAAGGTTTGACATGTCTAAGGACCCAAGGTCTGTGTATATCTCCCCTGTTAATATCATACATTTGCCGGTTGAAATTCCACAGCGAGTGTTTTAAATATTCCAGGAATTTCACAAAAGACCACACATGCAACGCAGTGAGTAAATTCTTCCAGCGGTCACGTGATTTGAGTGTAGACAGTGGCGTTCGTACAAAATGGGCAGGTCTGCACAATATTAACCATACATTTCTTTAAATAGAAGTAGTAATTTTTCAAATGGCGATCTAGATAACTTTTTATGATTCTCTGATATGTCGTTGTCATTAAAATGTACGAAATTCTCGTCTTACCAATTATCCTTTGGTACGTTATCCTTTGTATTTTATCACATCCACACTATCTCTCTCTTTCTCTCTCTCTCTCTCTCTCTCTCTCTCTCTGAAGAGAGAGAAACCTGTTTGTTATTTAGTGTTACTAATATTCTCTTTTATTTATTAAGTCAACGTATCCCGTATCAAAGGAGACGCTTTCGTACAGAATTTATTACTTAAAATTTGATATTCACAAAGTTCCCATGCAGGAACGAGCGAGCGAGCGAGCGAACGAACACGAGCCAGATGGAGACAATTTATGGGAACACAGACGAAACCGCTAGACCCAGGAGATTTGACGCGGCTTAAATACAAAACTTGACAATGATTTACACACGGAGACACATGAGTCCTTTGTACAAGCCTGTGCGACGCCATCTTGTATTACGCGTTACCTCAATATCACCCACACATTGCCCACCCACAGACGAGATTGCAAAATACAAATTTCCTAAGAATTCTTTCTTCGGCAAAACGAATTGAATTAATCTAGAATTAATCATTGAATGAAAACGTTTTTTTTTTAGAAACTTATATGCAACAATTTTATCCATATTTTTGAGAGCGTGTGTCATCTGCCAAACCATAAAGATTCCCAACCACTTTCCGTGAGGTCTGTTTATTTTTTCCAGGCACTGAATCTGAAATGGCGAAGTCGAGACGAAATCGCAGTCAACGACCGCAATGTTTACACATGCAAAGGTACGTGTGTGTGTGTGTGTGTGGATGTGTGTGTGTCCCCTTGTGCATAGTACCAACCCACAAAAGCGAAAGTTCAAGAGCTCCATTTTAACCTTTCTCCAAAGCTTTTCAATCTCTTCCACGAGAAGTGGGAAATATTTCGTAACTTTTCGTAATGATGAAGCTACGGCGTATGTGGTGAGATTATTTGGCAATAATGATGATTAGAAACTAAGAGGCCAAACCAGCTTTCTACGTAGCACAAGGGTAGTTCTAAATCTGTCTGTTTTGACCTGTAGTCGGACAATGGCAGGTGTGATACGGGATATTGATTAACGGCAGGCCATAATACATTCATGGACGGGAAAACGAGAAGCGGCGAGGACACGTAGGTAGGACATCCATAATCTTTGCACTAAAACCAAACCAAACTCCTCCACCAAATTAATACACCAGCGCTCCACGTTGACGGTAGAATGTAATTCGAAGGCTCTGCGTCACAGTTAATCTCATTACGTTCCAATTTGTAAACTGCATCTGCAGTTTCTTGATTTAATCAATACTCTGGCTCCACCAGGTGATACCTGGTGCACGACGGTTGATACCTGGTTATAACCTCTCGCTGAAAGTTAGCAAAACCAAGGTATCCACATTGAACCTGTAAGGTTTTAGTTTCGAGCAAATACCTTTAGCAATGGACAAGAGCTTTTGAGTGAAGAATCTACTCTTATACTTCATTTTTTGGGAGGGAAATGTACAGCATTTCGGGGCCTTGGTTATAGAGACATACTGCTCTGTGGTGTTAGGGACATAATTCTCCATGCTGTCCTGCCCTGTTACGTAGAGGTGTCTCGTCGATAGATTATATACGACAACACAGAACATAAATCTTGATATGCTCCACATTTTCAGGACTAAAGAAGATATACGTACATATACAGAGAAGGGTGGCGTTTTAAATAAATATCCGATAATATATTTCTTTTCTTTTGTGAAATTCTTTTAAATCCTTCTGATGAATGATCCGTACTACGCGTGTCGCTCTATTGTACATTGGTGGAAAACTTGTATAGCAACTAAGTTTTCGTCGTCGACAAAATATGTAGCATAGACACTTAATTTGTTCTAAAGTTACATATTGTTCCGGGGGATATAACTCAAATATCCACGCGTGTATGTGTGCTGACTAAGCTACTTCGTGAGTTAGCAAGTGATACGGCTGACGTTTGATATGCAAATCAGTCAATTAAAACATCAAACATTCACCCGCATCTCGTCTGATGACAGTCGCCGGTATATCCGGGTATATCATACATTCGGCTCATCGAGATCAGAGACCAGATGTTAGAGGTTTTGGTTACACCGTAACATATCGGGTACTATAGAATTCATCCATTTATAGACCATCAACCTTCGTCGTCATCGTTTAAACCTACTCGTCCGTAACGATCCATGCATGTCGAAGCAATGAGCCGAAAATGCAAGACGAAGACAAACGTAGCAGAGACAATTGTCTACATGCTTGTGTTCTTTTTTTGTATACCCGCTGCCAATTCTGCAGCAGCGGTAGTTTCGACATTTTCTACTCGAATCTGCACACAAATACGTCACGGGAGATCGATGTTGAAAAGCTCACCATCGGTTGGAAATAGTTAATTAACTGTTCTCAACAGACCACTTGCTGTTGTTCAAACTGTAATTAACTAATGAACAAAGTGGATTTGAGACGCGCAAAATGGAGCCTTCGGCCAGATTTATAAAATACCTCGAATACACGAGATGATACAAGCGTATGTTATATAAAAGCATACCAGCTTTGCAACTCGGCCACGCCTCGTATACATGTTGTGGCGCTCGTATCGCTAATGACTTGACAGAAAGTAAACCCCTTCCTTGTACACAGGGGGACAGGGTCAAAGGTCAGTGTGAAATGGACACCGTGTAACCGAACCGAGAACAACAAAGAACATTTCGCAAATTCCAAAAGCGTGCGTCTAATTAAATCTTGGCGTATATCTAGAGCAAAACATGTCGTTGTTCGGCATCTCACCGTGTCGAATCTGTTCCCCTTAGCATTCGTGTTAGGCGGCACAGTCGACCATTTGCGATTAGGTGAGATCTAAGCATGTTCTTATATTTGTTCGTTTATGAGCATATAATGATGATTGGTGTTACAGGGTAGGTACACTGTTATAAAACACTGCAAACGCTGTGAAGGGTGCATGGCGGTGAAATCGTAACTTTTAACAACTGACGGTAATTTGCGTTCAGAACTCTAATGCGCATGAAGGTTACCTGGGGTGTAAAATTAATGTAGCGAATTTATGGTCTGTACATTTAACCCTGCGCACACGGTAAGTGCATACATGAATCAATCATAATTAATGAGCTCACCCCCCCCCCCTGGGGGGGGGGTCGACTTGTATATATGTATATCACTCCTGTGTATGGCTGTATGTATAATATGGGTCTCGCTACAAATGCTTATAGAGTTGATAGCAATGCATATACATATGTATGTATATTTATGTAGGCTAGATGTATGTATGTATATATGTATGTATGTATGTATGTATATATGTGTGTATGTATGTATATATGTATGTATGTATGGAGGCACGTGTGCCGTACGTACGTATAAAACAATGCAATGTATTTTAATGTAAATGTTGTTAAATGTAATTAGTTTACACAGTTAATTGACACAGACTGGCTACTGTTACACACACACACACACACACATACACACGTGCATGCATAAACTTGTTAGTGCCAGTGCACGGGACAATTTAATATTATTTCAATTAACGTACAATATGAGTACAAAAACTTCTGCTACATTTAGTGGAAAACAGACCATGTGTACTTCGTCCAGACATACATAAATAGTTGATGTAAGTATAACCGGTGCGCGTATATATATATATATATATATATATATATATATATATATATATATATATATATATATATATATATATATATATTACCAATCTAATATATAAAGATATTATATTATAGATATTATATATATATATATATATATATATATATATATATATATATATATATATATATATATATATACTTATATATAAAGTATGTTGACTGAAAGACACCCACAAACCGTTAACAATCAGTGCAAATACACACACACACACACACACAAGAGATTATATCATACGCATATAGCATCAATATTGATAACTTTGTTACCCGTAAATTAATACAGCATATTCCCGTTTCTAGGAGGGAGAAAAATATATAAATTCTTAACCATCCAACCGTGGTACTACGTTTTGTGGATATAACGAGTTTCCACTTTATCCTTAACCGTTCCTCTTACACCTCCACATCCTCCTCCTAGTGTTCCACCTTTGTATGGAGCACAGCAACGAATACAAAGAAATCGAATGTTAATGAGATCCCATTTTTAGATCGTTGCATACGAATTAATCCTGAAACCTGCCCTAAGAAAAAACTCTTTAATCAAGTTTTCACCGTACTGAACAAAAGCTGAAAAGTTTTCGTGTCGTGTCATTCATTGTGAAGTTTTTCTCGTTCAAACTCGGTGTATTTTACCTGAATCAAAATTTGTATAGCCGGCGAAAATAGCAGACAAATAGGTTACATTCTTTGTGCGAACGATGATAGCATTTGGATATTTTAAACATTTAACTTTTATTTCACAATTTTTCGAAGTACAATACAGTGTATCTAGTTAATTAATTACTATAGAAATTCACACAGCCGTCAGTGGACCAACGAGCACAAATATTAGTTAACAAACAAACCGCTAGATGGGCGGGTGAAACACAAACAGGCTAGCCAACTTTACACTACGAAATGTACCTGTGTGTATACCTTAAAATATGACGTGCCTGTAACACTTGAACCAATTATAATTTTCAGCTATTTTAGTTGATTGCAAAAGTAGCATAAGGCCTTGTTCGTTGATTACGTTTTGGAATTTTTGATACGATAATTCTCAATTCGCTGAAGATATTCAGTGTGGATGAGTGAATGAGTGATATAGCTAATAAGAGAGATAGACCCGGGAGTAGTGAATTAATTTGTTCAGCAATTGGGAACTAAAGTTTTAATTTATTTGCCTTTTAAATTAGACTATGAACGTCATTGTCTGGTATCGTTTTCCAATAGCAAGCGAGCGAACTAGTGAACAAGAGAGAAGTCTATATGAACGAATTAATTCAACGAATTAATCCGCCTCTTCAATTTGGTAAATTTTTAAATCCAATAGAATTCACTCGTCAAGTACTGAAGTAGGCCATGCATTTATTAACAAAACGTACGAACAATACTGCATTGTAAATATCAAACAATATTACAGTTCCTCGGAAAGTTCAAACTGTCAAGACGAATTAGCAGTTTATATTTTAATTAATATAACATACTCGTAGTTATATATGTATCTTGTAATGTCAGATTTTTTATTTCGCCTTTGTTTTTAACAAAACAAAAGTTTGTTATTGCACTCGTTTGTTTTTGTACATTCAGGTGTTTACTTTGATTATTATTAGCATTAAAATCGCAGTTGCGGAAGAAAAACATTTGCGTGTATGGGGAAATAGATATGCCGCCGTTGGCGACACTGGATACGGGCGAGTGATTCGTTGTTGTTCATCAAAACACACGGGATCAGAGTGTGCGTGTGGGTTGGATATAATAATTATTTTAACGGTTCTTGTGGGAACTATAGCATGCATAAGATATGTTACGATCAGGATAGACAGTTATTTCTATATATATTATCCTACATATGTGTCTCGGGAAGAAGTTACATTAGTAAATACAGTATTTTACTCTCTAATACACAGGGTGATATCGAAATTGAGAAGAAATGGTTACAATACTAGTTCTGAAACGTCAAAATGATGACTGCTGTACTTCAGCTAAGGTAGCAAGGTACGTGAAGTTTAATGACACAAGTACTACATTAAAACCCTGAACCAGGGGCGTAGGGTTACGGGGGATTATGTTGTATTATGTTAATTTTAAACGACCTATTTAAACGAACACGAACAAACGAACGAACGACCGAACGAAGACGAGGAAAACGGAAGAAGGTAAATTAGATTATTTAGCGAAAAGTTTCTTTTTTATTTTCAAAACGAAATTTAAACGAAAATACTTAACTTGCGCGAAGGTAGAGTGCATTTTTCAAAACAAAACAACCATTACAACAAGAAAATTAAAACGAGAAAATAAAATCATAAAACTCAATTATTTTTCCGTAGACGCTAACACAGCTTCCATTTTTTTTAACAAATAAAAAGTGACTACTTGTATATAGTGACCGCCTGTATATAGTGACCATATACAGTATGCGAGAACTTAAAACTTTCGATACGATTCATGAATTTCTTGGTACGGTGTTAATTTTTAATTGTGTGTGTGTGTGTGAAAGCGCGTTTTCTTTTGTTTGATGATCCTCGCGTTTTAATTAATAACACACGTTGTAGGAAGTTTCAAACTAGTTACACCACACTACGTGTGTGTGTGTGAGTGTGTGGTCATAGATAATTATCCGTGGATAACCGTGCTTCCGAACCGGAAGTGGATACATAAGCATAGCCGAGCATACATGGTGAAGATAATACAAACATACTTGAAAATTGTGGAATTATATTTCAATCGCGATCGAATACAAAATTGCAGCATTATATATATATATATATATATATATATATATATATATATATATATATATATATATATATATATATATATATATATATATATACCAGCGGGCGTTCCTGTAAGGCAGAAGATTCTTAAAATTTAATTATAACTTATACCAGGTGTCCCAAGAAATCTGGTGCATAGGGAATTAACATGTAAATATAGAAAAATTATGATTACTTCTGAACAACACATTTTAGAGCACAAATGTAAATAAAAAAAATGTGTTCAGAATTAAAAACTGCATAGTGTGATGCCATAATTTAATGCTTAGATATGTTTATAGAACGAGTAAATCAATGTTGAAATACTACGTTTTATTGAGAGATTCCAAAATGCGGTATTTCAAACTCGATATACAGAAATATTTGACATAACATTATATTATGGAAGTATGGTATATATGTATGTTGCAATGATGTGCTATGCTGTATAGTGTATCCATAGATATAAGAACTTGACTAAACGCAGCATGCTATTAACAGAGGATTATCCCAAATTATACGACACAGTAAATGAATAAAAAGCAGAGCTGTATTCAGAAATTTATAAATACATTTTGAAAAATAACAACAAAAATATGATATACATCTTAACAATAATAATACAAATTAACATAAATAAATGTAATATTCAATAAATTATTATTACGTCTTAATTATAGACAAAATGTCTCTTGTCTTTCCCGCTAAGAGCATTACAAATGTACCTGAATACCGCCACTACTAGTAGTTTATGGCCTCTCCTGCTGTGAAGGGTACCACCCTACCTATTAAGGAATCATGTCAAGTTCTTATATCTATGGATAGACTATATATGTATGTATGTATATCGAGAGTACTGACAGTTCACTTCCAGTCTATCCGGTACGCCACGAATGGCATTTGAATCAATATTATCACTTCATTTACCTGTACATCTATCTCGCATAATATATATATATATATATATATATATATATATATATATATATATATATACCGGGTGTCCCAAGAAATCTGGGACATAGGGAATTAACATGTAAAATTGAAAAAGTTTCGATTACTTGTGTATTATATATTTTAGAGCTCTGAAATTTGGTACAGGTGTAGGGATAGGTTATTTGCACTGATTGGTATTAATTAAAATAATATTAAGGCTCACATTTCTAATAAAAATGCTTTTAAAAAGTAATAATTAAAAGATGTAGCTTATATAACATTTTTGCAAAAAAATATTTACGGCGTTGCTAGCACAACGGTAAGATGCTTATTTGGTAATTTAAATAATTTATAAATGTTATGGATATTACTACAAGTAAATATGGAAATAAAGTAGAAATCTATAACCATGTATAGATATTAACTGCTACATTAGGTACGTTCGGTTATGTTTTGTGTGTGCGAGCTGTGCCTATGCAGTGCAAAGATCACGTGATCACCGTGCATTCCGAGCCTGAGTATAATAAACGAACGGTTTTTAACCAAATGTGACCGCCAAATTCAATCTTTTATATAGAAGACAATTCTAATAATCTAATTAAAGTATTGATCATTATTCGCATAAATTAAACCCTGCAAATTAACGTTTATGGAATTATAATTATTTTATTTTATTTTATAAAGATGAGAAATGAATAAACAATATTTTTATATATTCTTATATATACAATAAAAACATTGCAGTTTTGTATATTACAAAAATCACTCTTTTTGTTTAATTATTTTCGCAATTCTTGTCATTAATTTTATTATAATGTTAATTCTGCATTCCATAATTTATCTGAATATTGATCCTCTTCATTTTGTTCGATTTCATTATTATAAAATGATCTCACTAGTGGTCAGACCTGAATTATCACGAAAATGTAGAAGTCATTTTTAAAGTTTTCGCGGTAAGACAAGTGTGCACAGCCGGCCTCACATCTTGTGCTTGGGCGAACTGTGTCAGCACAGTTGACACAGCACAGTAAATAACGAACGCTTCGCGTAATGCACAGAACGCACAAATTGGAATAAACGAACGACATTGTGCAAGATATTGAAAATGTGTGCACAGAACTGAATAACCGAACGCACCTATTATAAGTGCCCATATTGTAAAATTGTAACCCACACATGGAATGTTAAAAATCAACACACAAAAGCAGCACGACATACCTACAATACAAGATTATATCAACATTCACTCACGTACTGACAGGAACAGGTTTATCAGGCAACCAGCGGGGCGGGGGAGTGTGACAGGGCTGCCAATAGTCCGCACACACCTCAACCCCGGGGTTGACATGGCGATGAATGATAAAAATTAATTGAAAACCCGGATATATACATTGGGGCGAGTTTTAACGTACGCGGTGCCAATAAATTAACAATAGAGTGCTACATTGTGTGTGTGTGTGTGTGATTGATCAAGAGGTCATTTGTAAAATATCAGTAACCAGAGTTTGTAACGCAATCAATACAATCATCAATAATAAAGCGCGCTCTCTCTCTCTCTCTCTATCCATCTATCTATCTCTATGTTATGTCCGAGATGTATAATAGTTGTAGTATCAATTATATGTTCCAGAATTGTGTTTTAAATTGTAGCATCAGTCTCATATATCGAAACCGAGATTAGAACATATCGTACATACATACACAAGACATACATGTTTTGACAGTAATCTCAGTAGAATTTTACGTAAATTTCAAACAAACTACGTCCTACACACACACACACACACACACACACACATATATATATATATATATATATATATATATATATATATATATATATATATATATATATATATATATAAAGCATGCGCTTATTCTTTACACGGGGGTCCTATATACAAAGGAACAAATCTCGACGGGACCAAAAAAAAATCTTACGATTGTGTGTTCGTGAGCAGTGGGTGGAACACAAGAAAAAAACAAACAAAAAATAACACAGGAAGCAAGGGACATGAATATAATGTAATATTTATTTTTAAACATTCATTTAAAAATAAAAAAACACGATATACGAATGAAGATTTGTACGGAATAAAATGTAGTATATCTTTGTGTACTTGACTAAAACGATCCGTGAAAACTGCATCTGAGAGACACTGAAAGCTGTGAGACAAGTGTGTAAACTCGCAGTGTAGAGGAGATACAAGCCATGTGCAGGAAGCTCCTTCTAGTGGAAGCTCCCGAGACAACAGGCAAGTACAAGACACACACACACACACACACACACACACACACTACATACACAGCGCGAGAGAGAGAGAGAGACGGAGGATGATAGCAAGCAGATAATACATATGTATAGGCGAGGTGGTGCATCCGCAAGTGGAGCAACAGAGCTTGAAGAGGAGCCGTGGAAGAGTCTAACAACACACACACACGCATACATAGATATGTACATACATGCGCACGCAGCGATATCAGTGTTTCTCTGCAGAATAGGGAATGGATACGACCATCTTGTATGATCGGCGGGGACCGGCAGCCCGCAACACAGCGGTGTAATGTGGGTGGTATCGCCGTACTTCAAGCAAATGGCAGAAGGATGTTACATGTTATAAAGTACTCTACAGCAGCGTTCGCCAAACTTTTTGACCTCACGGATCACTAAATTCATAAATTAAATCGCGCGGACCACTAATAGGATGTTTATGTGTTAAATATATTTGTAAAAAAAAATGTGATCAAAGAACGTATTGTTATGAATTGCGTTATGTTTTAATGCATCTTAAAACATAACTTAATGTGATAAGCAAGTATATTCCAGATTTCTCTGCGGACCAGCGAAATATTCCACTTTGGCGACCGCTGCTCTACAGCGTGTTCAACACACATACACGCATATATACATATGTATATATATATATATATATATATATATATATATATATATATATATATATATATATATATGATGTGTTCTAATGCAGTTTATGCATGTTACAAAATGTTCTAATCATAATGTATACTGTATACATGTATGTAGGTAAACAATGGCGCCTTAGGGAGTCCGTGTCGTGTGTTGTGAAGGAGCAAACAAGATTGCATGCTCGCCCTCCCAGCTGCAGACACACACGGCGATGACGAGGATGTCATGTGCACTATTTTAAAGTAATATCCACCGTCAATGTGTACATACATACGTACATGGTGGTGGGGATGGTTAGCCTAAGTATACACAGTGTGTGTGTGTGTGTAACTATCCTGTCAGGATAACACTCGCGGGTAGCTTGACATTTATTCCAGAAATTGCATTACATAATGCGAGTGTTTGCAAAATCGAAACCAACATTACATTCAAGCACTATAATCCACCTACAACGCGTATAGATACATATACCGGGTGTCCCAGCAATGCTGGCACATACGGGAATTAACATGTGTACACGTGTGGATACATGTACAAGATGTACGTGTATGCGGAACTTCTGTGTGTCCAAAAATAAGAAACTTTATCGCCGCAAATCTACGTAAACGTGGAACAACACTATAAAATCGAGTATTAAAAATGGCGAACCAATTTTACCGAACGGAAATTAACTATTCAATTAACAAAAACAGGAGCAGGAGCCAACAGGGCATAAAGTTTAATGGCGACGGCCGAGCTCCGGGCCATTAATAATTTAATACCTTCTCCCCGCCCCTTTTCACCCCCTCTACAACGTGTGTGGTGTACGCGAATCAGCCTTAAGAAGTGCATTAACATAACCCTGGTGGTTCGATAGTGCAATGGTGGGAAACGACATTAGTGAGACGCGGATATTTACGACTAAACACGGATTCGCAAAGTAGGCGGCGTTCACTGTAAAACATAGTTGCATTTATTGGTGTTTCTTCTAGAAAGAAGAAATGCACTTAAACGCGTCGTCGTTCTGAACTTTGCGCAACGCATTTTCGCGTTACAATGTAGCAGTTTTTTTTACGTTCTTATACACAGTCTCAGAATTGAGAAATATAATATAATGCGGTGGGTTTGTCCTGGAAATATATGTTGTGGGGCTCTCTGAAGATATCGTTGACTACAGTAGATTTTTTCAGCATTGACAGAATATTAATCCTTCTACAAAATCATGAACTTTATATTGATTAATTAATGTGAAGAATCGTGTTACTCAAAATTGAATCATATTGTTCGCTTCAAAGTTTTCGTTGAGGTTCTATTTGACATTATAATCAAATACTGTATTTGCAAATCCCGACAAATCGGTGGCAGCATAATGAAATTTCGGTGTGGGGTCACAACATGGTTCCTTTCAAATTTGCCACGACCTTTAGGCCATTCTCATGATCTTCATTTGCAGACAAAACATACTGCGTATGATGGTTCGGTTAAAACTCTCCAGAAAGAAAACAAATACATTGTATTTAACCAAACATACTCAAGAACACCAACTCAAGAAGCGACGTACGTAAATGTTTTACGAGACACGCTTGCGTGTATAAAATTGATGATGCAATTAAACTATCGGCCGCAAGTTAACGGTGGCGCTAGTAGACAGGGCGTTCAATCTATAATATTCTACACGCAGCATGTATGTATATATGTATGCTGCAACATATTACATATTGAAGTAGTGCATTCATTATGCATATTCATTATTAAAACCACATGCGTATTAATATAATGTATGTATGTATGTATTGGATGTGCGATTAATATTTCAACTTACTACCGCTATGCAGCGCTATTGTTCGCCTACATAAGAGTTATGTTAATAACTGCAACGGCCATATGCATTCATACACTGACACGTTTCCTTCTGATATTATCTCTCTCTCTTTCTTTATATATATATATATATATATATATATATATATATATATATATATATATATATCTCGTATATTCTACTGCAAACTTTTGATTCATAGAATTCATTTATTTTATATTTTCCAATACCAATTTGCCACTACATTCTAAACTTTTCAGCGGAAAAAGTATTTGTCAGAGAATAGAGAACAACAAAAAAAAAAACTAATTTAAAAACACACAAAGTTATTTTAATGATTGTCGTTGACAAAAGTTTTTCCACCAAAAATGTTTTGTGTCGAACATCGGGTGTGAAACGCTCACGTGCGAGAGAGAGAGAGAGAGAGAGAGAGAGAGAGAGAGAGAGAGAATATAAGCCCTAACCCGCTGAACTTTAAACACTTTTTCAAAATTGAAACCAAATACTGAAATAAGCAAATATAAATATTTAATTTGATATTGTATACTTGATTTTATTTTGCCGAAATAAAACAAACAAAAACGAAGATATATTTTGTATTTCTATACATTTGCAAAGGCCGTTATTCAAAATGTTTTGAGAATCCTAACGCATAATACAAAAGTCGATATAAAATGATTTACTTGTAGTTGTAGTTCTGTCGTACGTACGTATATTGTTACGAGAATTAGTCATGCACACGGGTATATTAGTATGACGAGGGGGAATTATGATTAGTGTTGCGTGTATGGTTGGTAATTTACATAAAATCTATTATTATTATTTCATACAGTGGTTTATCAGTTGACAAGTCCACATGCACATACATAGATAACGCTACTTGCGTTGTATACAAGCATTGTGTGTATTTGAAATATGGAAAATAATAATTCGAGATTTTTTTGTTACAATCTAAAAACAAACAATCGTTGCTATGTATTATTAAATATACAACCAGAATTATTCTATATAAGCATGTATGTATACAGTATACACATGCATGTATCAGGGGCGTAGCTAGGATTTTTTTTTCTAGAGGAATGTGTAATTTCATTTTTGAAAAATGTTATAATTCTTGAATTTCAACAAATATTATTCTAAATGCATATGCGTTTCATAAGATAGTTTTTAAAACTATTTGTAAGACCATATTGTTATTGTGTCATTCGGGTCAAGAGAACAACAATGGATTGAAATATTGACTGACCGTCCCACCATAAATTCGTGGGGTCCGGTAAGAAAATTTTGGAAAAACACATTACCTTTTGCCTTTTTCATAAATTTTCAGGTAAAAAATACCCAAAATGAGACTTAGTTTTAATATACTCTGTTGGTTAAAAAATTGCGGTTAAACAGACTTCATTTGCTTTACAAGTAAATATAATTTAGTAATTCCTCTGTCTAGTCGTATTGCTGCCACATTTCCAATCATTTGTTTTTAATGCTAGAACTGTACACTCCGTTTCTAACGGGGGATGTGTACACACCGAAACACCCCCTTTATCTACGCCACTGGTACGTATGTATATCTGTACGGAGATATGCTTGTATACATTGATTTTTATACTTTCGTTATACAGAATTTGTAAAGGTTTATATAAAACAGAGGGGAATTATTAAAATGCGGTTTAGATATACGTAATATTAACATAAAACACCTACTGTGTATGTCTGTATGTATGTATGTATGTATGTATGTATGTATGTATGTATATTCATCTTTGTACCGGCTGTTGTGTGAATTCATTAAAATACACCTAACCAAAAATGTTAATGTTTCGTTTTGATTTCAACCTAACGAATATGCATACACCGTTTGTATTTTTGTACATGTATAATTGTACGTATATATTCCACTCATTACTGTTATTAATCGATATAAATAAAGCCAAATGGAAATGACAGTACCTAATATGTTAACAATAAATTATTTATATAAAACATGGTGTTCCTTTCAGATATGCTGACAGGTTTGACAGTGCGAATTAAATAAATTGAAATGATTTAAAAAAATTAACAAACTCATATATATCCAACCCCCACCTCTTAATAATTGTTTCAACATCACTGATATATGAGTATACAGTGCGAATAATGTAAGGCTATACATTGGCAACTTTATTTTAGCGTTAATCAATTTGCCCATGCTAGTATCAACTCGTTGAATAATTTAAAATTAGACATAGGGCATTTACTTAATGTTACCATGGTGATATCATACAAAAACTCCAATTTATTATGGTTGAATAATGTAAAATTAGACACCAGTCCACAGACTACTATATTTATTTAAATCATTTACAGAATTTATTCCAATATTTTATTAAATCTATTACATGTTATTGAATTAAAAGTACACTTCAAGTACTGAAATTGTAATTGGTATCAGTACATTTCCAAAATCACTTGGGGGTGATAACTAAATTTGTCATCGTTTGATGACATGTGATGGGCCCTGCCCGGGAATTCAAAGCTGAAATAATCAGAAATTTCTCGCAAAGACGCCCCTTCTAAATACCAGGAATACATCTTAAACTTTTCTTCTGTGATGTACATTTTTTGCACTAATTATTACGCAAACTCGTGAGATATCAGTAACACAATATTGAAAATAGTGACATTTACCAAAACAAACGTCATTGTAATTTCAGTTGTTACTGACATGGGCAAATTGATTAAAGCTAAAATAAAGTCGCCAATGTATAGTCTTACGTTATTCGCACTGTATATGAAGGCAAATGTAATTGCCTGTTGAAAATTAATAATGTAGAATTGATGATTTCAATATTCAATAATCGGAATATGTAAATAAATTATTGGTATACACATATATATATATATATATATATATATATATATATATATATATATATATATATATATATATATATATATATATATATACAGGATTAGTCAAAATTACCGGAACACCTAAATAATTCTCCTACCGTAAAGAATTTTAAAAAATTTTTCGTACAAAAGTTCTTTGGTTATAAACAAGCTATCGTTTACTTATTTTTTTAACATACAGGATGTTCATTTTATTGTGGAAATTAGGTCAACTTTCTTTTTTCAAATGGAACACTCTGTATATTTTTACATTTTTTAATTCCGAGATTAATTCTAAGTATTTTTTGTAGGAATTTTTTTTTATAAAATGCATAATTTTTGAGTTATAAGCAATTAATCTAAACTCCTGAACTTCGAATAAAGAGTATTTTCATACATACATATCGTTTATTTTCACCAAAGGAATAAAAAAAAATTGCAAAATAAAAAAAAATAACAAATTAAATAAATAAAATTAAAGTTAATGTAACTTAAAGTACATGTGCCTGCTTGATAATGCTCCACAACTTCATGAAACAATTGACAAATAGTCAATCAATTGACATTTAAACGACAGATTAATTGCTTATATCTAAAAAATGATGCATTTTATAAAAAAATGAGTCCTACAAAAAATACCAAGAATTAATCTTAAAATTGAAAAAAGTAAAAAAATATAGGGTGTTCCATTTGAAAAATGAAAGTTTACCTAATTTCCGCAATAAACTGAACACTCTGTATATTAAAAAAATACTTCAACGGTAGCTTGTTTACAACCAAAAAACGAAACATTTTTTAAAATTCTTTACGGTTGGAGAATTATTTAGGTGTTCCGGTAATTTTGACTAACCCTGTATATATATATATATATATATATATATATATATATATATATATATATATATATATATATATATATATATATATATGTATATTTATATATATATTTAATGCGCATATTATTAGAATAACATTGCTTTAGAAAACATAAAATAAATATGTGTCGCTTTTACAAGCCGGTCATTAAAAATAATAATGGAAGACTTGTAAACTGACTTGTTTTATTCTGTAATTTATTCGCAAAACATCAGACTTTTATAAATTATTTTTAGGAAAATACCTGTACAGTAATTTGAGAATTTTTACAGCCCGAGGAACACACCGGGTTATATTTAAATAAATGTACAAGAATTTATCAAAAATTTATTTAGCATCCTAAAAAGAAGGTGTATTAATATATTTAAATAGCAGCAGGTCACGCAATATTTTGCTACGAAATTTGTTGATTATACGAGAATAACCTAAGGTAATGTAAAAATATGCGTAGAAAAGCATACAAAAAAATAATAAAAATTCTTCATGCATTTTACATATTCCTTTATTATGTACAAATTTACGCACTGCTGGGCGAGGTTGAACCTTTTTTTATCGACTAAGATTCAGGGAGTTTATCAACTGAACAACATTAATAATTTTTAAATCCCAAATTGTAGGTAAATAATAATTCTACAAATTCCAGCGAGTACGGTCCACACTATTTATTTCCATGTAATAAATTTACCCCCCCCCCCCCCCTGAAAATGTCGCATAAATATGAAAAAGTTTGACAAAAGAAAAATATACCCACAACTACGTTTTCCAACGCTTTTACAGAAAAGCTTTTACACAAACATAAAAACAAGAAAAAACAAATCATTTTCCTAGGTATTTATAAAAAGAAAATGTTGATCTTCATCATATTTTTTTTAATTGCAATGTTAGAATTTTCTTAAAGCGAGAGGAAATTCTCGGGGAACGGATAATTAAATCGGAAATTCGAGACAGAGAGACACAGAGTTTTCGAGAAATGTTTTGCAAACGATTTTGTTGTTGTAGCGGTTTTAATAATAAGCACAAGTTTACTTGATTACTTTGCATTTTCAGTCAGACAAAAGAGGAAAAACAATTGAATTCTGCAATTACGAAAACACTTCGGATTACGATAAATTAACGGATAATCATATTAGCGTCCAACGTTAAGTGTTGTGTTACGTTGTGTAAAGAAATTGTACTTGGAATTTTGTATAATAATATTTCACCTGGTAATATTCTGCTGCTCTAGTGAGCTGTGAAAGCTTTGGTGAGCTTTCACAGTCCGTTAGCTTCAAGGAATAGCGAGGTGTATATCTAAAGCTCTTCGAAAAAAAAAAAAAAAAAAAAAAAACAATATGATTCTCCAGAGATCAATCAGTTTTTGGTTTTACCTAATATTGATTCTGACACTGTTCCGTGTTGTAAGCATTTGGTGTTATCCGAGACCACTGTAATGCGTTTCACAATAATGTTACTATAATTCATTTAAAGCATGGTAATATTTTTAATGCACAACAAAATCGTGTTTCAGAGGAGAAACTTTGATTGTAATTGATGACAAAGTTTGGTAGCCAGAACGAAGTTTATGACGGGTAAATTATTCACACTTATACATACTAAAGACACACATACATACTTGGATTTTGAATGACATTGACGCTAACTTTGTGCCCTGCAGGATAAAAGATAGCGAGAAGCGTAATTGTATCAGAATCTAAATGGGGCTACGCAAAGGAGACGACTAATTTCAATATTTGTAACGAGACGAAGACTTGAAACGAGATTTACTTGATAAATATTTGAATGTTCCCGAGTACTGCCTGTGTCTGTTGTAGCAGGCAAGCAAACAAAATGAATGTAGGCAAACATTTGCTGGTGTAGTGCTTGGGAGATCAAGTTGACGCGTGTATTTTCTTTCAAATGTTCAACATAAATGTATAACGGCTCGATACTAACGAATTGAACCCAGGTTCTGTGGAAAATTGTGTATTTTCATTGGCATTACCAGAGAGTAACCGGATGAAATATAGTAGAAAATAGTAGCTCTTACTAACGCCAATAGTATTAAGCTGTGAATAGCAATACTAAATATCGGTACAACGTCGTATGATGAGCGAGGTTGTAAGGTAGATAATCTACTTTCAGTCTGAATCTGCAAGCTTCAATACAGACTACTCCACTATCATATTCCTAACTTCTTGGAATAATTAGTTTATTGACGGGGGTGGCTATATCATAACAATAGAAATTCTGTGAAACATTTCAATAGATAATAAGAGCCACAGTAAGTTGTAACTACTGATCTCAAGAATGAATCGCAGTAGCCGTGCTTAGCGTGCTGTATTCTAGGGCTTATATAAACAAGGATTTCGTTACAAGGATATACGGGTATAGGATATAGGTGTATGTAACGGGTGTTACATATGCTCCCCTTGAGAAATCTGGCACGCTCATCGTGATGCCAGCAGTCACCAGCGCAATAAGTGGCACACAACAGTAGCTTAATTTTCACTGACATATCCCTCCCTTTTCAGCGAGAGACACAGATATATATATATATATATATATATATATATATATATATATATATATATATATATATATATGCATATATATGTATATATATATATATATATATATATATATATGCATATATATGTATATATATATATATATATATATATATATATATATATATATATATATATACATATGCATATATATGTATATATATATATATATATATATATATATATATATATATATGCATATATATATATATATATATATATATATATATATATATATATATATATATATATTTATATATATCTCTATATATATAGTAAATAGTAGTAGTAGTAAGTAGGTTTATATCTACTTGTATGTCCTTGCGCTTGAAGACGCTACACGTGCCGACGTCGAACAGACGCCGCCAGTTTCACCATCGCGACGCCACTAACTTTTCTCTTCACTACCACATATGTATGTATGTATGTGTGTGTACTTTAATTATTCTCTTCTCTCTCTGTTTCTCTGTCCATCATTCATAGCTTATAGGATTTCCGTTCCCGTTTACTATTCTTAAGCTACAATGTTCTTTGTTCGCCGTTTCCTAGTTTCAAATCTTAGCTTTGTAAAGGCTGAATCTATTGCTTTTATTTCAGATATATGTATATATATATATATATATATATATATATATATATATATATATATATATATATATATTAAAATCGATGCATGTAGAACACTAATAGTCTTTTATTATTAGAAACTTACTACAAAAAGACCTCTAATACTGTTTCAGTTCCCAAAAAGTCAAAATAAATCAATGGAAATAATGAATCGAATATATTACATTATCGCGTGCCAACACAGATAGGCCATCAAATTGATATTTCAATAAAATATCAATACCAGTCACTAGTAAATGAGGTTTTAATCGCAAACGGAAGGAATTACGATATATATAAACATACCAATTTAGATTCCAATAGACCTACATTAAAAGTTCGTCTATAAAAGTTTTTTTATTTTCTACACAACGAAGTAGACGAGAGATTATTCTGCAAAGGGCAAATATGCAGGCACACACACATGCGCATATATATATATATATATATATATATATATATATATATATATATATATATATATGCATCAAACTTTCCTCGAAATTCGTGGCATTTCTACGAAATTTTCCCACAAATTCGATTAATAAAGCGTTGTCCGACGAAATACTCACATAAATATGAAGTTAAGAATCCTCATTCAGCATTATATCAGTAACGAATGGATCCACAGCATAAAAATTATAATAAACAGAAAAGATCAATGTAGTAATCTTCTATTTAAAAATGTTTCAATCTAAACATTTACTGCCGATACATGAGACGTACGTTCACAGTTTGAGGTTAGAATGTTTAAGTTGGCACCAAGTTTAGCGACCCGGTAACATGCGGTATGTAAATTTCCCTACAACATTAACACACTGTTTACGTAGCAGTATCCGATATTGGCCGGTAATACTGGGTAGTGAGATGTTATGGAACAAAGGATAATTCCTCATCTGACATGTTAATCAATAATTCGACACTGCATACAAACATACATGTGAATTGCAATACATATATAAATAAATATATATATATATATATATATATATATATATATATATATATATATATATACATAAATACATACATACGTATATAGCAAGCGAATATTAAAGTTTATTAACAAGCTATGTATGTTCGCAGAACTGCGTAATAATACAGAAAGTCGGTAATATACAGGCATGCCAACCTAACCACCACTAGATAATAACATGCTATAAACAAACATACGCTGATATTAAACTTGCACTGCGGGTAATCTCTAATAACATAGCACAAAATATAATAACAATATTTGCCACACACAAAATCTCGACAATATAAATTAATATTCGCCGGGGTTTTTTTTTTCGGTATTATTTAAATAAAATTTTATAAACCAGATAAATCTACGTTTGAAACTGTTTTCCATTACGATGATTTCGAAAAACAAAAATTTTTCATTTCTCTAAACATGCTCTGTTTTATTCCAAATAAAACATCATGAATGTGGAAAAAAATGAAAATGAAATAATTTGTTTTAACAAAATTCAATCATTGCTTTTAGTACGCTGATAAAAAAATATATAGATCTGAAATAAAAGCAATGCCAACACTGGGTCAATTAAAAATAAAACATTGTAATCGTATTATTTTTTGCGAAATATATTTCCATATGTGGAGGTTGTATTTTCCGTTTGAGCGTGTACTATTTGAGATGAATACATTGTCTGTGGTCGGGTGTTGAGTACCAGCAAACGACCGCTGGGTCAGCCGATGGGAAAGTGCGTCATAAAGAACAATTCTTTTAGTACGGTGCTGACCTCTTGACGGCAATGGTGGAAACTAATAAAAGCACGTTAAAAGCATCCTTACGAGACCGCAAGTTGATAAAACTACGGCTCTAATACTGGATAAAACTTATCATACCACGGCCGGGAGTAGAAGCCGATTTCTATAGCATCAAAATTGTGACAGAAGTAAAGCATTGACTGCGCTAGGGATGAAACAAGACAACAATCTCCCCAGCGGGAGTTTTTATTATAACAAAGGTTTCCGTAAACAAATGTCTGTTGTCCGTGGTACGCGTTGCATGGAAACATTGCCAAAGGCTTCTAAATATTGCAGTTTCGCTCCGATTTATTATAATTCTTTATGAAATTAAGTATTTCTACTGTCGATCGTGGAAAAAATAGTAGTTACACCTCGGAAGAGACAGCACCATTTTTCGCTCGATGTTGTGGTTCAAATTACAGCTCGCGAAAATAAGACGTTTCTCTCCCTTGGTGTATAATGTACTATATTTCGTCTTTGGGAAAAATAATATTAATTTCATTAAATCTCCTCTAAGATAATCTGCCCCTCACCTCCCCGTAAGCCTCTCAAATAGTCTATTGCCCTCAGGACAATTCAGTTTTTTTTTGGAAAACCTTCAAAATCTTTCGTCAATATCAGGCAATCCTCAATGAAAGTCGCGCGAAGCAAATATATATTTTCTTGTATAAATATCTACCCTATCGACTTCTCATAATATGACACCCTGCATATTATACAGGGTGTGATGGTAGCTAAGCACTTGGACAAACACACGATTCAATATTCCGTTCCAAGCAGCGGAATTAAACTTGAAAAGTCGTTGTTGTTTTTTTCCGCTCATAGAATTTAATATCCTCTCTCTTCCGTCAACATTACATATACCGGGGGACACAGAACACACGCACGGGCTAAGAATTTACGCAAACACACGGGTGTTTCTCTCGGAAAAGATGACACTTTTTTTCTTCGTATGCTAACAAATATTAATAAAATTGTAGGCATTTTTTTTGTGGCAATGGAATGCGTGAAGCGGCGACTGTTGTGAAAGTAACGAGTGTCTGTTATTGTATATTTTATTTATATAAATATTATACATTCATGTGTGTATGTATGCTGGGGTATGGTATATTGTTGTGTTCTTTTTGTTTATTTACGCGTTCTTCTCCATCTCTAAACACGCTTTCATCACAAATGAGTAATGCTGCATTGTACGAGTACTTGCACGGTCGCGCATAATTTATGCAAGAAACCTTGGCACGTTTTATGTACGAGCACACGTGTGCCTGCCTACGTGCGTGTGAGAGTGTGTGTGTGTGTGTGTAGTCAAGTCTGAAGAGAATATCAAGTTGTTTCCTGTAAAACACTTTACATCACTCGAAACTTGCGTAGGTGGGTGAATCTTCGTACATACATACATACATACAGGTACAGTAGAATCTGCTTATAGCAGTGATGCACAACCTTTTCTCTACAAAAGCCAGCAAATAACTTAGTTTTTGAGTCGCGGTCGCATATGGCTGCGTTTTCAAAAAATTATACCCTATTTTTTTTTGTCCTTTTTTTGCTCATTCTATTATAAATAATGCCCAAACGGGACGTAACAATTTGATAAAGGCCCACGAATTGTAAATTACTTGCTTATAGTGAACTTAAAAAGACCAGGAATTTGGTTCAATATAAGCCAGTGTACACTATAACGAAAGTATTTAGTATGTTATGTCTTTAGTTCACTATATGCGAGTTTACTATATGCGAGTGCACTATATGCGAGTGCACTATATGCGAGTGCACTATAAGAGAGTTCACTATAGGCGAGTTCACTATAGGCGAATTTACTATAAGTGTATACCACTGTACGTACATACATTTCGTTAGTCAACAATTAGACAATCGCTTCTGGCTACACAAACAGGGGTGGGGGGGATTTTAATTATGTGTACGGAACTATTGAACTGTGGAATTAGTGGGACGAACCATTACTCGTGTACCATCAACTGCTCATTCGTCTTCCTTTTCGCTTCATGCTCTTAAACAGATGAAGCACAGGCTAACGGAGAAATCAAAATACAAAGTAACGCAGAATTCAATCAAGAAAGTTCTACAATCGAACCGTTGCTCGCATTTGTTTGCCTGGGATCCATACAGTAGATATATATATATATACATATATATATATATATATATATATATATATATATATATATATATATATATATATATATATATATGTATACATGTGATTAGTAGCTTTGGGAAGAGTTGTAACTTCCGAACGAGACTCATGGTGATAACGAAAAGTTCAAAGCTCGGTGTGGGCTAGCGGTGGTGGTGGTGGAGTTAAAAGCTTTTAGCTTCGCCAAGATTTCGACCCCAGCGCCTGCTGTATGGTGTGCTTTTAGTCTTGGGATACGTGAATCTTCTAATTGGTAGAGGAACCACACATAAAGACACAAACACACACATATACACACACACACGTATATACATACACACGTATACACATACATACATGGCAGCAGTATGCTTAGATGTAGATGTTAGCAGCTCAGAAAACACTCCGTTTCATTCCATTCTGCCCCGGGCCAAAGTTATTTTAGGCACAAGAAAGTGTTACTCCGGCAGGCCGGAATCTGTACAATTCCGGTCTATCACGTTCCGGTAACATCTCCTGTAAGTTTGTACTCTGAGACGCGTTTCCGTCGATTCTTTTTCAGGAGAAAAGGTGGTGAAAACTTAATCAGTCGGTAACAGTTTTGGGATCGAGACTTGATTTAATTAAAGAAACAGGTCACTGTAGCACCTGTTTCTAAACTATGGTCTACTAATCATCATGTATCATTTTTCAGCGTCAAAAAATAAAATATTTTTCAAGAAAACACACACATAATTTTTATACACACGTGTGTGTATGTATGTATTATATTTGTATGTATTCATGACTTCATTTTCAAGGCCAGTTTTATGTCTTGTAAAAGATTTTCCATCAGCCGTAAATTCAGCATAAAATAAAGTATAATAAAAAAAACAAGACGAGACGCTATGAATTTTCTTCAGCACTGAACATTTATCACACTGACTGTAAAACACTCGCATGCACATTTATACGTACATACGTATCTATGTACATACACACACATATAGTATTTTGTTTTAAAAATACCGAATTTACATTGTCGTTTGTTATTTATTAAACGACTTTGCAATCGGCGTAAAAATTTATGTTATTGGCAAATTTACAGATGGCTATAAATATGTCTATAAGCCATATATACATTACACATACATACTAGTCGTAGAGAACCGTAAAATAGGTTCAATTTTAATGGCCAACGTAATAAATAGTACAATTTATTATTGCCGTTTATTTTATATTTATATCCTTAGAATACAGTTAAATAAATACATCACAAATCACGATCGATCTTGGTTAACAGGATTCAACAACCTTTAACGTTCCCACAAAATGTCTGTATGTCTGTATGTATGTCTGTCTGTCTGTCTGTATGTTTGTCTGTCTGTATGTATGTATGCATGTCTGTATGTATGTATAGAGTATGTCACGTGTAGCGATAAATCTCGGCCAAAGCAGACCTCCCTCGAAATCAGTCACTGTGAATAATTAATCCGTGTGAATCTGCTGACACACGTGATTTTAGTGCGTACGCGACTCTCCAATACGGCTCTATCACTTCCACCAAAACGAAAACTTTCTACACAACATTATCTGTATTTATAGTTGACTATAACCTTTAAAATAACCATGCAATCTTTACACTTTATCAGTATTTCTTCACGTGGTTAATATATATATATATATATATATATATATATATATATATATATATATATATATATATATAAATATTGCTACCAGAGTATATTACTTTATCAACTGTCAGATCACAAGTAAAAACACAAACGAAACTGAGAAACGGGTAGCGGTGTGTATCTGACAGGCAATGTTACCAGTCACAGTGCACGAAAAAACCCTATACGCACTAAATACACTCATACGAGAGAACAACTATCCCTAGTGTTGATGGGCAGAATTTATATTCTGTTATATTTACAGCCTGACGTATTTTTCGTTATTACCACTGTCTACTATAAAATTACGCACATAAATTAACTTGACACATTGTAGTGTGTGTATGTAGGGGAATAATTTTTTACCAGGTTTGCAAGGCGTAACACAGTAATGGCGTCGCCCTCTTCACGTTATTACATTGTTTGCAATTTATCGTGAGCCATTGGTATTAATCCTGTGATATAATTAAAGTGCTTGATTGCTTTGTCAACGATGATATATATTTGTAGGTACGAAACAAGTATACAATTTATTGAACATTCCTTCTCCTTAACAAATTATGTACATTTTTCGTCTGTCATTATTCTCAGCATCACATCGTTTTAGACATATATCTCCGCAATGAATAACATTTTCAACACGAAAATTTACAATATTCAGCATTATATTCTCGTTATTTGAAGGTGTCATGTCGTAATAGACGGGTGAGTAGCAATACTAAGCTTTACTATAATATAACCCAAGGGATACAATCGTTTAAAGATCGTTTTTGTTTTTTTTTTAAAGTGATCAGTGAATTTTCGTGCTGCAGACGATTAGCATCGTGGCTAATATTTCACACGTTCCTAACGGTAAATAATTCCGTTTCGTACCGGAAGTCTTCATTTAAATACTTCCAATCCGACCCTACCATACATTCGTGCGAGACTGGTTGCCTATTTCCATAAACACAAGTCATATGAATATATTTTTATCTATTAAATTCAAGTATGGTATAAATTTCCCCCTAACATACATTATTTTTTACAAAAAGCACAATTTCCACGGCCGCCTGCGTGTCGTTATTATGTTGAGAGGTTTTTTTGTTATGTTTGCTGTGAAGTTGGTAACATACGTGTGTTTTGTTTTACCTACATATAAATTGTTTTCAACCTACCAGCCCCTAAGTTTAAAAACAAAGTGAGTGTTTCTTTGTGAGTTGCTGTATTTTATATTTAAGAATGGTGCTCCCTTTCCATCAGCTGTGACGTACGACGCTGGTCCTGTCAGTCATGTCACGTTATTGCATCAAATTGTGTGTACGTATGTACTGTCACTCACAAGTCACAGCCGCCATTGACGTACATTAAATAATGAAAATACAGACGTTCTGGGCTCCCACTACAATTCTCCTATGCTTTATCGTATCGTCTTCTTCTTTACCGATTCGCAACCACAACAATCTGTTCTGTACAAATACCAGTGTTATTTCATCTTTCGTTCTTTTTATTTCTTTTATTCTTTCATTATATTTACAAGTGTGAGCTTGTTTCTCTAACAACAATCGATATAAACAACACCTTAGCAACGAAAATGTTGTCAAATGTTTTTCCGTACTTTCGTTGCTAGGCAACAAACAAACAAGTACATATATAGAGAAAAAAAACAAATGCATAATCTCTCGGTAAATATCAGTGGCGTGCGCAGTGTTGGCAAAAACGGCCCTTGGAGATGTGTATTACGAATCTAATTACAACAAATTACGCACTATATAAATATTCATTGTAGAATTTCTTTAGTCAAATTGTAGAATCTTCAGAAAGAAAACATGAGATGCTATATATATATTTCTAAGAAATAATAAACGATAACTTATAGTTACATTTATACAGAGTACTGATCTGGCTTTATTTTTCATAGTCGTGAGGGGGGGGGGGGCTGTCAACACTTGGGTACGTTTGTGTACACTGGTATTAATTATTTTACTAACATTCCGTATAAATATACATACATCGGGTGTATGTATGTGTGTAATTGTATATTTAAACTAACGATTTCTAATATTAGCACTGCCGTCTGTACTCGACGTTTGTAGTCCTTTGAGTTCAGTCTAAATTTAGAGATTTATCGACGGCCGAAATGGCAAAGCGAAACACACACACACCTACATAGATGCATACATTCTTACACACACAGCCATTCATGTATAAAATATCGACAAGAAAATCAAAATATCCGAAGTGTTATTATACTGAACTGAAACACGTGAAAAGAGATCGTTGTAAGTATCTGCAATACTAAATGTCCATGTTTTACATTCGTCAGACTTCCAATCATTGTTCAAATCATTTAACTTTGACAGTGGTGGCCTTGAACAAAACAGACAATGATTCATCTTCGGGCATCAAAACAAGGACGAATAAATGTAAAGTATTCCGTACGTCATTTGACGTGAGTTTGGTGAAAATTTCCTCGATGTAATACGCACTTTAACAGGATATTTACGTGTCATTGTTGCTTTGAAATTATACGCAAGACAAGGGTCATATGCAAGGCTATGAAATCAGTTCCATCTGCCCTCTAATGCACTCCGTTCACCTCTTATCTCTAAAGCTCTCTGTTCACACTCGAATTCTCCTTGTGATTCGTTGTTAAACATGCTTTTTCAGTCTATATACACCAACATATTGGTCCAGAATCATACCACATAATCCTAGCATTTTCGACACAATGTACAGACGGGCAATCCGCATACTGTGTATTATCCATTTTGCGAAAAATACATAAACCAATAAAGTTTGCAAAGATGTAATATGGTCGGGCAACGAGAGAAAAAGAAGAGGAAGGTACGTGGAATCCAGAGCAGTAAGAGTAAGGTGAAAAAGAATCAGAAAAGTTTAAATGTATGGGTGAGAAATAAAATAGAAAAAGTTTTATATATAAAACTGTTGGTTTACCTCATGATGGGATAAAATACTTAGGGACACGTTGTATATATATATATATATATATATATATATATATATATATATATATATATATATATATATATATATATATACCGTGCGTCTCATGACGATCTACACATAGGAACGTTGCATACGCTCTTGATCGTGAAATATTAATTTGATCGTTTTAGTTTTTTACAATTTAGACAGTATAATTGTTAATTTTATACTTACTATTTTATTTCCTTTGATATTCTAGTATAATTTTGTAACATATTCGATGTAATAGTACATTTTCAACGAATTTAAACGTCAAATTGACATTTTAATTACAAAAAAAAAGAATAAAAACAACCAGATTAATATTTTGATTTAAAAATCAAATGAGCGCGCAACGTTCCTATGTGTAGATCGTCATGAGACACCCGGTATATATACAGTAGAGTCGCGATTTAGTGAACTAATTCCGGCCAAGCCTGTTCACTTTGTAGGGGTGTTTACATTTTCGGGGTTCTGGTCTCACTCAGATATTTTGACAAACAACTTATATTCTAGATACCTAAATCAACAGAATTATGTATGTTTATGTAAAATAATAAAAGAGAAGGAAAAATACTGAATCCAAAATGGTTAGTTCAAGGTAATGTGAATTGTTTGTTTCAAAACTTAATCATAAAGATGATTTTTTATTATTTTATTGTAGATTTTATTTTGTCAATTGTAGAACCTGAGAAGAAGAAATATTGAATCCAAAATGATCGGAATAAATGACTATAGTTCAAGATGATAACAGATATACGACGTTTCGACCATATGGTTTTTGGTCATTTTCAAGCAAAAAAAACAAAATTCTAGTTCAAACAAACATAGACAAAATCTCTTGAGAATTACACTCAAAAAGTACAAAAATATTTTGAAAAATATTAGAGAATATTTCTGTTTATGTTTCTTTCCTCCAGAATTTTGTTATTTGCTTGAAAATGATCAAAAAACATCTGATCGAAACGTCGCATATCTGTTATCATCTTGAACTATAGTCATTTATTCCAATCATTTTGGATTCAATATTTCTTCTTCTCAAGTTCTACAATTGACAAAAGAAAATCTACAATAAAATAATTTAAAAAAACAACAACAAATACATGTGCCTATTACATAATATTATGTATACGTGTATTATGTAATGGGAAGGTACATATAAAAGGTTATTTATTGCAGAAGCGAAAAAAATTAAGTAATATTGGATTGTTTACGCTTTTTTTCAGGTTATTTTGTACTAATTTTTGTCGCAAATCATGTAACACGAGCAAACTGCAATATTCTACTAGCAAACACGGTCACACATTCTCCTTTACCCAGACATTAAGTATTTAATTTTTTTTGTTTTAAATTCAAGTATTTTCGTTTACGCTCCATCTAGATTCATATTTAGTGGGATCCCCCAGAGAAGTATCACAAATACCATAGTTTACTGTATCGGGGCTTACAGTTGTTCACTATATCGGGACGCAATGATAAAATTTAAGTGTTCACTCTATCGGGTTGTTCATTTAATCGAGAGTTCACTAAATCGCGACTTTACTGTATATATATATATATATATATATATATATATATATATATATATATATATATATTCTCTTAAATTTTATGCTGCATAATCTATTGAAACATTATGCAAAACGCCTTCAGTTACAAAAATATTCTGCTCTAGATTTTAACTAAGTATTCTGCGTTTTGCATGGAAACTTAAATGAAATAATGATGCTATTATTTTTCAAGTATCACATTACGAGATTTATGAATTTTCTTCAAGAATTACGTAGTTTCTAATGAATGAATAATTTGAGCCTTCAACTGCTGGGACTCTCAGGCACCTATAAATGGGCAGAACCGTGTCGTTTCTCCAAGAGGCCGGATCTCCAAGTTTCTTGTAGCTAAATAATTCAGAGCCCATTTGCAATTACAAAAAAATAACTGACAAAATTATTAATTTTACTTTTCTCGATTTGGAAAAGGGCTCCGTGAAATACTCATGACCCTAGGGGCCCTTACAATTCATAAGACGGTCCTGCACACACACACACACACACACACACACACACACGTGCGGAATGTCTGGTAACACAGGAAATTAACGTGAAAACCAAAAAAAATTATACTCGTTTAATTTGCACGAAAACAAACGATTGAAGAAATTGTACCTTCACAAACAAATTCGACGGAAAGGCATGACGATTCAAGCCAACAATCATAAAGAAAGCAGCCTGACGGACGACAAAAGGTGGGTGAAACGTCAGAATTGTGAAATGAGTACGCGAGAGGAATATGAAATAAGGGCGAGTTTGTCACACGGCAAACGGCGAATATGAACGCGAATGAGAGACAGCAAGATCGGTGAATAATCAGGAGGAGGAATAAAGATAGGTGCTCCAGCTTCATGGTAAATATAGAGAGAGAGAAACAAGACAGGCAAGGGTGGAATAAAGATACGAGATTGAGCAATCATAAAGAAAATATACACATATATCAGAGTACGTTGACTGCTAGGAAATATACATTTATAACTAAAAAAGATAAACGAAGATTCAAATCAGATATTTCACAATATCATATTAAAATATAACATCGATACACAGTAACCATGTAGCGGTGTACATGCATTGTGCCGCTTGTTGGAAATCACGGTGCAAACTACACTCCGTCCGCTGGAGCAGTGCATTGTTTTCTGCCATTGTATGCACACACAATAACCTATTTTTAGCACCCGAAAATTGATTATAGCGAAATTATATTCCAGGTTTTAAGTGTGCCGTTTGCAGGCAAAACGTTAGTGTTCTCAAGTCGTAGAATATTTAGTTCGTCTGCGGGGTTTTTCGCTAGCGATAGTTGGCAGTACTGGCGGCCGACGGGGGAATTGAGATGTGCGACAGTCGGTGGCACAAACATTTACACACGTTTAGCAGTAGGTTTGCTTTTCGATGGCTTAAATATATCACTGATATAGAACTATCTTCAAAACGTGTAAATCTGAGGTTTAAAATCAAATACAGTAAGACTCTCGCTTTACACTGCACATACGTTCCAATAAGCGTAAAAACGAGATCGTTGTGGTACCGGCTCATTTTCTATAAATTAGCCCATAATTTCCATAATTGTGTCACCATAAATAGCGTTGTCGCGAATTATCGTCAATTGAGCGCTTTTTCGAAGCGTTATGAGCGTTAATCAAAATATCGGGCCTTAGTCCGTGTTATGATCTCATAAATCAGTCATCAGTTTATATACAACTAAGCTATTTTTAAAACACATACAGATGGATTCGGAATGTAGAAGATAAATAATACAATAAAATCGTTTTTATTTTTCATAAGTTTCAAATAACTTTTCCCGAGATTTCCAAATTCAAATCAGATATAAAATTCAACAAAACTCACACACACACACACACACACACACACACACACACACACACACACAGATTGCACAGACAGATTCCTTCTCAAGACTCTTAATGCTATTTGTCAGCTTTAGCAATTATTCATCGTTCATCTTTTTCTGTGAGACAATTTTCGACGGTACGAAACAAAATAAATGGGAAACTCACTTTGCAACTCACAACTCTGCCTGTTCACCATTGACACCACAAGTGCGGGCTTGCCAGTTCACACACACACACACGCGCACGGCACACTATAATACAGCCCTTAAAGTATTTCTGATTTTCTATCACGTGATTTCGGAGGATATTGTTGTACACCACACCAACACTACGGCCGAACACAAACTGCTTACCGGTTCACCCGTGAGCCGAACCGGTCGCCGATGCGGGAGATTGTGCGCATGTGCCCCGCTGTAGGAAGTACCGTCCCCACATGGGACGCACACGCTGCCTTAGTGATTAGCAGAGGTGAAAAATCTAGAGCTTTCTCACCTTTGCGTGAAGCGTAGATGAATATACGAATTGGAACGTTGTAACCTGTCAGTTCAAGGTGTGGACTGCTATTCAGTTTAGTGAATCTTTCTGCACAGCGTGCACTATATACAGGGTGTCCCATGAGGATCTAAACAGAAGGTTCGTTGCCCTTGATCGTGAAACATTAACTAAAATTGACGAGTTCAACATATTACTTGTTTTTAATAATATTGACGATGAACTTCGGAACTGAAAATATAATATTAACATAATCGTTTTTGTTTCTGTTTTTCTACAATCTAGACAAGTGAAATTGTCAATTTTAAGCGTACTATTTGTTTGTTTGTGATATTCTAGTATAATTTCGTAACGTACTCCGATGTAATGGTACATTTTCAAGGAATTTTAATGTCAAACTGACAATTACATCGTCTTCTAGGATGTATTTGGAGAGAGTACATATTCCATGGGTTGAAACGTTAGTGTGCGCAATCATTCGGTTGACGAGGGGTTGTATCAGAAGGGAAAGGGCGGTATACATCAATAACTACACACACACACACGTACTTATAGTATAGTTGTACACAGGTATAGAAGCAAGCACCACATTCGCTAGACGAGTGTATTGAACGATTATTGAGCGACCGAGGATGAAATATATCATCGGTAAGGGTGTTCAAACACATACGTACACGGTGTAGGGACACGTGAGAACTAAACAAAGGGCAGAAAAACAGAGAAAAGCTTCACAGTGTAACGGGGAAAATTCAACATTAATTGTATTGTAACATTAGACGGAGAGTACAGCCGAGATACAATACTTCACATCCGTGTTTCATAAACAAACGGTACATGTCAAGAGTAACCAGGTAACTGTTTAGGTTGGTAACCGTGCGCCGCTGGTTATAACCACAAAATCATACATACATACATACAGGGATAATTATTGTATATGACGGAATTCAGCACGCAAATATTATTGAAAATATACATACAATTATAATAGACGGATTTGATGATTGTTTTAGGAATAATCAAATAATTTGTACTGGATTTCAAAATACATACAATACAATATTAATATCATTGATAGTAAGCTTTAGTAATTATGGAATTAAATGATATGAAAACAGGAGCACGCATAAATAGAACAATAATAAAAAAGAATAAAAGCAAATACAAAGGAATATAGAATACTATGGGAAAGAGAAAAATATGAAAGAATTATCGTACAAGGATATACAGAATAACAAATGAATTTAAATATAAAACAAATATACTGAAAATACACATTAATGAAAGAAAAAAATATTTACCTATAGCTTTTAAATATTACGTTTAATTCTTTTACAATAAAAGGCACCCCCGCCCTGCCCCTCAACGTAGGCAAGGGATGAGGAGTGCAAATGCTACCCGCTGAAGAAGTACAATAAAAACGCACTTTGAAATTACAAATATTAAACTGAAATGTTACATAATTAGAGGTAATGTGCGTAATTAAAAACTTTTCACAAAATACTGTTTTCCATAAAAACAAATACAGGAACACGAGGCAGTGTTGAAATATTGAAATAATTTATTAATTAGCACATTTAAGCCAAGTATTATGCAGTTTTTAATTCTAAACAATTTTTTTGAGTTACACTTTTGCCCCAAAAATGTATCGTTCAGTTCGTAATCATAATTTTTCTATAGTTAGGTGTTGTTCTCTGTGTTACAGATTTCTTGGGACACCCGGTATATATATATATATATATATATATATATATATATATATATATATATATATATATATATATGTATACCTGTGTGTGAATATAACAGATAACCTTGCATGTTCTGAAGTTTAATGAAACTGAAACAGAATTGTACGAGTATTCTTTTTTTGATCCGGACTGAAAACCGTACACCAACCCGCAGGCCAGCTATTGTGTGTTCGCTCATCCGTTAATTAATTATATTTTACGTGAATATTACATCCGACCGCCGGTAAATTAATTCGGCTACGAAACGAAAATACAAAACACAAAAAGTGGTAGATTTTCTTCACTAATTAATATAGCTTCGAGTCTTCAGTGTCAAAATCATGTACAGCGGAGAGCAGTTATAGTGAACCCACATATAGTAGTAACTCGCATATAGTGAACAAATCACTGAGTCCCAACTAAATACGTAACATGCTAAATACGTGCGTTATAGTGGACACTCCCTTGTGGTGAACCAAATTCTAGGTCGATTCAAGTTCACTATAGGCGGGGTCCACTATAGCCTAGTCGGGAATCATTAAACTTTTTGTTTGCCTAGAGAAATTTATGGAGAACATTCTATTCAAATGTCTAAGAATTGCAACGTTGATGTCGTTTGTTATAAAAAAAGCCCATAAAACTTTAGGAGTCGCTAGGGCATTCTCCATGGATGACCATTGATTAGTACCGTTACCGTTATGAATGGGATTGTGATTCAGATTTTACGGTTCGGCAGTGAAACGAACAGACCGATCGACCGGGAAAAACAATCCCAACTACAGATGAGAACCAGACAACAAGAAAGTATTGGACCAAAGTTCCTAACTAAATGCCCTGTAACCGGTCTGTAACATTTATCGCTTACCCGAACTACAAGCAACGCGAGATTGACCTAAAGTTAAGTTCAATGCCTTGTCTTATTTGTGAACATTAAACTTCCCGTGACGTACAAGTCCCACTAACCTATTACAAACTTTCGTCCCTACGAATCAATAACACGCAACGATGTTATCCATCGCGGAACATTTGAGGCGGTGCGATGACTCTATGGGAATTCATACCGGCGAGAATATTCCACCGGGATTAAGTGAGAATCTGTGTACATGTCCACGGGCTAGGCCAGGCTATTCGAGTGCTACTACACAACTTCTATGCGCGTGAGTAGCGGGGATGTGAAACTTTTGTACATATACGATTACATATATCACTACTCTTTCCAATTCTTCTCCTTCTCATCCGTTCTTCTTTTATTTGGAAACTTTCTCGGTGACACCAGGTTTAATGATTTTATGTTCTAATATCAGTTTCGTTTGTTTCGTGCTTATTTCAGTTTAGGTAGTGTTTATATAACACGGTTTCTGAAGCGGCTTTGTTGTGTTTTTTTTTTTGTACACGGATTTCTGTCTCGTACGTTCTTCTATGGATTGCATCATCTTCTTTGCCCAATGCACAACGAACACTATTATTTATGCTAAAAGCTGCTACCAAAAAGAATATATGTACCATCTCGCTCATCGTCCTATTTATCCCTCGGGATATGAACACATATTCAGCTTGTGAACTACCGATCTACAACCGCAACTTGCGCTAAACTAACTACTGAAATAATTACGTAACCATTCGCGTCACCAACCTCGAATTAGCAGGGGGGAGTCGCAGCTGAACTTAAAAAGAAACCACTTATGTGCAATCCGAGTTGGTTAAACATTCCGCACTGCGACAAGCGCCATAACGAATAATGCAGGACAGTTTAAATAAAAGATAAAACACTATCATGCCCGAGAACATTGAAGGCGTCCAAGAATATCTCAAGACTTGTCCACTGCGATAAAATAAATATTCAATGGCCAGAGGGCTAGCGGATGTCCGCATCGTTTTAATAATGGATCCAACACTCACATACCCACAGTGACAAGTGCACATCGGTTCGAAATTCGTCCGATGTTATTCTCGACAGCTCACTGCGATCAACGATAAATGCATATTTCAATGGTGCAGATCGAAGTGTGCGCGCGCGCGAATGGAACAAGAGAAATGGTAAGGTTCTTAATAAGATCAAGTTATCGTTCCATTTTTTCTCTCTCACAAGAAACGAATATTAAATTCGAATATTTCATTAAAATCAAAAGCGCGAAATGAAACAAATGCGAAGGAAAACAATGAAATGACGAATTAGGACTGGAAAATTCCACGTCGTTTACCGAATTTAATTACAAAATATCACAACAGGTACACAAATTCATCATTTGTTTTTCTTGTTTTTCGTTTAAAATCTGCGCCTTTGTATTAATGTACAGCGGGGTGGTTGTTTGTGTTCGATTTAAAAATTAAATTGTATTTGCGTTCGCAAGACAAATTATTATTTTAAATAAAAATTCGCCTGACGGGTTATGTTACCCGCTTGGCACGAACGTTAGTCTGGTAGCCAACAAAACATACGAACAGTAGTAAATACATTCTGCGTATACATTTTGAACAAATATCCATATTATAAACCAAAACAAGAAGTTTAAAAATTTGTATACAGTTCTATTTCAACCCTTAAATGTTTACATACAACCAGAGAAAGTTATAAAATACGCCCTTTTTTTATCTATTTTACCGTAACGACTAATTGAACGTATGTATGTACATAATATAAAATTAATAAACACACACCAGCACGCGCTAATGAAGGAATAATATTGTAAACCAAATATAGCGAGCAGAGGCGTGCGTGTAAATTTTTTTTAGGCGGGGGCAACACACTAAAAATAAGAGTATACTAATAATAGATTCTAGCTAAGCTTTCTATGAGACATGTATATGTGCTCAACACTCACTTGTCAGAGTCGCGGAAACGTACATGGCGACCAAGGCTGGCCAACACTAACAATCTAGAACACGGATTCAGACAGTAACTACACACAATTTTAAATGCAACTAATATTATCAAAATTAACTATGTATTGCTACAATACCTACTTTGAGCTATACAGTTAGTAATATATATATATATATATATATATATATATATATATATATATATATATATATGTATATATATATATATATATATATATATATATATATATATATATATATATATATATATAGCTACAATACCTACTTTGAGCTATACAGTTAGTAATATATATATATATATATATATATATATATATATATATATATATATATATATATATATATATATATATATTGTACGTGTATATGTACAGCGTGTGTGTGTATAGATGTATGTATGTATGAACTACTGACATTTGTGTACACATTTTAATGATAATTGCAATTAATTATGCACTGCAATCGGTGCGCATGCGTAGTTGACCTGTTCACGTGTAAATTAATCAGATGTCACATACATACATACATGTCCACAGGTGTACACACACACACACAGGTGTGTCCAGTGCACACGGCGTTATATTCCATTACTAGGCCAGCAGATAAAATCAGAATTACGCCATATTACAATTCCGACTCGCACACATCCGTACACGTACTGTAAATGCGACGTAATAAAGTGACAATATCACTTGTCAGCAATGACACACAACACTCAGAATCTCACCCTACCAAATCAGCCCTGAACGCCTGCAACCCGTACAGCAACAGTGTTATGCGGGTCACCCGTCTCCATAGATTGTGGAATATGTATATTTTGTTGAATATTTCTCTGTGCACAAAATGGATTTTCCGTCGCGATGGAAAAATAAAAAAAACCGTATTTTTCCTGTCGCTTGTTAATTTGCGAACTGCGAACATGTTGTATGAAAGGCCCGCGGCCGAGTTCAAATATTGCAAATGTTGAGCGACTGTCAATGTTATGTACGTGGCAGACCTGAGTGGACCTGAGGATATATATATATATATATATATATATATATATATATATATATATATATATATATATATATATATATATATATATATATATATATAATGTGAATGTATGAATGTTTATATACTGGGTGTCCCAAGAAATCCTGGAATTAAACAAGTAATATAGAAACACGATGATTACTTTTGAACAATACATTTTAGAGCAAAAATGTAAATAAAAAAAGTTGTTCAGAATTAAAATCTGCATGATATGATACCGTATTCAATGCTCAGATATGTTTCCATAACCAGTAAATCAATGTTGAAATACTACATTCTAATCACAGATATAAGAGGTCGTGAAACAAAAACGCTATGTTTTGATTATTTATTGTTGTAATTAACAAAAATACATGGAATTTTTGTTCCATAACCTCCTGCTCTGTCTTCGAAATACAATATTTCAAACGTGATTTACGCGATATGGAAAAATATTTGATCGCTGAACATGACATCATATTATGCAATTATATGCAACTAAATTCCTAGATTAACCCCGAGATACAACAGCTTTCAACTTTGCAAATACCATTAATAATAAATCACAATCGTGTCCATAAATATTTCGTTACTTAACTTGTCCATATTTAAGTCTATAAGCCCCACTATATGACGCCAATATTATAATTAGTACAAAACTGTACGAGTAGTGCGACAAGGATTGAGCACATAATTAATGCATGAATCGGTTGAACAGTACACACATACACGTGTTATTGCCGAACAAGATGTGTTAATCTATGCGGTCGGTGGAGTAGTTTGGATTAGCGAGGGTTTACGTAAACCAGGATTACAAAATAACAAACCTCTCCAGACGTGTGGGTTAGGGGTTCATAATGAGGAAAAGTTAATCCGAACTAAGTTGCACGTAAATATTTGTTTTAAAATGTTGAATTGAACGGGAACTGTCTTGAAAACATTTGCGATTAATATTACATTATAATCTTCGTCTTCATAGGCTACTTTACTTGAAGTCAATTAAAGACAATATTTCTCCACGGCCGGGAATAGAACTCAGCGTTTCTGTGGCCGCAGAATTGTGACAGAAGTATAGCATTTACTCGCTAGACACGAATTAATACAACTATTTCCCTAGGGGAGGTTTTATTATAACAAAGGTTTGTTGTAAACAAATGTCTGTTGTCCGTGGTACGCGTTGCATGGAAACATCGCCAAAGGCTTCTATATATTACAATTTCACTGCGATTTATTATAATTCTTTATGTATAAAATTAGGTGTTTCTACTGCCAATTGTGGAAAAAATAGTAGTTACACCTCGGGAGAGACAGCACTATTTTTCCCGTCGATGTATTTGTAGCCCTCAGGCTTCAAATTGCAGGAAAAATAAGACGTTTCGCTCCCTCGGTGTATAATGCACTATCAACACACTACAACTATTTAATTTCCATATAATCAGTAATCAAACTAATTGTGCACAACGGAAAAATGTGATTTCAGCGTCACAAAAACGAAAAAGTCTACACAACAGCTGTCTAGTTCAATTCTTGTTGGGTAAAATTAGCACGAAACATTTAACGAACAGTTCACTATAATAGCAGCTAAATCATTCGTTATTAGTCTCATCAATGATTGCTTACCCGTCATCGCAATCAGTATCATCCGTGCCACCGTCATCGTCATTGAAACATTCCTGGGGTACATCGAGGAGATGTTCGTTACCGTTTTGGGCCATTTTAATGTCCGTCTACCTGGCACACCACCAAACACTACAAGTACGATTGAAAAACTCGACTAGTGCATCTGACAAACGAAGGACAAGACAGACCTCGAGACACACACACACACACACACATACGAACACGCAGCCATGAAGGGCGACTTATGCAAACCAGATTACACTAATGTAATCATCTTATTAAGGGCACGTGTACATACGACGTATATAGACCGTCAGGCGGACGATGAAATTTAAGGGTTACCTGGGGTATTGTATAACAGGCTAATAGCGGATTAAATCGAGGCGTAGTTATAGCGAGCATTTGATGCCAAATTTGTTCATAAAATTGTACAAAGAAATAGTCTACAGCGGTAAATGAACTTTTTGCAATTAAAACTGTCGAAAAATCTATAGAAATAAATACTTTTTTTTATGTATATAGGCATATTTCGTGTCATCTTTATGGAAAAAAAGTAAAATTTGTCGTCATTAATTCCCTTGGTGTAAGTAAGCGATTTACATCCATCAAATTTACACTAAACTTCAAATTCCTCACAGGGGTGAGAAAAAGAGCATTGTGGGGGCGGTAGCGGTGTGACAGAAGGGGTGAGGGGGTGTTTCCAGTGTAGCAGTACCGGTACACGTGACTTCGTAACACGTGCCACACAACTAAACATTATATATAAACTAGCAATATATATAAAAGCACGAAATATAGAATGAGTGTTGATCGGAGTAACACTTAGCGAGGTCTTACTGTATATGTACCTGAGAAGAACATACTAAGTGGATGCCAGAACATCCGTCAATACAATACAAGCAATGAAATTACCCCACAATCACCCCTGAACAGACATCCTGTAGTATATTATTCTATTAATGAAATATCTAATAAACAGACACTAATTTTAATCGAATAATAAATGTTCTCAGAGTGCTACAAGTATTTTCGTGCTGATCCACCTGCGATTGATATAAAGTAGAGGTAACTTTACAAAATGTCCATTGCGAGGTCCATTGTTTAATAATCTAAATATACAAATGCCGGATACAGTGTTATCCGTGTCGGTTATTTGTAATTCGCGACCTCTAGGACCTATCTATCAACCGGATATGATATCCTTGACAACACTTCCGTATGCGATATATATATATATATATATATATATATATATATATATATATATGTATGTATGTATATATGTATATATATATATATATATATATATATATATATATATATATATATATATCGCGTGCAGGAAATAATATAATATCTTATTCAATCTATATTGTGTGTATATCCCTAATTACAAGAAATAATTACAGTAATTACAGGTCAATACAAAGCTGTCAATAAACAAACCAGTACACCCGCAGAAAGGGTAGGCTATTTTTTAATTTATTTTAAACTCAATTGACCACCAACGTCGATTTACTCGAAGATTGGAACTAAAATATCGTAGACACGCGAACCGAAACGACGAAAACTAACTTTCCATTCGAGTTTCAGATATTTTATCTACAATATACCGTGATGTCTACATTTCTATAACATGTTTCGTGTTTGTGATTTTCGGATAAATAAATTAACAAATTGTTTTTCTAAAAAACAAGTCATTTCAGTTACTCATCTAGAAGAACTGTATTTATGTATTTTTTTCTTTAGATCTATGTACTATCTAAGCAGAACTTAACAAACGATACATTTGCAAATAGTTTAGATAATTCTATACTGATTAGAAAGTATATGAAAAATACACTTTTAAATTCGTGGTCACTGGAGGTAATGTATATTATGAATATGGATCTGTGTTATAGTGGATACATACGTACGTACATAATATGTATCATTGATTCTAAGCTTTAAAACAGATAGACTCCATATTGTATGTATGTTACGTAGCTATGTATGTAGGTATGTATGGATGTTTGTGAGTGTATTTAATATTACATCAACCCTGATGTGAGCTATTTTTACCCATCAGCCCATTGTTTCAATAATACAATGACGAAAACACACACACACATTCAAGTATACATACAAACAGACATACACAGAGCAAGACAATGTTAATATTTGATTTTTGAAACAATACGTGAATGATACAACGGTATTGTTGAAGATAAAATGGCCGGAAAATAATGTCAGTGATTATATAAATAAACCCAGGTAGCTATGTGTGGGTGTGTGAGAATGTGTATGGGGAAAAAATACAGCACCGTATCAAGCGAAAATACCAGCGGACAACTGGTATAGGTACTGTATTATTCGAAAGTAACAGAATTAAAACCATTGTCTCAGATTACTGAGACTAACAATGTGTTTCAAGGTAAATAAACAAATAAAATACACATATATGTATATTTAAATGGCGATTAAAATCACATGATTTTTTTTTTTCGTAAATTAAAATCTATTATTTAAATCACAAGATTTTTTCACGTAAATTAATTCAATGCATATTTAATAAAAATGTGACTTTTCTTAAATTAAAATCTATTATTTAAATGTCAACATTTTTCACTTCATAAAATTCAATCAAATTAATGCAATGCTAATTTAATTGAAATTCTGGCATGGTTATCTATTAATAAATTTGTGCTTAACGAACTAAGGTAGTATGATTTAAATTTTCAAAATGGATATTTTTTATTTTTATCAATTTTTTTTGTACTAAAATTGTTACGTCTTGCTTGACACCAAAACCGCAATCCTCCAAGCATACATTACAATAAAAATAATTAAAACCAACTTTTTACGTTCATGACGCACATGCAAAAATGCCATTTTGAATTCGCAGTTAAAATTCTAACAAGTTTTATTTTGTAATTTATTCTAAGTTAACACTAAATAAAAACATGTTTAAAGATGAAAAGATAAAAAAATTATTATTGAAAACTGTTTTCACGCTGCAATTGAATTTCTAACGTCGAATATCTTTACATTCTTATACCTTACATCAAATGTATCGATGGTATTGAGCAAATATATTATTATTGTTACTATGGACCAATATTAGTTTTGCTTTTAAAGAATATAGGAATGTGTTGATTTTGTTGAAATATGAATATTAGTTAAAGCTTGGTGTGTACCTGTACGAGTCATACCGCCGATGACTGAGCAAGGTGCACGTGGGCGCCGATTCTCGCCTCCTGGTGAGCGCGGTGGCTGGCGGTCCCAGCGAGAGGGTCACCGGACCTGGGGACCGGGACCGCTCTTGCATCCTGGAACACCCCAAAACATCCAATATATTAATTACAGTGTACATTAATCATTCATAAACAGCCATATACATACATACATATATATATATATATATATATATATATATATATATATATATATATATATATATATATATATATATACGAAAAATAATTTCACACACAATACGTATTTACAAAATAGTAAACTTGCGATTTATCAAATTAAGAACAACATAGATTGGCTCAACTGTTTCATGAATTAGTGTTTATTATTTGCTAAGTTATTTTCTCTACAACGAGGCATTTCATTCGAAAGGAAGTTGCACAAAACCTCATTGTCATTTGTGGTGGAACAGATAAACATTTTTATATATGAAAAATAACAAAAATACCGCAAGATATTTTGCAAAAAAAAATGCTACACACAAACTGACACACATATACATACATACATACATACATACATATATATATATATATATATATATATATATATATATATATATATATATATATATATATATAAACATACCATGATTTCGAACGTACAAATGGACGTCGAAATATCTTATTAACCTTCTCGGATTTCTCCAACACTTTTAAATAGTCCATTGCAAAAACCTTAACACGTAAAACTATTGCTCGTTTCGTACACTACGTCTCAAATCAGAGGCACAAGTGATACTGAACCAGAGTGGCCGCCGAAATTGCTACGACTTGCAAAAACAACTGTTTTTTACAATAACTGTATTCATTAACATGGGGTTTTTGAAGCAACGATGATCATTAAATACATGTAAATAATCTGTCATAAAAGCAAGATCAGTTCTTGGATTTGAATTTGAACTAATTTAGTTACCTATGTGAAAAAAGTTGTTCTGTGTGCTATAAAAAAATGAGTTGATTCATCTTAACGGTAAATTATTATTTTTAAACAGAAGTTATTTAAATGAACTAACCTACGTGGCACCGTGAATAAAATGAATACTTAATCTAATAAAACCAGTCACGTTACAATTATATTTAGGATAATTTACCTTAAAAAAAAATGAAAGTTGTTGATATTTCAAACAATGCACACCACATGTATAACATTCGATTACGTAACATTTATGTCATAAGAAGGTATTACAATATAAAAATATTAACCAAAGTTTTCATTTTAGTTCTTAAAAAGCATTTAGAATTATAATTTCATAAGATACAATCTTAGAAACCTGAATATTTCCACTGATAAACAAACGTGAAGTTCGTACATTCAAAATGTCAAAATTCTCAATGAAAATCCACGATATTTCAAGCCTAGTGTACGAACCTTGCCTGAATCCGTGCCTGAATTGTATGTCCGGTTTACGGCAAGCAGCTGTCAAAGAACTTCATGATGTTATGGTTCTTGCGTCGATGGTAAAACGTTACAAAGTCACACACACACACATAAACACATACACACACGTCGAACTTCACTACATATTGCACACCTACTTGATCACTTAACCATCCACTGAACACATATTAACAACGCATTAGTAACAATAAAGTTGATGGTTTATAATCAGGACCAAAAAGTGATTGAACTAAAGTAGCGATACTTTACATCGGAGTGTACACTGACAGCGGTTAAGACAGTATGCGCGCGCATCAAGTTTTTGTTTTTGCTTCTGACAAATGAACTCGCACCGTTGATGAACAATTGACAATCAACGAAAGATAAATATACATGTTAGAAAATATTATTTTTGACATTAAATTATTAAGTTTCCATCAGTGTTACCAGCCTTGGGTTAAATAAAACTATCGCTGTAATGAGTGTCAATGGTGGCGAGAGCGTTTCTGTTTACGGAAGGGGCAACTTCTAGTTTAAAAACTGTTCTTTTTTCATAAGTGAAAGGATTTCAGTTACATGCAACGTGATGCAACAAGTTTATTGTCTTGATTTTTCAGTGTAAAAAACAATCTGAACACTCAAGAATGATGAATCAGCAACGTGTAATGTTTATTATTAATATTTACAATCGTGAACTTTTATATTTAACAAATACATCATTCATTTTGCAAGTTTGACCATAAAATTTTGCTTTCGTACGTGTTGTGAATACAAAGGAGTATTTGTTTATTGTTATTTGAAACAAAATCCTTGGAAACACTACAATATGTATACATGTTTGAACAATACTCTCGGAAACGTCAAATAATAGAAAATACGATCACGATCTTTTAAAAAAATCTTTGTTTATATTTAGAAGTACGTGTGTGTGTATGTTCAGAAATGTTAAGGTCACATACGTATATATACTTAAATCTCCCACAATCAGGGTATTTCCTTATTTGTGCGGTTATAGAATTATTAATATATTCACACACCACTGACATGACACATTCAATGAAAACAATCGACGCGCAAATTGCGTATGTGTGTGACTCATCTAGGTGTGCTATGGACGAATAAACGAGCATCACAAACAGAATATAACGAAATTATGACACAATAAAATGAATTATCAAAAAAACTATGCAATCGAAACTAACTAACGTACCATCTTTTAGTTACGGAAGACAATTAGGAAGAACAACGAAGATATTTCTAGCGACAAGGTCTAGTTTTAATTTGACAGATCACACACGTACACACACACACATCTATATCCGGCTATGTGTGTGTGTATGTGTGTGCCGACACATATTTTGGCGTCTAGAACGGAGGAATTTAAAAAATTAAATATATTTGTATTTGGCAAAAGTTCAGGTGTTGGAAAACACTCACAAACATACATATGTACAACACATACACATATACACACATTATATACGTGTAATTACAGATATAGAATAATAAAACATATGTGTTGGCCGTATCTGCTATACAAGTGCATTTAAAATCCAGTGACAACAATGATAAGCAAAAAAATGGCTGTCAAATATTGACTCTTTACCTGGCAACGTCGTATTTGTTCATGATATTAGTAGACAACCGCGAAATTCTGCCGAATGATTTATAATCACATTATTCAACAACACACATGTAGATACATATAAAGAAAAAAAAAACAACTGAAATTTAGTCTGATTTTACGTTTTTTTCCCCTACGTAGCTGCCAAAAATCGTCCGCTGACAGACTAAAACTGCAAAGTCAAATATATATATATATATATATATATATATATATATATATATATATATATATATATATCTGTCTCTTTATTTATACTTACATGTATTTCTGTTTCTGTTTGCACCATTTGAACAATCGTTTGATCCGCATATTGTTGGACGCGGCGAATTGGACCAATCACGGTCAAGGTTGAACGCGCGTCGACCAATCAGAGCACTACACTGTGCGTTCACTTGATTGTTGCTGCACGATAACCTAACAATACACTGGTTGTCATTGTGCGCGAGACGAAAACAGCATTTGTTTCACAAACGATACGTTGTTTTATTTACTACTGCAGCATTCGGTAACTATGGCGACGAAACAAGAACGTACACACACGGGTGGAAAAAACATTGACAAGTGTTGCACAATTTCTAGGTTATTACGGCGTTTGATTTTCGTATAATTTAGTGTTAACTTTTATTGTACACATATTTTTCTGTACGTATTTGTGGTTAAATAAAGCGCGTATGGTTTCACCTGCGTTTTAGTGCTAGGATGAGCACAGACTGGTCGCATCAACAGAGCAATAGGTATTGTTCTTAGCTAGCTCAGGTTAGGTTATAACAACAGACTAGCACACGTGTACAACTGTAATATGTACGAATGTCTGTGTGTGTGTGTAGGGTTGTATTGACACAATATAAACACAGTTTTTACACGCGTATGTACGTATACAATTATATGACCTCGACATATAAGTATTACTTACTCATTATAATTATTTCCTATAATTATCCGTCTGCAGCGTAATTAATGGTACGTTATAAAGAGATTACACGGTAGGTTTTTTTTTAAATAAAACGAACATAGTCATCTGTCATATTTGAGTGCTATTCGGCGTTACTAAAAGGTTTCTTCTAAATATTACGCTGTTACTATGTAAAATTGTGTATTTTTATAGCATTACTATAGCAAGTGTCAAATTTAGAAGAATTTAGTAGCTCTTTTAGTATCGAACTGTGAATCGTAGTCATTGTTTTTAGATTTGAAAATCTTCAATGAGAAATATATTGTTGTTTATAGATTGGAAGAAATAATATTATAAACGCTCTTTGACGTAAATATAAACGTTAATTAATTAAAATCAAAGGCCATTTTAATGAATTAATATTACGGAAAACTGTAAGCAATTTTATAGAATTAATATTACAAAAAAAAATCAAAATATATTTTAAAGAATACAATCTCCAAAAAAAATACTTTAAACCAAATTGCAAAACCTACTATCAATGATTGTCATCAATCACATTAGTTTGTAGTTTGAATGTAATTCAACATTTCACCGCTAGAGTTTGTTTTCAAAATGGCGCGCGCACAGACACAAATAAATAATACAGCAGGCAGTAATATATATCGAATGATTTTATTTCATTAAAAATACAACAACATAATTTATCGTCTATTTATGCGATGTCCTTTATCGGGGCCTGTGTCTCGTACTCATATTCTATTTCCACGTGTGGCCGTTTGGACTTTCTCGCCGATCCCGGCTTCTTCTTACCTTTTCTAACCTCAGTTTTCTCATCGGAAGGTTTCTTTGTCACAGCCTGCTACATAAACGTAGTTACAATAAATCATCACAACACTGTCTGTGTATACAGTCAGGTACACCGTGAACCGCCCGAAAAAATAACCACTAAATGCGACTATAACGGAACAGACAATTACGGTAACTATGGATCAATTTTGCAGAAAATGGCCCAAAATGGCCCGCGCTACACGAAATCTTACTGTATGTGTGTGCATGTGTGATTTTAACAATTAAATTCAATTATACATCGTAATAATGAGTAGAAATGATCAAAAATTAACGCTAAACGCGACTATAACGGAAGAGACAATAACGGTAACTATGGATCAATTTATAGAAAATGGCCCAGAATGGCCCCGCTTAAGGAGAGTTCACTGCATGTGTGATTTTAGCAATTAAATTCAATTATACATCGTAATGAGTAGAAATGATCAAAAATTAACGCTAAACGCGACTATAACGGAACAGACAATTACGGTAACCATGGATCAATTTATAGAAAATGGCCCAGAATGGCCCCCGCTACACGAAATCTTACTGTGTGTGTGTATGTGTGTGATTTTAGCAATTAAATTCAATTATATATCGTATTAGTGAGTGGAAATAATCAACTATACGTACTTCTACATCAGAATCGTCCGATTCAAACGTGTCACTCAAGTCAACTTGTTCTTTTACGCCGCTATCACTGTCCTGAAACGCAAAAAACATTAAAACACCTTCCCCGCCCCACGCCCCTTTGAATTATCAAAGTTTTTACTCACATCTGACATCGCTTCCACGTCATCGTCTTCCTCCATGTCACTGTCCGCCATGATATACTCCGAAATGGCGTCTGCCGCTTCCATCTCATACTCTGTCTCACTTTCCCGTTCGCCTGCCTCTTCTTCTTCACTTTCAGACTCCACCTCATCTTCGCGAAGCGCCTTGTCGAAGGATACTTGTGGTATGTTGTATAAATCTTGATACTAAAATGGGAAAAAATGTAAGCAATGTTTTTCCCCGGCATAATTTTACACAATTTCGTACCACTCCTTTCTTCAGCCGATCCAGCAGGGTCTTCTCGACGCCCTTTTCAATTCTGGCCGCTATCAATGCCTTCTCTTCGCGTCGTTTCTCACGTCGTTCGATCTTGCGCTGAAGCGGCACAATCAATTTCCTAAAAACCAGTGAATATTCATTAGTTTTTCCCAAATAGAACACGTGAATGTTGACTTACTGTCTTCGTAACTTCAGTTTTCGCATACGGATCAGGTACTGCGTGATTTTGACAAACCGTTGTTTGCATTTCTGTTTGATAAAACCCGGCCAATACAATAAGTTCTCGTTGATTTGATAGATGGCTTTCTCGAAGTTCCGCGACAATTTAACCTTTTCCCAGCAATGTTTAGGGAAATGTGCCCTGGAAACGAGATTATTTAAAATAAATTAGCTGATTGGTTTACGATTAATCTGGCGTACCGTTCTGGCGTTTTCATATACAAGTAAATTATTCCGTTTTCTTCACGTATCGTCGCATATTTACTATTGGCCAACGGACATGACGCTCTGCTGCACAGGCCTGTCAAATTGTATTCGTTTCGACAGAATTTCTGTGACTTTGTACTGGAAGAGAACGCAAAATGATTAAAGCAACGCATTTATTTGTTACACTGAAACCACACCATACCTAACTTTGAAAGAACAAAATGATTTGTTTATGATACTCCACACAACCTAGAATACAAGGTAATTATCGTTTATGCCTAGCGTAACTTATAACAGAACTTACATCGTCGTGTTGCATGTTTAGGCCGTAATTTTAAACTATATGTTTGTCAGAATAACAATGTACATGTACTTTCCTGATAACCTAGAACTGTCAACACACGTGTTCCAGTTTGAAAAGAACTGCAACTTCACTGTCAAACAAACTTCAAGTGTGAAATATTACACATTATAGTTCTACCTCGCGTTAAAAAAATTTATTTCAAAGAAATAACCCGTTTTATTAATGCCAATAGCGTTAATCATTAACAAAAGACTAGCTTTTGATTTTACAATATTTATTTAATTGTTTAGTTCAATTTGAAATGCCTTTAATGAATGTATTTTATATTGAAAACTTTATTACGAATAGAATTGTTACTTCATGCCAAACAGAAAGTCTGCAAGTTCATTCGTTTGACCAATAACCTCTCAAAAATAATGAATTAATCAGAATACGTAATTAAATATGAACAATTTGCAGATTTTACGCTGTACAGCGTTATGTTTCCTGGTCCTTTCAACTGCAGTGTTAAGTGCAGCCGTAAGTTCTGTGTGTGCAAACTGTTGTAACATGCAAAATTGTGACCATTATTTCATTTATTCAGAATGAAATCGATTTCGAAGGCAGGCTGAATATTAGACTAGAACATTCTCTGTCAAACACACACGAAGCTGAGTATACAAGTCGCGGAAATGTAACTGTTCAAGGTGGATTACCATTTGCTTATAACAATCCACTCACACTACAAGACAAGCAGAAATTACAGGTAAATAATTACTCGCCATTTGCATTCAGTCATATCTACGGTTTATTTATGTGCAGTTACTCGCCAGGGAGGATAAATTCTATCGATTAAAAGCATTCGTAATTAATAATGACGGTTCGGAGACGGAGTTTTTAACGTCGATCAAAGCTGTACGTATTGTGTAGTGTATTGTAGTGAATGTTTCACATGGTGTACGGTGTATTTTTGCAGTGTATGTTGGCACAGAGTGGACTGAATGACTTTGTGAGCATTTCGTTGGATCATGCGAACAGTGTAGTTGGTATTTCTATTGGGGTACAGCAGTCCGTTGCTTGTCAGGGATCAACTGTGTCAGTGGATAAGTTGATCAAGTTTAACACCAAAGTATACGTGATGCCGATTTCTGTAGGACCCATGTATGTATAAAATATTTAAAAAAAAAAAACATAACCCTTAGTATCAAGTTGTAATAAAATGATTTTTCAGACCAGACACTGCATCTTACATACAAAAATTAGAGAGAGAACGCGAAGCCAAAGAGAGAGGCGACGTAAAAGATAATCGTTCATTTCTGGCAAAATATGTGAGCAAAAAAAAAAAACACAAATATATTTTTTTCCCGTCCGGTTGGTGCGTATGTAATGTACTACATATTTATTACATTTCAGTGGATGTACATTGTACCCGTGGTCATCATAATGGTTCTCTCGTCCGCCGCCAACCCAGACGGCGCTGCGGGCGGCGGGGGAAGACAACAGGGATCATAACCACAATTTCACAAAACAACATTTCATTGTGTTTAGGATTTTATTCAGTAAATAAATTTAATAAAAACTAAAAGCACGAAAGTATTTCGCATGATTATTTGTCAACTTCGGCCAGAGATGGCGTTGCTGTTGTGGTGTCTTTTTTCTCTTGCAGTTTCGCAATCATTTTCGCCTCTTTCACTTTACGTTTCGCCTCCTTCATTGCCTTCTTCTCGGCCCGTTCCTTTTGCTCGAGCATCTCTTTGAACCGCTCGTCGCGCGGATCGATTTTGAAGCCGAAATGTCTGCGAACCTCTTCGATGAGGCGATCTTTTCGTTCCTTACCGGCCAGCGCTTCCGCTTCCCGTTTGGCAATCTTCTCCTGCAGATCTGTCTTCCACTGTTCCAGCTTGGCAACCTTCTTGGTAATGTCGTCCTGTCGTTTACGGCACTTTTCATTTATCTGTGCACGTCGCTGTACCGCATTCGATATCATCGCTTGCACGGACACCGGATAGGCGAGCGTCTCGTACTCTTGTATATCGTGCAATTCGTCTTTCGTGGGCCAACAAATACCCGCATGCACACCACTGGATTCGCCGAATTGTGCGTAAACTTTTCGTTGGTATTTGACGGTATGGTGAAAATCATTCACAGCCGCTTTGTACGGCATTTTATTGCGTAAAATATTACGATGCTGCGCGTATAATCGTGATTTGTTACGTTTTCTCTCGATTTCAGCTTCACGTACCTGATCTTCCTCTTCGACAGCTGAACAAATGTAGAACTTTTGCTAAGATTATTTTCATATGCAAAATGCTTGCAAAACATTCATACGGTAGAAAACTGCATTTGTTTCACACTAGTATATGTTTTAATATACAAATTACTGCACTGTTTTCATAATACATTTGCCTAAATAAATAAATACCTTCGTTCAATTCAAGCACGCTTAAATCTTCAATCATCTTTTCCGAAACACTGGTGGAAGTAGCTTTCGTCCTGGCCGAAATAAAACTCCTCTGTTGCGAGAAAAAGGGCCGTATTAAATTTCGTATCATTTTGAATGTTGTTTAAAGTAGTTTTCTCGCTCCCCAAATACGATAACCTCCAACTAACACGCCGATTTTGACAGCTGCACGCGCGACTAACTTCACAGTTGACGTGCCAGGTTTTGTAAAATTGAAATGTCAACGTATACAAAAATTTGCTGATCAAACGATTTCTCAACAAAAACACCTACAATGCTTACGATTTGCAAGTGCAGCGATTAGTAATAGACAACGTTTATTTCATATCATACAACGCAGTCGTTTACAAGAGTTACAGTTTCACAAGCAAAGAGAGACGTGATTTGAAAGCGTAAATAAAACTGAAATCATGTCTAAAACTCAGAGTAAGTAGAGTGTGGTTTCATTATTGAAGATTTAACGTTACAAATGTACCTTTTTTTCTTTTCGATACAGAACCTGGGAATTCACTGAAATACGTCAGTCTTGTCACACTGACATTGCAGAATGCAATTCTCGGTCTTAGTATGCGATACGGCCGAACAAGAAGTGGTGACATGTTCCTATCGTCCACCGGTACGTCAAACAATCTCAATTTGTCAATCAATCCAGGTGCAATTTGTCAACTTTTGTTTCACAGCTGTGTTGATGTCCGAGGTTGTCAAACTGTTTACATGCCTGGTGATCGTTTACGTTCAGTCCGGAGGCTTTATTCAACTTGTCGACACAATACACAGCACCATAATCAAGCAACCGGTGGACACGGTTAAAATATGCGTTCCGTCGTTGGTTTACATTATACAGAACAATTTGTTGTACATTTCAGCTTCGCATTTAGACGCGGCAACGTATCAGGTTAGCTCAGGTCAGCTGTCAAAAACTAACACAAAACCACTTATTTCCCTATATTTTTAGGTTACCTATCAGTTGAAAATTCTCACCACCGCCATGTTTGCCGTGTTTATACTGCGCAAGAAACTTCTAAACACCCAATGGAGTGCGCTGGTTGTACTGGTGGTGGGCGTGGTCTTGGTGCAGCTCGCCCAATCAGACGGCTCATCCGTCAAAGTCACGGGACCGGAACAGAATCGTCTATTGGGTTTCAGTGCTGCGTTGGGGGCGTGTATTTTGTCGGGTTTCGCGGGCATTTATTTTGAAAAAATGCTCAAAGGTTCCGACATCAGTGTTTGGATGCGTAACGTCCAACTGAGCTTGTTATCGTTGCCGTTCGGCTTGTTGACGTGTCTGCTGTCAGATGGCAGTGTGATTCGCGATCAAGGTTTCTTCTACGGGTACGACGGGTTCGTTCAGTATTTGATTATTCTGCAGGCGGGCGGTGGTTTGATCGTTGCTATGGTCGTCAAGTATGCGGACAATATTCTGAAAGGTTTCGCTACGTCCCTCGCGATAATTATCTCGTGTATTGCATCGATTTATCTCTTCCATTTCCAGTTGACGTTGCAATTCGCGTTCGGCGCGTCGTTAGTCATTTGTTCGATATTTCTGTACGGTTACTCGCCCGCCACACCATCTAGCGGCCAGAGTATGAAGGTATGACTAACAAAGAACCGTGATTGAGAAGTCACAGCCCACTACACGGATGTCAAAGTATTATTCAACTGTTGTTATTTTCTCAAAGGCGATTTTGACATAACATAAATATGTATTATTATTTTTCTCTTATCAATAAATACTTGACGATAAGTTAATACCTGCATCATGAAGTAGCAATATAATGTTAGGATCAATAACAATTATTATTGACGTGATAACGTTTTGAGATAGCCGATAATGTATTACTGCCGAATATTTTATTTAAAAAAGACATATATTTTGTTTCGAATTTTTCTTTCCCCCCTAAAATAGGATATTGTAAAATAATGAAATGCTGAAAAATTTATATTTGTATATAATTATTAAGGTTTGATTATTATTTTTGTATGTTTCAAAATGATAACGCAACTAGATATTGTGATTATGAATGAATTATGTTTGATTATTAAGTATGTACTTAAGTTCTAAGTGCAATGCTATTTGTGTAATTTTTTTTTTTTTTCGTTGCTTTTGCATTTATTTTACAATTACTTTGTGATTTTTGTAATGCACAATTTGAAGTCAATAAATCGTTTTTATTCTGCAAGTGCTCAATGGAGAACTATGGTAAAATGAGTCTTTCAATTCTGATGAACTTACTGAGGGAATATCAGATATCGTCCATCTCTTCATGATATTGAACAATATTCAAAATAATTATAAATCAATCATGTAAATATAAACTATTGTTAGTGAGAATATAGTGAATTGCGGTATATTGGAAGTTTAATTTATTAATCAGCAAATCAAGTTAAAATCAGGCCGTATAAATGAAACTAAAGTACACAGAATTCACTAACCTAAACCGAAATCGTGTATCATGTTTCACTTGGAAGATGTAACTTGGTATATAATGTGATTCAAATCAATGACACGTGCTAGAACATTAAATTTTCAACAAATATTACAGAATGACTTCTATAATGTTCACGTATGTAATGTATTTGTAAAGAAATTAATCTTCGATTATCCGTAGCTTACTATAATGACATAATTGATAATCGTTTCCCTGTCTGGCCTGAATTCTTTTCTACGCATGAAACAAATTGTCGTTCTGAGTCGAACGGTAATTAAAGAACATATATCCATCGTTACATGGTGTATTTTCCCGTGATGAAGAACTCATTTCTCCGTTACCGACAATCATTGAAGATGCTGCATGTCAATTTGAAGTTGATCCATATTTTCACGGGCTTATACACCTTTATTGCTGAAAAATGTGGCGCACATGTCGTAATGAAAACCAGACGAAAGGTTTATTCCATATTATACATCACAGGTAGGACATTTTGTGTTAAGTAATCTGACTATACACTGACTGAATCATGGTGTTTTATTTCAGTTGTGAGTCTCATAACAATCACCAGTCTGATTCAAAGAATGGCTCTAGTAGAAGATGCAAACGACTTGTTTAATTTCTTGTTGAAATGTTGTTATACCTGTATAAATCTTATAGGACAAGTTACGATCGTTTCATTCGCTTACAAAGTCGACCTGTACGTTGTTTTAGTACATCGTATGGATGAATTTGACAAGGAACTGAAGAAATTACATGTAGTAGTGTGGAATACTGGACCGCTTTGGACGATTCTCTGTCATTTTATCATTGTTCCGTTCGTTCTTTATGCAATATACGTAGCAGATAGATCTTTTGAGAAAAAACTGTTTGATCTATTAAGTGCATATGTTCCGATAGTTGCAAGATGTTTGATATTATGCACTGTCAATGTTATGTTAACGTTTCTTTGGCAACGGTGTCATGGTATTAATCTGTTGCTTGAAGAACTCGATGATGCTCTTCTAGAGGACGATATTAATGACAGCATTACCATTGTCAGAAAGAAATCAAAACTGAGCTCAGAACAACAGGCAAGCGACATACTTACGAATGTGACGGTGTGGCTCGAGCAACTGGTAGAATTCACAGAATTGATTAAAGATATATTCTCAGTCATCATTTTTATGAACCTTGCATTGCTTATTGTGTTACTTTCTGCAGTCACCGTATTGTACTTTTATTATGAAGATTTCACCGAAATATCCATGTTGGAGTGTGTTCTATTGCTATTCATCTATACTGTCCAAACATTGCAGCTCTATATTCTATGTTTCCTGCTGGAGAACGAAGTAAGTCTGTAACAGCTTATAACCACCAATATAAACATTTAAATAAAGGTCGCCTTAAGTATAAAGGATGAATTTCCTCATTCTATATAATTCAAATTAGTGAGCACTTTATATTTGTGTTGATATGCTATGCTGATGTTTTGACATAAAAACTAAATGTGTGATTTCTGTTTAGACAAAAAACATTTATATTACGATGGGCCAACTGAATTTATATTATTTGACTCCAAAACTGGCTTTTATGGTAATTAATAATTAAGATATTAATGTGGAACATCTCTTCATGGTAAAGTAATACAAAATATGAATTTTATATGGTACCTGTTACAGAAAAATACACTTCTACTCCAAGGATTGCATAAGAAAGTTGATATGAATTTATTCAGAATTATTCCTCTGAGACCATCCATTTTCTTGAAAGTAAATCCAATGAAGATTGTGTTATTTTAATAATAATAATAATAGTAATTGCTTGTTTCAGCAAATTGACGTCTGTAAGACAATTATACTGTTAATTCTTCAATATTACAAGAAGAAAACACAGCGTGCTTAAATCAAGAATATCTGCAAATACAGCACCCAATTATCTTTTTACACGATTTTTTCTTATCAATATATGCTTGACGATAAGTCAATACCTGCATCATGAAGTAGCAATATAATGTTAGGATCAATAACAATTATTATTGACGTGACAACATTTTGAGATAACCGATAATTATTAGTGTCCAATATTTTATTTAAAAAAGGCATATTTTATGTTTAGATTTTTTTTCCTGAAAGAGGATAGGATATAGTAAAGTAATGAAATGGTGAAAAATTAATATTTGTATATAATTATTAAGGTTTGATTATTATTTTTCTATGTTTCAAATGATAACCCAATTAGATATTGTGATTATAACTGAATTATGTTTAATTATTAAATATGTACTTAAGTTCTCAAACCATTGCTATTTGCGTAATTGTTTTATTGTAATTTTTTTTTGCGTTGCTTTATCATTTATTTTACAATTGGTTTGTAATTTTTGTAATGCACAATTTGAAGTCAATAAAACATTTTTACTCTACAAGTGCTCAATGGAGAACTATTGTAAAATGAGTCTTTCAATTCTGATGAACTTACTGAGGGAATATCAAATATCGTCCATCTCTTCATAATATTGAACAAGATTCAAAATAATTATAAATCAATCATATATATTTCATTATGCATATATAAAATATTATGCGTGACAGTGCAGCGAATTACTGTACCTTTGAAGTTTTATTTATTAATCAGCAAATCAAGTTAAAATTGTGGTATATAAATGAAACTAGGGTACACGGAAATCGTGTTTCATATTTCACTTGGACGAAGTAAATTGGTATAGAATATGATTCAAATCAATGACATGTGCTAGAACATTAAATTTTCAACAAATATTACAGAATGACTTCCATAATGTTCATGTGTGTAATATATTTATAAAGGAATAAATCTTTGATTATCTGTAGCTTATTGCAATGACACAATGGATAATCATTTCCCTGCCTAGTTCGATTTTTTTTCTACGCATGAAACAAACTGTTGTTCTGAATTGAATGATAATTAAATAACATGGTGTATTTTCCCGTGATGAAGAACTCATTTCTCCGTTACCGACAATCACTGAAGATGCTGCATGTCAATTTCAAATTGTTCTATATTCTGACGGGCTTATACACCTTTATTGCTAAAAAATGTGACACACGTGCCGTAATGAAAACCAGACGAAAGATTTATTCCATATTATACATCGCAGGTAGGACATTTTGTGTTAAGTAATCTGACTATACACTGACTGAATCACTGTGTTTTATTTCAGCTGTGAGTCTCATAACAATCACCAGTCTGATTCAAAGAATGGCTCTAGTAGAAGATACAAACGACTTGTTAAATTTCTTGTTCACATGTTGTTATACCTGTATAAATCTTATAGGACAAGTTACGATCGTTTCATTCGCTTACAAAGTCGACCTGTACGTTGTTTTAGTGAATCGTATGGATGAATTTGACAAGGAACTGAAGAAATTATATGTAGTAGTGTGGAATACTGGAGCGCTTTGGACGATTCTCTGTCATTTTATCCTTGCTCCGTTCGTTCTTTATGCAATATATGCAGCAGATAGATCCTTTGAGAAAAAATTGTTTGATCTATTTTGTGTATATGTTCCGATAGTTGCAAGATGTTTGATATTATGCACTGTCATTGCTCTGTTAACGTTTCTTTGGCAACGGTGTCATGGTATTAATCTGTTGCTTGAAGAACTAGACGATGCTCTTCTAGAGGACGATATTAATGACAGCATTACGATTGCCAGAAAGAAATCAAAACCGAACTCAGAACAAAAGGCCAGCGACATTCTTACGAATGTGACGGTGTGGCTCGAGCAACTGGTAGAATTCACAGAATTGATTAAAGATATATTCTCAGTGATCATTTTTATGAACCTTGCATTGCTTATAATGTTACTTTCTGCAGTCACCGTATGTTACTTTTATTATGAAGATTTAACCGAGATATCTATGTTTGAGTGTGTTCTATTGCTACTCATCTATACTGTTCAAACGTTGGAGCTCTATATTCTATGTTTCCTGCTGGAGACCGAAGTAAGTCTTTATATTTGTATTTATATGCAATGCTGATGTTTTGACATAAAAACTAAATGTGTGATTTCTGTTTAGACAAAAAACATTTATATTACGATGGGCCAACTGAATTTATATTATTTGACTCCAAAACTGGCTTTTATGGTAATTAATAATTAAGATATTATTGTGGAACATCTCTTCATGGTAACTACAAACTATTAATTTTATATGGTACCTGTTACAGAAAAATACACTTCTACTCCAAGGACTGCATAACAAAGTTGATATGAATTTATACGGAATTATTCCTCTGAGACCATCCATTTTCTTAAAAGTAAATCCAGTGAAGATCGTGCTATTTTAATCATAATAATACTTGCTTGTTTCAGCAAATTGATGTCTGCAAGACAATTATATTGTTAATTCTTCAATATTACATGAAGAAAACACAACGTGCTTAAATCAAGAATATCTGCAAATACAGCACCCAATTATCTTTTTACACTTTTTCCATTCATGAATATATATATATATATATATATATATATATATATATATATATATATATTAATATTTTTTTCTTATCAACAAATACTTGACTATAAGTCAATACCTGCATCATGAAGTAGCAATGTAATGTTAGGATCAATAACAATTATTATTGACATGACAACGTTTTGAGATAACTGATAATTATGACTGTCCAATATTTTATTTTTTTCCTGAAAGGGGATAGGATATTGTAAAGTAATGAAATGGTGAAAAATTAATATTTGCATATAATTATTAAGGTTTGATTATTATTTTTGTATGTTTCAAATGATAACCCAAGTAGATATTGTGATTATGATTGAATTATGTTTAATTATTAAGTATGTACTTAAGTTCTAAGTGCAATGCTATTTGTGTAATTTTTTTTTGTATTGCTTTAGAATTTATTTTACAATTGTATTGTGATTTTTGTAATGCACAATTTGAAGTTAATAAAACATTTTTATTGTACAAGGACTCAATGGAGAACTATGGTAAAATGGGTCTTTCAATTCTGATGAACTTATTGCGGGAATATCAAATATCGTCCATCTCTTCATGATATTGAACAAGATTCAAAATAATTATAAATCAATCATATATTTCATTATGCAAATATAAAATATTATGCATGACAGTGCAGCGAATTACTGTACCTTTTATTTATTAATCAGCAAATCAAGTTAAAATCGTGGTATATAAATGAAACAAGAATACATAGAAATCGTATATCATGTTTCACTTGGAAGATGTAAATTGGTATAGAATATGATTCAAATCAATGACACGTGCTAGAACATTAAATTTTCAACAAATATTACAGAATGACTTCCGTAATGTTCATGTATGTAATATATTTATAAAGGAATAATTCTCTGATTATCTGTAGCTTACTGCAATGACACAATGGATAATCATTTCCCTGCGTAGTCCGATTCTTTTTCTCCGCATGAAACAAACTGTCGTTCTGAATTGAATGCTATTTTCCCGTGATGAAGAACTCATTTCTTCGTTACCGACAATCACTGAAGATGCTGCATGTCAATTTCAAGTTGCTCTATGTTGTGACGGGCTTATACTCCTTCATAGTTAACAAATGTGGCGCACATGCCGTAATGAAAACCAGACGAAAAGTTTATTCCATATTATACATCACAGGTAGGGACATTTTGTGTTAAGTATCTGACTATACATTGACTGAATCATGGTGTTTTATTTCAGCTGTGAGTCTCATAACAATCACCAGTCTGATTCAACGAATGGCTCTGTTAGAAGATACAGACGACTTGTTTAATTTCTTGTTCACATGTTGTTATACCTGTATAAATCTTATAGGACAAGTTACGATCGTTTCATTCGCTTACAAAGTCGACCTGTACGTTGTTTTAGTGAATCGTATGGATGAATTTGACAAGGAACTGAAGAAATTACAGGTAGTAGTGTGGAATACTGGACCGTTTTGGACGATTCTCAGTCATTTTATCATTGTTCCGTTCGTTCTTTATGCAATATACGTAGCAGATAGATCTTTTGAGAAAAAATTGTTTGATCTATTATGTGCATATGTTCCGATAGTTGCAAGATGTTTGATATTGTGCAATATCATTGCTCTGTTAACGTTTCTTTGTCAACGGTGTCACGGTATTAATCTGTTGCTTGAAGAACTCGACGATGCTCTTCTAGAGGACGATATTAATGACAGCATTACGATTGCCAAAAATAAATCTAAACCGAGCTCAGAACAACAGGCCAGCGACATTCTTACGAATGTGACGGTCGGGCTCGAGCAACTGGTAGAATTCACAGAATTAATTAAAGATATATTCTCAGTGATCATTTTTATGAACCTTGGATTGCTTATTGTGTTACTTTCTGCAGTCACCGTATATTACTTTTATTATGAAAATGTAACCGAAATATCTATGTTGGAGTGTATTCTCTTGCTACTCATCTATACTGTCCAAACGTTGGAGCTCTATATTCTATGTTTTCTGCTGGAGAACGAAGTAGGTACATACTAGTCTGTAACATCTTATAACCACGCACATAAACATTTAAATAAAGGTCGCCTTAAGCATAAAGGATGAATTTCCTAATTCTGTTGAAATCTAATTAATATTAGTGGGCACTTTATATTTGTGTTTATATGCTATGCTGATGTTTTGACATAAAAACTAAATGTGTGATTTCTGTTTAGACCAAAAACATTTATATTACGATGGGCCAACTGCATTTATATTATTTGACTCCAAAACTGGCTTTTATGGTAATTTGCTGAATTACGCATGTCCCAAAATAATTAATAATTACGATATTACTTTAATTATTTCAACATCTTTTGATGGCAAAAGTCATACAAACTATTAATTTTATATGGTACCTGTTACAGAAAAATACACTGCTACTCCAAGGACTGCATAACAAAATTGATATGAATTTATACGGAATTATTCCTCTGAGACCGTCCATTTTCTTAAAAGTAAATCCAGTTAAGATCGTGCTATTTTAATAATAATAATCATAATAATAATTGCTTGTTTCAGCAAATTGACGTCTGTAAGACAATTATACTGTTAATTCTTCAATACTACATGAAGAAAACACAGCGTACTTAAATCAAGAATATCTGCAAATACAGCACCCAATTATCTTTTTACACGTTTTCCATTCATTAAATATATATGTATATGACTGAGATACGGTGTTTTCTCTGCTTTTATTTAGTTTCACTTGTTAGTCTGCTAGTCTGAAATCTTCGGATTCAATTTTAACGCATTTCTACATATCCAATAAACTTGAAACTTTGAACACATGACAATACAATGTATTCATGAAATATTTTTCTTAAGCAATTACAAAGCCAAAAAATTCATTTATAGATCCCGGATTGCAGGTTGAAATAAATTGAAGTATATCTGGTTGTTTATGCTAAAAACACAATAACACACCCTCCAGAATGAAGACTAAAAAGAATAAAATAAAATGAACAAAACAATCATTTTTAAAAACAAGCTTTTATTAAATTGCACTAAAAAGCCCAGCACCCCTCCTATTAGTAATGCACTACCAGAAATCTTTGTAACCAGTCAAATTGTTAGCCGTTTTCTGAATTAAAAAAAAGTTTGTCTGAAATTTCATGGTTTTTTCGTATATTGCTTTAGACTGTGCTTTGGCATTTATTTTACAATTGTATTGTAATTTTTGTAATGCACAATTTGAAGTTAATAAAACTTTTTTATTCTACTGATCATTTTTTTTCTATTGATTATAAATCAATCATATATATTTCATTATGCAAATATAAAATATTATGCGTGACAGTGCAGCGAATTACTGTACCTTTGAAGTTTTATTTATTAATCAGCAAATCAAGTTAAAATTGTGGTATATAAATGAAACTAGGGTACACAGAAATCGTGTTTCATATTTCACTTGGAAGAAGTAAGTTGGTATAGAATATGATTCAAATCAATGACACGTGCTAGAACATTAAATTTTCAACAAATATCAGAGAATGACTTCCATAATGTTCATGTATGTAATATATTTATAAAGAAATAAATCTTTGATTATCTATAGCTTACTGCAATGACACAATGGATAAGTAATCGTTTCCCTGCCTAGTCTGATTTTTTTTCTACGCATGAAACAAATTGTCGTTCTGAATTGAATGATAATTAAATAACATGGTGTATTTTCCCGTGATGAAGAACTCATTTCTCCGTTACGGACAATCACTGCAGATGCTGCATGTCAATTTCAAGTTGCTCTATGTTTTGACGGGCTTATACACCTTTATTGCTGAAAAATGTGGCGCATATGTCGTAATGAAAACCAGACGAAAGATTTATTCCATATTATACATCACAGGTAGGACATTTTGTGTTAAGTAATCTGACTATACACTGACTGAATCATGGTGTTTGATTTCAGTTGCGAGTGTCATAACAATCACCAGTCTGATTCAACGGATGGCTATGATCGAAGATGCAGACGACTCGTTTAATTTCTTGTACAGCTTTGGTTATACCTGTATAAATCTTATAGGACAAGTTACAATCGTTTCATTCGCTTACAAAGCCGAGCTGTACGTTGTTTTAGTGAACCGTATGGATGAATTTGACAAGGAACTGAAGAAATTACATGTAGTAGTGTGGAATACTGTTCCGTTCTGGATGATTCTCGGTCATGTAGTCTTTGTACCGTTCGGCCTTTATGCAGTATACGTAGCAGATAGATCTTTGGAGAAAAAACTGCTTGATGTATTAGCTGTACTTGGTCCGATAGTTGCAAGATGTTTGATATTGTGCAATGTCATTGCTCTGTTAACGTTTCTTTGGCAACGGTGTCATGGTATTAATCTGTTGCTTGAAGAACTCGACGATGCTCTTCTAGAGGACGATATTAATGACAGCATTACGATTGCCAGAAATAAATCAAAACCGAAGTCAGAACAAAAGGCCAGCGACATACTTACGAATGTGACGGTGTGGCTCGAGCAACTGGTAGAATTCACAGAATTGATTAAAGATGTATTCTCAGTGATCATTTTTATGAACCTTGCATTGCTTATTATATTACTTTCTGGAGTCGCCGTATTGTACTTTTATTATGAAATTATCACCGAAATATCCATGTTGGAGTATATTACAGTGCTACTCATGTATACTGTTCAAACGTTGGAGCTCTATATTCTATGTCACCTGCTGGAGAACGAAGTAAATACATACATATTAGTCTGTAACATCATAAACATTCAAATATAGGTCGCCTCAAGCATAAAGAATGAATTTCTGTTTAAATATAATAAAAATTAGTGGACTCTTTATATTCGTGTTTATATGCTATGCTTATCTACGTATGCTTTGACATAAAAACCAAATGTGTGATTTCTGTTTAGACAAAAAACATTTATATTACGGTGGGCCAACTGAATTTATATTATTTGACTCCAAAACTGGCTTTTATGGTAATTAATAATTAAGATATTATTGTGGAACATCTCTTCATGGTAAAGTCATACAACATATTAATTTTATATTATTACAGAAAAATACACTTCTACTCCAAGGATTGCATAAGAAAGTCGATATGAATTTATTCGGAATTATTCCTTTGAGACCGGCCATTTTCTTAAAAGTAAATCCTGCTAAATAAATTATGCTATTTTAATAATAGTAATTGCTTGTTTCAGCAACTTGATGTCTGTAAGACAGTTATATTGTTATTTTTTCAATATTACATGAAAAAAATACAACGTACTTAAATCACGGATATCTGCAAATACTCACCCAATTATCTTTTCACACGACTGTGTAAAAATTGATATCGCCGTTATGGCGGCTACAGCAATGTGGATATCCAGCAAGTCACCCTTAGCCTACTTGACTTCGGTGATACCGAATATAGCGAATACATATACATATATAGCCAGGCCCTCTATGGTGCTCTAATCTCAGAAGCCATAGGGACAAATTCTTTTACATTGCGATTAAAAATATGTATAAATACTGTACAATTGTTCATATGTGTTTTATTATTTACTTATTTATATTTACAATTATTAACAGGTCTCTCTAATTATTAATAAAGGTCAAAATGTGACAAGTAGTGCAACCGACTTTTGCATAATTTTAGAAAAATATTAGTAGCCCTTAGTAATTTTTATACTCCTGAATCCAACTCTGATACTGAATGATCTATTTAATACCTGTACGCTTTAAATATATAATTACATGTTTGATATTTTTTCTCAAATATCAGTTTGTCAGCTAAAACTCCTGAATACTCTCCTGGCACAATTTGAAATGTCATGTACAAGTTCATCAGCGTGCAGGTTCCTGAAGAGACTGAAAAGAAAACGAGTACAACGCCACCCGTAGCAACGATGTCTAACATATGAACTAACCTAAGTGATCTGCACATTTCATCGCTGTATCACTTTTATACAACTGTCAAATATACAAATATTGACAAATACAACTGTTTTGTATTTACTGCCAAATCCTCGCACTCCTATTGGTCGAGCAGATTCTTGCAGCGCGGCGCGATTGGTCGACGTGTTGCATTTGTCCTCTACTCGCGCACGGAAGGTTATCTAGTCGACCTTGGTGTGCTAAAGCGTTCATGCGTGAATCTGTGTGTGTTTGTGCTCTAGTTTACCAACTTTTTTCCAAAAACTTCGACGACGGCTCTTCGTGTTTGCGTGATTCTTTTTCTTCAGTTAGTTTCCATCGTACGGTGTGTGGGTAATGACAGAACCGCAGTGCAAGAAAACAAAGATGTCGAACACGTTGGAACAACTGAAAGCAATGACCGTTGTCGTCGCGGACACCGGTGATTTTGAAGGTAAATTGCTAGGTTACCGGCGAACGGTTTCATGTAATTCTCCATGATAATATAAACAAATAATTTGCTTTTGAAAATGCATTTGGTGTTAAGTTTCTATCAAGTGTTTGGTGTATAATGTGATAGTTTCCGTGTAGGAAAACACTGTTCATCATTACTAAGCATATTTTTGCAGCCATGAAAAAGTATAAACCAACCGATGCGACCACAAATCCATCGTTGATTCTGTCAGCGGCTAATATGCCGCAGTACGCACCGTTGATTGAAAAAGCCGTGAAATATGGCTGTAAAATTGGCGGATCGGACGAGGAAAAAGTCGAGGCGGCCATCGATATGTTGTGTGTGTTGTTTGGTTGTGAAATATTGAAAATTATACCCGGCCGGGTGTCGACAGAGGTCGATGCAAGGTTTGTTCAGCTCCTAACTTGCATGTGACAAGTGTTGTTCAGTGAATATTTGCAGGTTATCGTTCGACAAAGATGCCAGCATTGCCAAAGCGCAGAAACTGATTCATTTGTACGAAGATCAGGGTGTGAAAAAAGATCGTATTCTGATTAAACTCGCCTCGACATGGGAGGGTATTCAAGCGGCAAGGTTATTTGAAGGTCTCCGTCCGTCAAACCATTGCGTGTGTTTAATATTTTGTTTTACAGAATGTTGGAGAAAGAGCACGGTATTCATTGCAATCTGACGTTATTATTTTCGTTCGCCCAGGCTGTAGCGTGTGCAGATGCAGGCGTGACACTCATTTCCCCATTCGTTGGTCGTATTTTAGACTGGTTGGTTCACATTTTATTCATGTGTGCTGTTGAAATTCAAATGTTTCCTCCTCTAGGTACGTTGCTAATACGGAGAAGAAAGAGTACACAGGCGACGAAGATCCCGGCGTTGTTTCGGTTACGAAAATCTATAATTATTACAAAAAGTTCGGTTACAAAACGGTCGTGATGGGCGCGTCGTTCAGAAATACAGGTTGTTGTTTTTTTTGGTTAAATTAACTTCTTGTTTTGGGGAATTATTTTACGAAATCTTTTTCCAGGTGAAATTAAGGCATTGGCGGGGTGTGACTTGTTAACAATCAGCCCTAAACTCTTGGGCGATTTGGAGACAAGCGTCGACAAGTTACCGAAGAAATTGAGCAAAGAGACCGCGGCCGCCTGCGACTTGGAGCGCATCGACATGGACGAACGGACGTTCCGGTGGATGATGAACGAGGATCAAATGGCGACGGATAAACTCTCCGATGGTATCCGTAAATTCTCCGCCGACAGCCGGAAGTTGGAGAAGATTCTGGTGGACCTGATCAAGGACGCCAAATAGACATTCCGAAATGTAACATTCGTTGTTTTTTTTTTTTTTCACGTATTGATGTTAGTTTTCTCTTGTGTTTGGGATACAAATTTTATAATATATGTTAGCGATGATGAATAAAGAGATATCTTCTAAAATTAAATATCATTATTATTTGTGTTTCCCATTCTGTGTGTTTTTGTGAACCGATTTGTCGGTGAATTGATTGAATGTGTTTTTGAATTTGTGGGTCACGCCTATTGTAACCTGCGTCGGCGCCTCGACGCTCGCCTCTGCCGTCCAAAATGGCGATTCCAGTGACGGCGGTATCAGGTTGAGTGCGAACAATAACTGTAACGATTTGATTGTGATCGAGTCGCGCGATTATTTGGGGTTACATAGCGCGGATGCGGTACGGAACAAGTAAGGATGAATGCATGTTGTTCTGTAACGGTATCATCATTTATAACACACACCGTGTTTGAATCGTTCGTTTTCTTGTAGATATGTCAAGACCTAAGCTGCATTCATCTACTGAAGTGTACATCTAACTCATGCTTGTTAGCTGACACTGTAGACGATGTACATTAACTAAAGAAAACAAATCACTGACACACACACACACACAATGGAAGCTTCGGAGAAGAACAACATCGCCCGACACAATGCGGTTGTCATGTACTTTACGCTCAGTTTCCGACAGTTATGTCTGGTGACAGTTTCCTTGCCGCTCATTGCGCTGTTTATATGTTTCATTACGGCGTATGTGTTTCAACAGGAGGACATACACGAGACGCACTGTAGAGTAAGTGACAATCATTTCATTCGCAACAACCGCTACGATAGTAATTTCTTGTCGTAGAATTTATCTAACGATACATTCCCTCCTGTGTAGGTTTACAATATTATACCGTCAATCAGTGCTGTGACAGGCATCAGTCCGCAAAGGTACTTGTGGCGAGTATGCATAGCATTGCACATTGGACCGCGATTTCTAATCGCATCTGTGTACCGCACATACCATCGGAACTTGGTACAAAGCAAAGCGGATTCACTGGTGAGTGTGTTTAACCTCAGTTTTTGATAAAATACTAGGTGACAGCGGGTAAAGTTTGGTTAACGATTTGTTACAGCTACTTGCGAAAGCATATTGGTGGTTCGATGTGTGTTACTGGTTGAATTTAACCGAAGTGGCAGCTCTATGCGGTGTCACTTACATTTCAAACAGAGAAAACTATCGTAAGCACACATGACGCATCGAATTACGAGTGTTGTATGTGCTAGTTAATGATTAATAGTCATTTATTCTCTTGCAGCAATACACGAAAAGATCTTTATTGTATTCATGATCAGCTCGTTAACGCACATGCTCGCAAGCATCAAGTCGATACAGTTGTTACGAAGAATTGACACTTCAAACTCGGACGTAACGCACGGATTGTTCATCAAACAGGTGCTGTTCGTAACGTCTTTATTGAGTACAGCTGGTCTGGTGATATTCTTCCTAAAACATCGTCTTCTCTGCCACGATATGGGTAAATATAAACGCAATAATTCGCAATTAACCGGACCATTTTATATGTGCAATTTTTCATTGTAGCATTCAGTTGGTTTGCGGCCTGCGAATATATCATCGCTTCCGCTAATATGGCGTTCCATATAACGGTAGTGCTGGACTTTCCCACCGAACAACTTGTCGTATGTAATGTTCTGTCAGAGACGACACCAACGGCGGCCCCCTTGCCGGCCGCACGACCGGGGCTCACAGTTGGCAGTAAGAACGATTGATGGATGATCACGCACAGATTTCTTAACCTAGGTTTATTAATTCAATCCAATAATACATTCTATTCGTTTCTACTAAACTGTTGATAATATTACTTTCCTACCGGCCGCAGTGTCAGGTACATGTTTGAAAAACTAAAATACTGAAACGTCAAATTATCTGTATACATACATAGTTTTAACGAAATGTATTTGCAATAAATTCAAACACACGAACACAGTAAACGTAAGTTATAAAACGGGCAGTTGCTTTGTTGTAAAAAGAAAGTACAATTGCTGCTGCTTCTTCTTCTTCTCATTCTTCTTTCCGGGGAGGATAAGAAAGAACTACTTCGATTCGTTTATTCGGAAAATTTAGAGGTTAGGAATTATGAGAAAATTAAATAAAAACGCTGTAATTTTTAAGAATTTTCACCAAATGTTAATTAGTTATAGTAGGCAGCTCAGCAATCTTGTTCTTAGATCATTTCACACACACATTACATGCTAATTTGCCCAATCATAGATAAAATAAATGTTTGGGAAACGCAGGCGCTAAATCATACTTTCTTAAAAAAAAAAAAATTAATGAAAACAATTACTGAAATACCGTAGAATTTTGTCCACACCCAATTATTCGGGAACTAGTCTTCCTTATTACAACTAAAGCAAAAACTTTTGACAACCAATATGTTGTATGCAAGATTATAAACAACATTGATATTATTATTTATTAGTTATTTATTTTAGTAAACATAAAAGTTTGTTTTTGTAGGTACATAATATTGTTCACATACTGCAACTACTAAATAGTATTATTACAGATTATGAATTGATTATAATGAAACTGTTTATTTTGTATTTGATAAAAATTTAAACGCACTCTTTTAAGGAATTGGTACTTTATATATATAAAGAAATACATATATACCTTTTCCCCCACAATTAAACTTGTATAATATAAGTATACATTTGTATAGAATCGTGATTATTGTTTGTATACTTAATATAATAGACATAATTATACAAAAATTTGCTGTTTAAAGCATATAAAATATAAATACATATCGAAATTTGTTCTTCTATATCCGTTGTTTCTTTATTTTTGGAATAATGCCAAGGGTTTAAGTTAATTTATTGGAGAATAATATTATAAATTTTCAGTTTTGACAGTTGTTTGAATTTAACATTGTTTCGCGCGCGCGTATACGCAGAATGATTCCTGTATTATCATGTTGTAGTAGTTCCTGCTAGCCACCGGTAGATGTCAATGTAAACCCACGCCATACTTGTGGTTCCACGGGCATGTGGTGTGCGGTGCAGAGAGAGAGGTAGAAAACTGGCTTCTCCTATGAGAAGTTGTGTCAGCTTGGTGTGCGCGGATTCAGGTGCGCGCTAGTTGCGTGCGTTGTCTAGATTCTTTGTGCCATTCTTGGCATACCAAAAACAGACCAACTCTTCATATTTACGGACCAAAATCCGTCCTAATTTCCAGCAAAGTCGCCGACGAGGCGTTGTTTTTCATCTCTGGTGAGTACCGAACCATTTTACAAACGTTTTCATACAGTACATGCAGTGTTATAGGCGAAATATGGACTAGAATGCGAGCAATGTGTCGACAATTCCTACAATACTTTGCATAGTTGTCATGCTTGCTACATGGTCAGACTTCCGCCGCCGAACTCCTATATACCTACATATATATACTCGGTGTGTGTACGACGGGCGTTCTGGCGGCTACCTAATCGCCCCCATAATCAAAATAACCAACAAAATACGCATTTTTACTATCCGTCAAATTCGCAAATCAGTGCTTGTGCTCGTGTGTGTGTGTGTTTAGTGCAGAATTATGGAAAACCACAACAGCGACAAGACCAGAAACAGTGAGGTTTATTACGGCGCGACAATCGTGACTACTCAGATCTGTGGTGTTGTTATTATTACTATTGATCGTTGTTGTTTATGCCGTGTGTGTTTGTTATTTCTGAAGAAATTACAACAAGTGTTACTCTTATATTTGATTACGGCCGCCGCTGTCGTGTGTTGTGTTTGCGAATGCGAGAGAGATTCATGATTCAGTTTTGACGTCGCAACATAACATAACATTGTCACAGCCGTCTTGTGAGTTGTTTGTTAATCAGTGTTTAGTTTGTTATCACCACTCGTCAAGTGTAATACTAGTAGTCAGTGCATAATATAACATCTACCGCGACATAACGACAAACACAGATTATGTGTTATGTGAGTGCATTTTAGTTTGAAAAGTGTCAAAAATTCAAATCTTAATACGATTTTTTTTTTAACCGGTTATAAAATGTAACGACTGTGAACTTGTGAATCTTTTTTTTTTTGGGAAGGAAGTATTTGATCAGTATGTATTTAGGTAAATAATTTAGTTAATTACATTCGAATTCGACGTTTAATGTTTATTTGTGTGAGTGTCCATATTTCGCCATTATTATTATATTGCAATACATATTTATTTTCAAATTAGTACTAATTGTTCTGCAAATTAGTCATTTAAGTGGTTGATGCTATCAATAGATTTTGTGAAAGTTTGTATATTTATTGCTGCTGTTTCAACTGAAAGCAAAAATAGTTTATTTTGTTTTGTAAATTCGTGCTGATTTTAACCAACTTTTGCGTGTTTTTTAACGCAACGCATTTCGTGATTCATTTTAAGCTGTTCTATAATTATGTACCCTGTCTATTGCGGTTATATTTTAAAGCCAATCGGAGCAAAAACTAGAAAATATATATTTCCTAAAATTAATTAATTTTTTTTAACATAGAAAATTCCTAGAATGAAAAATAAATTATCTTTTATAATCTATTTTCTTTGACTTTTGATTACAATTGGACGTAATCTATTTCGTATCTCTGATTATTTTCGTCTATCTAAAGGCTATTATCGTTTTATCGGGTGACTAATTTTCATTAACTGGAAATAATAATGTTTTAATAATTCGCGAAAAAATACTGGAATATTCCAGTTATACAGTAGTTTATAAATAATAATAATATATAAGGGAATATTTGACACACTTTGTAAACTATCACAGGCAACTTGATTTAACAAGACCCAAAAAAAAAATTGACGGCTTCATTTGAAAATGCTTGCAATTTTTCCACTAAATCACATACTGGGAAAAATGCGGCGCTCTCCAAACTCAGAACAGGGAGAGATCCACACACAGAGAGAGAGAGAGAGAGAGAGAAAGAGAAAGAGAGATCGCTTAATTTTACACTGATGAACTTTTCAAACTGTCCAAAGGCAGCCATTTACAACTGTTGTTCACTTGTTCGTTCGGCCGTAGGCGTTACACTTTTGTTTTAACCGCACACTAATTCTTTTTTTCGTTTTTTCTCGAACACATATTAGTTTGTTCCTGATGGAGAATTATTTGCATTCTACAACAACTCGACATACACATAAAGTGAGACATAAAGACTGCCATTGGTTATGCGTAGCTTCACACCGCTGTAATAATAATGGACTGATCCGCTTGAACCTGATTGGTGGTGCACAGGTCCCAGTAGTGACGTCACATCAGGGACGATTATAGTTTATGTAATTCCGGGCGAAAATAGTCATTTGCTGGACAACGGAATCGTGTAAACTATTCACATGGAATATATTTTTATTTAGAAGTACAAGATGCAACATTTTTTCTACGTTCAGCTCGGATTTTATTTTATTAGAACTGTAATCTGTTGTTGCAAGTTTAACAACCATACATACATACTTACATACCTACAAGAAACGCTTTATAAATGTCTAGATATTTCCAATTTTCTCGTATATTAAAATTTCTTAACAATACACATGTTTTATAATAAATTAATAAAAATTACATTGTTTTACTACTTTTATATTTTTTAAATGTTCTACATGTTTCGACATAATATGTCATCATCGGGAACAAAAATTACAAATTCAAAATACATAACAACCAGAAACAAAAACAAAAACAAGTAAAAATTTTTCTTATTATTATTTAAACGAAAACCAAAGGCAACTAAATTTAATTTAAACATTTAAAAAGAATTGAATAATTTAAATCAGTTTGTTCATTTATCAAATTGGAATTTTGAGATTTATGTTTATATATTTCAATTGCTTCTAAATAATTTAATTTTTGCCCTTTTTCTTCAATATGTAAAATTTTTATACAATCTAAAAAATTTACTGTATGATTATTTACCAAAACATGATTACCAAACGTAGAATTTTCTGAATTATTTTTATTTTTAATTGCCTTTAAATGTTCATTTAATCTAATTTTGAAATTTCTCCCTGTTTGACCTATATAAATAGCATTACAATTACAGGTTAATAAATACACTCCAGATTTATTTAAAAGTTCTATATTGTCTTTATTATTAAAAATAATATATTGTAATTTAGTTAATGATTTAAAAGAAATATTTAAATTTTGTTTACGTAATATAACTGCTATTTTATCAGAAATCGACCCAAAATAACTTAATGAGTAAAATTTAGATTTAGAATTAGTTTTAGAGAAAGAATGTGGATAAATAATTTTATGAATTCTTTCTTTTTTAAATTTTTTAATAAAGTTATTAATAGTATTAATACTGTAACCATTATTAATAGCAATAATTTTAATAACATTAATTTCAAAATCTAAATTATATTGACTTAATGGCAAATCAAAAGCTCGATTCAACAAAGCTCTAAAGGTAGACATTTTATGACTAAAAGGATGAAATGATTCAGCAGGAATTATAGAGTCTGTATATGTTGATTTCCTAAAAATTTTAAAATCAAAACTCAAATAACCATCCAAATTAACATAACGACAAATTTTTAAATCCAAATAATTAATTGATTTAGATTCATTTTCTATTTCTAAAGTAAATTTAATGTTAGCATGTATAGAATTTAAAAAATCTAGAAAAATATTTAATTGTCTTTCAGTTCCAGAAAATCCCGCTAAAATATCGTCGACATATCTCTTCCAAAAAATAATATGTTTACAAGATAAAGAATTACTTAAAACAATATTTTCAAAATTATTCATAAATATTTCAGCTAACAATGGGCTTAATGGACAACCCATAGCTAAACCAGAATTTTGTTTATAAAATTTATTATCAAATTGAAAATAATTTTTAATCACACAAAAATTTAGCAAAGTTAATATATCAGAAGATAAATTACTATTTACATTAGATTTAAATAATAAATTTTTAACTAATAATAAGCATTCTTGTGGCGGTATATTTGAAAACATACTACAGACATCAAATGAAACTAAAATTATATTTTGTCTACTACGAAGAGAATTTAGAAATTTTGTTAATTCTAAAGAATTTTTAACAGAATTAAATGATTTAAATTTAGTTAAATTTCTAATAATTGAATTTAATTTTTTAGCTAACTTCCAAGTAGGAGAATTAGTAAAGGAAACAACAGGTCTAATAGGTGTGTTAGGTTTATGATTTTTAATTAAACCATATAATCTTGGTGCTCTAGAGCACCAAGATTATATGGTTTAATTAAAAATCATAAACCTAACACACCTATTAGACCTGTTGTTTCCTTTACTAATTCTCCTACTTGGAAGTTAGCTAAAAAATTAAATTCAATTATTAGAAATTTAACTAAATTTAAATCATTTAATTCTGTTAAAAATTCTTTAGAATTAACAAAATTTCTAAATTCTCTTCGTAGTAGACAAAATATAATTTTAGTTTCATTTGATGTCTGTAGTATGTTTTCAAATATACCGCCACAAGAATGCTTATTATTAGTTAAAAATTTATTATTTAAATCTAATGTAAATAGTAATTTATCTTCTGATATATTAACTTTGCTAAATTTTTGTGTGATTAAAAATTATTTTCAATTTGATAATAAATTTTATAAACAAAATTCTGGTTTAGCTATGGGTTGTCCATTAAGCCCATTGTTAGCTGAAATATTTATGAATAATTTTGAAAATATTGTTTTAAGTAATTCTTTATCTTGTAAACATATTATTTTTTGGAAGAGATATGTCGACGATATTTTAGCGGGATTTTCTGGAACTGAAAGACAATTAAATATTTTTCTAGATTTTTTAAATTCTATACATGCTAACATTAAATTTACTTTAGAAATAGAAAATGAATCTAAATCAATTAATTATTTGGATTTAAAAATTTGTCGTTATGTTAATTTGGATGGTTATTTGAGTTTTGATTTTAAAATTTTTAGGAAATCAACATATACAGACTCTATAATTCCTGCTGAATCATTTCATCCTTTTAGTCATAAAATGTCTACCTTTAGAGCTTTGTTGAATCGAGCTTTTGATTTGCCATTAAGTCAATATAATTTAGATTTTGAAATTAATGTTATTAAAATTATTGCTATTAATAATGGTTACAGTATTAATACTATTAATAACTTTATTAAAAAATTTAAAAAAGAAAGAATTCATAAAATTATTTATCCACATTCTTTCTCTAAAACTAATTCTAAATCTAAATTTTACTCATTAAGTTATTTTGGGTCGATTTCTGATAAAATAGCAGTTATATTACGTAAACAAAATTTAAATATTTCTTTTAAATCATTAACTAAATTACAATATATTATTTTTAATAATAAAGACAATATAGAACTTTTAAATAAATCTGGAGTGTATTTATTAACCTGTAATTGTAATGCTATTTATATAGGTCAAACAGGGAGAAATTTCAAAATTAGATTAAATGAACATTTAAAGGCAATTAAAAATAAAAATAATTCAGAAAATTCTACGTTTGGTAATCATGTTTTGGTAAATAATCATACAGTAAATTTTTTAGATTGTATAAAAATTTTACATATTGAAGAAAAAGGGCAAAAATTAAATTATTTAGAAGCAATTGAAATATATAAACATAAATCTCAAAATTCCAATTTGATAAATGAACAAACTGATTTAAATTATTCAATTCTTTTTAAATGTTTAAATTAAATTTAGTTGCCTTTGGTTTTCGTTTAAATAATAATAAGAAAAATTTTTACTTGTTTTTGTTTTTGTTTCTGGTTGTTATGTATTTTGAATTTGTAATTTTTGTTCCCGATGATGACATATTATGTCGAAACATGTAGAACATTTAAAAAATATAAAAGTAGTAAAACAATGTAATTTTTATTAATTTATTATAATACAATGAATTACTACAAAGTAAAAGAAGAATCTATTTCATATTTTAATACACATGTTATTTTTCAACATAATCTTCCTTTAAAGGTTTATACAGTGTTTTCCTGCCTTGAACCATATATTTTTTCAACATACCTTCTTGCTATCTCTGTGTGTGTATTTGCGTTTAGAAATACCATTTCCTATAAGTTTACTGCTGTATCAAAGCATAGTTACGCGTTAGTTTAGAGTTGATAGTTGAAACTACACAAACTACGGTGCCGCCGAATCGAATGAAATTGAACTTATCCAATGATTTCGGAATCGATTAATACAATTCATTGGTCATATCATTGGTTTGGTACATACGTACCATACATACATACGTACTGATATATATATATATATATATATATATATATATATATATATATATATATATATATATATATATATATATATATATATAGAGAGAGAGAGAGAGAGAGAGAGAAAGAGAGAGAGATGAACAAATACCGGCACCGTCCGCTTAACGTACAGCATTGTGTACGTTAAGCGGATGATGCCTGTATTCACTCATATATAAATGTGTGTGTATTTGTGTGCAAAACTATTTAAATACTCTAGTTATGTACATGTGTGTGTGTGTGAGTTTGTGCGGTAGCAAAGCGTAACAAACACAATCTGAAATCGGACATAATTTAGTTGGTATTTCAGCACAGTTGAAACATACACACACACGTACGGTAGGGCTCTATGCAGACCACGAGCAATGCGCATAGCACGCGTGTTTTACTGTCTGCCCCGGCGGCCCACGAGCGTTACAGGACCGGCTCGTGATATATTACACTAACAGCCAGCGAACATGCGCTGATAATTCCACTAAAATCATCTACTAATGTTATATTATGTCTAGTAAATGTTCGGTAAAAAATTATTTAAAGCACATGGATCGTGCTAATGTTGAACATTTGAAAACTTCATATGTTCAGTTGGGCTTTAAACGCTGAAAGAACTCGATAGACTTTGTCGCTATACCTGGAGCTCAAGTCGTCAGTGAAGTTTCGCTGAAGATGATGTCCAACAGCAGGCGCGAACCTTTGGTTGGTATCGTCCACGGTGAACATCGTACACACTAGGCTTATATGCGCATATACCTACACTCCACACGAATGTATGGCGATGCTATTTCTGTGACCCATTCGTTTCCGTTCTATATATACACAAATGACTCTCTTTAACCGGAGGGGCCTCCAAATGCACTCTCACAAGCACACAAGTCGACGACGATGTCCATTTTCTTTTATTTCCCTCAAAGTATACACCGCGCGTATATTTAGCGCACATTCGGAGGACAGCGGGAAGATTTATGAACATGATCATATTGGTGTATCTGAACTTTACGAGAGTAGCTATTCTCTATCATCATTTAGCATGCGCAGTTGAAAAATTTGGAAATCCGGTCCAAACATAACATATAGTCAGTAATCAAATCAATAATCACGTGATACTAATAATATTATTTCAATATTTGAAACAATTCCGAACAAGAATATTCTAAAAATGCCATGTTGTACCTTTTGAATTACGTGTATCCTTTACGGTTATTTCAAAATAGATCGTCGAATGTCATTCGATGTTTTGTTACTTGTATTGGCAGGGCGTACCGCTGGTGCTTGTCTATATATACACGTAATCCGTGCAGTGCCCCTAAATGTTAATTAGTTTCAACTCGGCTAACGTATGTTATACACACGAAGCACACACACACACATTTATTATAATGATATATATATATATATATATATATATATATATATATATATATATATATATATATATATATATATAGCTATATAAAGCTATAAATAGCAATTGCGAAATTAACAAAATTACACTTGACTAATTATAAGTATCGTAGTAGGCTTCGCACAAAAAAACATTAACGCATCAGACTACTCTGATTGTCCACTTCGATAATTCAATATGGCGAATGGAAAGCAAATTGCACTTGAAATTTTAAAAGCAATATATTTCTTAAATGCCGTGTATTTTTTCCGCATAAAATTGTCTTTCCTATAGTCTTGCATGGTACAAATTGAAATGTACCATAAAAACTGTGAAACTGTGTCAATTCCGTGTTGTTCTGCGCGGTCGAGTCGCTTAATTTCAGGTTATGTGTGTATCTGTAGGTGAAATAATCCTATATTTGCGGGCGCTATTGTTGTTCGTCTATTTTCAGTGTAGCTCTCGTCGAATCATGAGATCAGCTCCGTCGCAATTAATATTTTTCCATTACACTGCATACGTCATGTGTGTGTTATAGTTTTTCACAATCTTTTCTCCAAAATGATTGACGCAATGCACAAGTCTTCGGTGTTTGTTACTGCTGTATCGGTGAATTTTAGTAATAATAAATGAACTGCTTACATGTATGTTTCATATATATCAGTGCAGAAACGTATACGTGCATTTCGTACGATTCGTTTTGCGTCACACTTATCCGTATATTCGTTCGTATCGCTAAAATGTGACGTGTGCAATATTTTTTTTTTGACCGGTACAGTACACACTGTGTGTATATTCGTAATATTATTTATACTTACACACTAATAAACATGAAATATATATATATATATATATATATATATATATATATATATATATATATATATATATATATAATGCACGTGTGCATATGTATGTATGTTTTTAATAGTTATTAATAATATTGTCGATAAGATTAAAGCACAGTTTATTGGAATATGTAACGGGATTTATGCATGATTGTATTTTATTAGGTTAATAGTTGGTAATATTTTATTAGCCGGTTTTAATAGTCTGCTATGAGGCATAGGAAACTTGTTTAATGCGTTACTTACAAAAAAAATGTATCTCGTAATAACAAGTTTCAGTTTTAATACTTAACTGAGTTAGCGGAATACTGTAATAGCAAACAAACACAACTACTTGTTTAATTTATAACTGAACTATGAAAACACACATAGTAACTCTAGATATGTTTTTTTATTCTTTATATACATTGTCTATTACATACTACAAATATTGAATACATTGATTGTTGTAACATTTGTAGATTAATATTCACGATCTCAATCATTTACAAGATACTTTTATCGTTTATTTATTTTTACTTTAACGTGACTTACAAAAAACGAGAGAAAGAGCCTCTCTCCAGTGCAGTACTTATTACTATTTCGTCATTGTAGATTTTCTTTAGTCAAATGTAGAAACTATTTTTTGGCTCAATATTATTATTTCTATTAATGGTGGGCCGTTTGCTAGAAGGTATGATGCATATTTAGTCCTGTGTATTTTCAAATGAATGCACAGTTTCTCTTGTTCCGCGTTCTGAGTTAATATACTGTCATGTTACATCAGATGTTGAGTTGGTTACTGACCATATATAACAATCCAGTAACATCCTATATGTACAATATATATATATATATATATATATATATATATATATATATATATATATATATATATATAAAATACATATCTCTCTTTATATGTGTGTAATTTGAAATCACCAAGATTACGGAATACTTTTACACCATATGATTTTCAACGAAATAGAACGTACTATTAATTAACTGCTAATTATACATATATTGTGTGCTCATCTCTTCATTGTGTAAGAGAAACGGCACGCTTCAAACACTGATGCACATTACACTATGGTGACAACTACATACACAGATACACACACACACACACACACACACACATAACCACACATACATACATACATAACAAATATACTGTTTTATATTACACAGTATTTCATTTTCTAATTTCTCGTCGCGAGATTTTCAACAGGAAACCTGTCCAAGGCCTCTAGTCGTTTCCATTCATTCCTGTAACAAACATACCTCGATGTATAGTGTATCCATAGATATAAGAACTTGACTAAACGCAGCATGCTATTAACAGAGGATTATCCCAAATTATACGACACAGTAAATGAATAAAAAGCAGAGCTGTATTCAGAAATTTATAAATACATTTTGAAAAATAACAACAAAAATATGATATACATCTTAACAATAATAATACAAATTAACATAAATAAATGTAATATTCAATAAATTATTATTACGTCTTAATTATAGACAAAATGTCTCTTGTCTTTCCCGCTAAGAGCATTACAAATGTACCTGAATACCGCCACTACTAGTAGTTTATGGCCTCTCCTGCTGTGAAGGGTACCACCCTACCTATTAAGGAATCATGTCAAGTTCTTATATCTATGGATAGACTATATATACAATCACTGAAGTTTGTGGCAGGTAACCTATAGCTTTTACTGTAACAGTGTATAACCTTGTCCATTGCGGTACGTCGTAAATTTCACCTGTCTATGCCATCTTGGCTATGTTACATTAGTAAATGCCTAGCTGCATCTATATATTCTAACTCAATAGCACTGTGGCGACACTGTGTGGAACTCGTACATCATTTACTACCGGGATACACGTAAGCTTTGTGGCTAATTTTTTTGCAGGGGCGTGCTCTAATATAAGCACCTATAAGAGCACGCGGAGACAAGCTAACAAGTGACCCTTGTTCGGTTAAAGATATAGTGTATCCATAGATATAAGAACTTGACTAAACGCAGCATGCTATTAACAGAGGATTATCCCAAATTATACGACACAGTAAATGAATAAAAAGCAGAGCTGTATTCAGAAATTTATAAATACATTTTGAAAAATAACAACAAAAATATGATATACATCTTAACAATAATAATACAAATTAACATAAATAAATGTAATATTCAATAAATTATTATTACGTCTTAATTATAGACAAAATGTCTCTTGTCTTTCCCGCTAAGAGCATTACAAATGTACCTGAATACCGCCACTACTAGTAGTTTATGGCCTCTCCTGCTGTGAAGGGTACCACCCTACCTATTAAGGAATCATGTCAAGTTCTTATATCTATGGATAGACTATATGCACGCCCCTGGTTAAGGTAACACGATAACCAAGAATCCACAGATATACTGTTAAAAACAACTATAGCATTGTAATGGCCTCCATATTGGTCTGGTCACTAGGCTTAGTGTATATATGGTGACTGATCAAGGTGTTGATTCATGTGTCAACTTACATAGAATATTGGTCCGATAATTATGATACGAAAAGAGTGTATCTTCAAATAAATGTGCAATAAATCTAAAAATAGACTTATTTTTTAAGCATTCCGTGTAGATATTCAAAGTATAGTACTGATTTACGTGTAAACAGGAGTGACTTGTAGGTCCATTTTGAGTGCCACTGGTTGCTTAGTGCCTGCGGTCATGCAGCGGTGTGTTGCAGACGGATCATTTAATTATCTCTCTCTCTCCCTCTCTCTGTGTGTCTACAGCCATTCGTGTGCGTGTGTGTGTGTGCTACTGACAAGATACACCGTTCAAGAGATGCAATACTAGCATCTTCAGTAGCTATAATTATATTCTGCTTTGAAACACGCAAGTTTTCCAACGCTGCAGTCAGTAGTAAGATTCACTACATCGACATCGACAGACATCTCTCGCTATTCTCAGCATTAAAATACTAGCCACAATCACGATTCTTTCTTTCAAATATTGTGTTTAAATCAATCACAAAAAAGCTGTACACTAACAGACATCGGTTACATGTTAATTGATTGCTACATTCGGCTTATCGTTAACAAAACTGCCGTTATGCTCATGTAATAGTAAACATAATAATGTTGAACACAGAAAGTTACGGAGATCTGTCGTTATTGACAACAAGTGGGCATCATATTTGTAGATTTTCTTTAATGTCATTGTCCTACATACATACATACATACGAATATATATATATATATATATATATATATATATATATATATAATATATATATATATATATATATATACATATATATATATATATATATATATATATATATATATATATATATATATATATTTCTTGTTTATTGGCGTGTATGCTAAGTGATATGTTCTGATGTCATACTAGTATGAAGATAGATACAGCTCAGACAACAATAGACACAGTCCGTAATGAGATGCGTGCACGTGTTGTCTTAATTTGTACCGTGCCTATAACAACCATAGTGTTAGTGCAACACAAAATTGTTTAAAACCAACAAGAAGTGCAAGTTTTATCGGTTGTTACGATAATTATTCCGTCTCGATGGGGAAAGTCGGTCTTTTGTGAATAATAGTTAAAAGTTTACGCAGTTTATATATCTAATACGTACATATACTGTATCCAGACAAACAAAACAATTGATGGCATCAATGCACAATGTCACTAGAAATTATGACGTCATGTCCGATTACGTTTACACAGTAAAATTAAATAATAATATAATTACAGTATAAGTCGCTATGGAAACGTCTACTGTAAACATGTCGTATTTATTTTCAGCGTTGTCATCTAGTTAAAAATAAAATAAAAATAATTTAATGAAAAATTAATGGAAAATGATTTAATAGAAATATTTATTAACATTAATGATTTTTTTAGGGGCATATTAATCATGAAAATTCAATAAAACGCCGTTTAAAAAAATATAAATTTATAGTGATATTTATGCTTGTTAGGTTTTCCCTAAACGATGACGTCAATTGCTTGTTTGGCCGAATACACTATATACATATGTATGCATGTATCTAAGGTAGCTTTTATTACTACTGAAATAGACGTTAACTTTGCTCTTTAAATCTTACTCCTGAGTCAACACTCGTATATATGTATGTATTGGTTGCTACCAACTTAGTTCCTGTTTCCTACAATGCTAAATCCTTTCACTTACACAGTAGCTCTGTAAGTTGACACGTAAATATCACACACACACACTTGTGTCACCAACAAGACGAAAACACAAAAACTTTAATGTTCAATATATTTTAGTGAAAATATACTGTAATCATTTCAACCCATTTGAAGACAACAATTATAAAATTGCTAAAAAGTGCACAGTTTTCTGTTGAATGTCAAGCTTAGAATAGAAATTTAGCAGATAGCAGTCAGTCGCTGTTCATCTCGTAATATAAAGTTATTTAAGTTCATCTTTTTTATTATTATTTAAGATCGAACTTCGAGGGCGCCGAATTTGGCCTAATGTGTTTATATAACTCTATACTCTACCCATGTATGTATGTACGTTACTAGAATTACTGAACAACATTCATCGTCTCGTCTTAGTTGCCGTTCGCGTCTCAAAGCACTATACCTGTTCGCGGAAATATATAATCGGTGTAGTTTTTTCTCTAGCAACAGTTGGTGACATTGCGCTGCGCGCGTTCACAGACGTTGTGGTACGCCTGTCATCCGCTTCGATAGATTCTCGTCTGTACGTGCACCAAGTTATCCATAATTTGTTTTGGTTTTTTTTTTTTACAAATTGCTAATACTGTTTCTACGAAATCACAGGCTAAAATTCAAGACAAACCACTGCAATTATTTATTTATTTATTAGACACTATACAAGCTTCCTTGTTCATTAATATTTATCGCTCAATGTTGAGTCTCTGTTGAAGATACTGGTATAGTGGAAGGAAGAAAAAGAATCATTGTTATCAATTCTGTGGAAAAATGTTAATTATTTCCATACTCAAGAGAATTGGAAGTAACAATTCCGCGTAACGCATTTCGACAGGTCTATTGTCTAACTTTATATATATATATATATATATATATATATATATATATATATATATATACCGGGTGTGTCAAGCGAAGCTTCCACATATCTCCATTAACATACAAATTCTGATTACGTCTGAATTCGGTACATTTTAGAACAAAATTCGCAATAGAAAAGTTGTTCAGAATTAATATCCGCATGTGATATGATGAGCGTAATTGTTCCTGAGCCGCCCCTGTACAGTGCACAGGTGTATCCAGGATGATTCACCATACACGAACACGTATTGTGTGTTGATATGTTAAAATTCACAGCACTGTGAAAGAGCCACAGCCACAGAACAAGCCCGTGCGGATCAACAGGTTATTGGAACTGCGCACGATACGCTTGTTTGCTCGGTCGCTCGGTAGAAAAAGACCACACGCGGCTGAAGCGGAAATCATCGCTCGTTCTCCTGAAATGGTTCTGCTACGCCAAAAACGGGAGTTGACTTCTTCCGAAGAAGGCGAAAAAAACACTAACTTGGATGGATTTAAAAATATGTAATATTAAAGTCAAGACTTCGATTTGAGAGTCTCACATGTGCAATTCATTTTATTGTAACGATATTTTTCTTTCTCGAACTCTTTAAATGAACAGAAAACAGTGTGTTTATTCATAGCAGAATGAAAATTGGTCTTCGCAATGAACAAGCTTGAGAACAATATGTATATATTTGTAAGCCAATCGACAAAATCGTAAACTGTGTGTGTGTTTGCTGCAAGACCAACTTCTAAATATTACCGTTATCAATGAGAAACTTGTGCCGTGTGCTAAGAAACGAAAGGATCGAGACTGGTCGATTTAGAAAACTTGGCAGCGTACACCAAACACACACACACACGTGCTATATATAGCACTATATCCCTGGTGACACTATACATACATATAAATACTCACTCGTCTGTAGACTTGAAGAAAATCATACTTTATGTTAACATTTCCTAACTCCACATAAATGACAAGTATTATTTTTCTTTTCAAATATTAATTAATTCATAAACACGTTTAGCCACGGGGCTGCCGGGCGTAATGGGGGCCCTTATTGATTTGTAACTGTTCCAGTGCCAGGCAAAAGAAAGTAATTGTTGAAAAACTTGCATTATGCCGTTGTATTTACGTGGGTATGCATTTATTATCAACGTATGGCAGCACTGCTCCCCCCGCTATGGACGGGCAAGGGGGTGCGACAATGCATTGTACTAAGTTTTCCGATGACTCATGGGGCTATGCCAGTATCTTCACTCTTCACGGCTCCACGTCTATTGCTGGTTGTGCTTGCTGCACTATTAGCATACATACATGCATACATATATACATACATACATACATACGTACATAGCTATATACATACATACATATATATATATATATATATATATATATATATATATATATATATATATACATACATACATACATATATACATAGCTATATACATATACTGTATTCAGCCGAGCAACCAATTTACGTCATCGTTCAGGGACAACCTAACAAGCACAAATATCACCACATATTTGCAAATATGTTTTTTAATCGACATTTTATTGGGTTTTTTTATTATTAAAATGCACGAAAAAATCATTAATATAACTAACAATGTTAATAAATATTTCTATTAAATTATTTTCCATTCATTTTACATCAAAGTGTTTTTATTTTGTTTTTTACTAATGGCAACGCTGAACACAATAGTATTACACGTTTATAGTAGACGTTTCTTAGCGACTTTGCGTAAATGTGTAGTCAGAACATTGTTTTAATCCGTTTTAGAACTCGTGTAAACGTTATCGGACATGACGTTATAATATCTTATGATGTTGATGACGTGATTTGGTTGTTTGAATACCACTATACATACACAATTCCATTGACTACTTTCTGATAGGCAAAAGATCGACTATGATATTTTCCAATATACTAGTTTTGCTACAATAAACTTGCCACATTTCAATCTCATGACACTGATTCAGAATTTTCGCCTGAACACATTGACAAACATTTATTTTAACCCATTACTCTTGGAACACCGGATATGGCCTCGAGAACATTGCTAATGTAAATTTTACCATGCGTAATGATCTTGGATTAGAATTAGAGTTACGATTCGGCGAAACTGTACATGTGAGCTTGTAGTTTTCCAAAATGGTCCTTCCAGGAAACGCTTACAAAAACTACAGGTGCCAAAAAGCGTTACCGATGTCGCCACGGTGACGCGCCATTTGTCGCGAAAATTCTAATGACTATTTAATGTTACCAAGAGTTAAGCATGTATGCTTATCTCTAGACCGTTACGGCCCTTAAATATTCCGTCATTTTGCAGGGGTAAATATTCTCTAAATCAAATAGTTTCTTTATTCAAAATTACACCGCCGTGAACGAAGAAAAACAACAATTGAAGAAAATATTTTAATAATTATTCCATTTGCTGCTGGGAAATGTGTGGAATGCGACAAAACGCAGCTTGGAAAATGGAAAAGTTGGCAGCACAATAAGGATGGAATAAGCTGGAAGGATATAAAGATAGGAATATATGTGTGTCTGTATATTACGAATATCTTTCTTGTCTTCTCTAAAGCCTGCAAATACTGGTATGTGTTGAGTTGAATTCCTGCTACACTTGACAATTGAATAGCTACTTGTGATGTACACCTACGAGTATGTCGTAACCAGACATGGTTCCGACATACCGACAGTAGACATATGTGTGTATTTTCGTCGATATATTCAAAACAAACACGTGTTTTCAAATGACGCATCCCAATGTTTGGTACAAATATATTTTCTAACACGCGCCCGGCATAATACAATAACATCGAGTGTTAAACCGAAAATCATTTTCTATAAATTGATCCGTAACTGTGTCGTCTTGAACCGCGTTATAACGAGTAATTTAGCGCTTTTTCAGCGCTAAATACGTAAGTTAAATATTAAACCACATACCTAGTCTAATATTATCAACAGATGAGGTTTGATAATATGAAAAACAAATATCAATTTCTAGGTAGAGAGTATGACTCAACATCTGTATACATACGTACATGTGTGTATGAGATTAATATTACATATATACGGTGTGTTGCAGTACAATTCTATTACGTAGGAAATTCAACGTGTCTTTTTATTTATCAATATTACATTCAATAATTTTACTCTTCTAAATACAGAGCGATCCAGAATGACTGTGGGTCACGTGGCCAAGCGATGTCCGCATTGTAGTCAAAATTAACTTCCACGGAATAAAAATAAGATCAATTTTGTAGTGAATTACCGACATTTACCTATATTACCGACCGAACATTCATTGGCGTCTTGTTATTTTTTTCCCGGTTTTAGTTTGTTGTTGCGTTTTACTTTTTTCCATATTTTCGTGGTACATACATACAATCAGTCTTTTTTAAGACTAACTAACTAATTTCATTAAAAATAATAATTATAATTTTATACATATTTATATTGACTTTTTTTGACACATCAATAATCGAACTATTTTCGTTATGGCACGCCTATGTGTTGTGTCTGTTTCGAACCATTTCTATAGTGAAGCGGCAAATCCACTATTGCTATGAAGCGGAGTACCACAATCATTCTGGATCGCTCTGTATAATGTAATATCGTCTAAATATTAACATTGAATGCTCTAGCACGTTTCTTATACAACACCCGGTATATACAAACATATACCGGGTGTCCCACGACATCCGCCACATACGGAATTAAAATACAAATATAGAAAAATTGCGATTACTTCGGAACAATGAATTTTTAGTTCTGAACATTTATATTTCTCCTCTAAAATGTATTGTTCCGAAGTATACATGATTTTTTCTATATTTATATGTTAATTCACTATGTTTAGGATTTCTTTTGACAGATGGTGTATGCTTGTCAGGTAGATTTTAATTACAATCACGTATAAATAAGTCTATTCTGTGCTGGTGAATGTTTCGTACTGAGCCAACATCATTGCTTTACCTCGAATTCGTCACTAAGAAACTTGATTTCCCGGAATCGACAATCCTGTCTTTATTATTCATGGAAAATTGCATGAAAATATTACCACCGTGCTGTAGTATTTTCCAAGCACACGACGATGAAAGCCTGTATCACCTGTGGAAAACACAGCATTCGCTTTTCCAAACGCTTTTCCGTTCCACCAAAACTGTATGTACGGTACAGGGGCGGTCCATTTATTGAGAGGGGCGGGGACGGTTGTAAAACTCAGATGATGGGCTACTTGTTGCGCTTCGGGGGCGGCAATCGACAAATCCAGTGACGGAGACAACATTTTTTTTTTTTTGTATTTTTATATGAACTTTAAATCGGCAGGCAAAAATAATACAATGTGTCTCCGATTGCAGCACTTGACGTTAATGGGATAAGTAAGCTATTCGTCTAGCTTTGTCCTGCCCTAATTTTTAATTCGCAAATTCGGAATTCTAGTATATTTTATCCGTGTAAAGAAACAGCACTTATAACCGAAAATGATTAAATATTGAGTGCCCCCTAGGAGAATTTTAGCGACCGCCGCCACTGACTAACCACCCCTTGTGTTATTCAATCCCACCCTTGGGCCAGAACGGCCCTCAATTGCGCGTCTCCGAATGTGTAATAAATAAAAGCCGTCCGTAATATCACTTGTGTTGAATTTTTTTTTTTGTGGCTGGAGGGAATTTATTATCAACATTCAAAATACTGCTCCTGCAAAATGTACATCAAATCAACCAAATAAAAATCTGTTATAAATGAAATTTTCTAGATGTGGTAATCAAACAATTATTGTGATGAATATTTTGTTCTAAATCTGTGATTATCGCGTCAGTCATGTTTCACGTCGTGCGCGATTTACGATTTAAACAACGGATAGTCATAAAAGTTGTGCTATTAGCGTCAGCAAAATATGTAACATTAAACGTGCAGGTAATTGTGAAATATGCTAAAAATAATACCGAAAAGGAAGTACAATATTCAAGAAGTTTGGACTTACAAATATTTACCATCTAGCTATCTAAATATATATATATATATATATATATATATATATATATATATATATATATATATATATATATAATATATATATTTATATATATACATATATATATATATGTATGTATATATATATATATATATATATATATATATATATATATATATATATATATATATATACATGTATATAATATATGTATGTGTTTTAAAATAATCGTAAAAGCTAGGAATTCAAAAACCATGTCCTGAGATAGCAGAACTATGCAACGTACCGCATTAGGAGTTCTGTTAATTTCGTTGGACTGAATTATTTACTGACATTTGAAGTCCGTGTGAAAGTTGAAGAGGTTTTCCTTCATCGGCGTTTTTCAAATTTTTTTTTTCTTCTCTATTTGGCATATTAAATTGGATCCAACCGATTTCATGATTTATGACAAGCAATAATCTTCCCAAACAGGTAGATAAAGAGATCGAAAGACGGAGAGAGATTATAGAATACTTCGTTTTTTTTACATTTGCTCTTTTAAAGAAATATTTATGCGCACTTCATTAGCAATCTGTGTTGAAAGGAAGTAAAAATCTATGAGATATTTGTGGAATCAAACAGTTTGAATGCTGTATGGAACGAAGTGGTTTAAACATACGTATATGTATGTATATTTTGTTTAATAATTCACTAAATTATTGTACGAAATGGACGAGTTAATCAACTAATAAATTGCTGTATAATTTCGCGTGGAATTACTACAATTATTCATCGAATTATTACAGCGGCATTGCGTACCTACATACATACATACATGAGTGTATGTGTGTTGAATTCTGTTGTTGGCAGTACTGTAGCTAGTTCTCGCTTGCATATAAATTAAAACCAATACATACATATGTATATATGAACATATATACATATGTATGTATTTACTGGAAACTGTGTATGTGTGTGTATTAATACTGTATGCATATTACATACCTCTCCAGTCCAACAATGGATGGAACAATAAATCAGGACCGGTCTGACACGGTTAAGGGGTTGGTCAGTAGATTAAACACACGTCATCCATCACGGATATCATCTGCTGACATTAATGTCTGCAATAGAACCTACACTGCAATGACACCAGAGTACTGACACTGGTAGTCATCGAGGAATCATCATTACCGACATCTATAATCTGCTAAATCCGAGTAACATAAAAAAATCACCAGATACTACAATCAGTATCCAATCTTTCTTGTCCGGCTATCGAATGTCGCGAACCTTGTCTTGGATTACACGTACAACAGGTCCAGACGCGTTAAAGTGTCTCGGATTACCTCGCACTACATGTACCAGCTGTTATATCACGGCCATATTAGATTTTAGTTCCACTAGAAGCCTCTGATTCTTAAGTTTCAATTTCTGTAAAAATGTGTCAAATAATTTAGTAGACAATTTTATTTTGAGACACACGGCAAAGCGAGAGCTAGAGAAAGAGAGAGAGAGACAGATCTGTGTACAAACATTTAAATTAATAGCCGGTGTATTTATAAACGGGTTTAATGCGATTTAATAATAAAGTACTATTTTTATCGCGGATAGTTGACAACACCGAAACAGATGTGTATCTTGTACGTGTGAGAAATATCCCCATCTCTTCAGGTCCCGTTGTAGCCATTAAAAGGGACCGAAGGTACTGCTAGTGGAATATTTCATTCGTTCCTGCAGATTGTAGGACGGACTCTATATCGTCACCCTTGCCATCTCTACTGCGCATGGTCTGTATTGTACTGTTGTGTATTTACTGTCCTCCGTCTCTCTTTCTCGCTCTCTCCCTCTGTGTATGGACAATGGCCAAGAGCTTTATTGATTTTCCAGCACAGTGTCCAGTCGTCTTGTCTGTTGTCGTCTCGCTGTTGACATCAACGGAAAACGGCACAACGGACAATTTTGCATATTCCCAGTTCATTCTGTGACGGTCAAACTATTTCCCCTTTCAACCCTTCGTTGCCGTTGTTGACGTATTGATTCCTCTTTTGTTTCGACGCTGAGGTAGTTTTAGTTTTTATGCTTCACTTCCGTCTCGATAATGGTAGATATGGTTTTTACCGGGAATTATGCATGTACAGACGTCTAAATAAAATCCATTATCCACCCCGCCGTTTAAACATACATACATACATTCGCAATCATGCATTATGACTCGAGTTGTTGAAATCTGTTACGAGCGCCGCGGTGTGGCGAACATTAGCACCATTCGCTTTGCTTCGGTGGTCATGCATTCCCCCTCAACAATACTTCGTACAACGGGCTTGCGTTATTTGATCAATGTTTTTATTGTCGGCTGATCGATGCATTGAAGATTTGTAGATTTAAACTAGTGATTCTGAAGTTCCGAATGTTGGGAGACAACTGTAAGATCATTTAAATAACTAGAGATAATCGATGATTTTAAAACTATAACTTTATTCATCTAGCAACTTTATTCAAATAAAATCATACTTTGATTTTGATAGACACCAAACACGTGGATCTATATTTATCCGCTGATAGACTTTGAACAACTGGACAGTCAATGTAGAGAAAAAAAAATACGACACAAATGTATGTCAGTATTCAAGGAAACGTCGGCTAAATTTATCTTTTATGAAAAATTGACGCAAGACTGAAACAAATCCCTTAGTGAATGATTTTTTTTTGGTCAATAGAGTGTGTGATAATCATGTCGGGTCCTGTGATAATCAACCCGCTGACACATTAATCAGAAATACAATAAACCGCACGTCATTGTGCTAATCGCGGGTGGCGCTGGCCCATTGTTTTGTAAACAATAGGCGGTGTTTGATGCTGTGTTGTTTTCGTTCTGTCAAATGGCATGGAATGGAAAAAGAAGATGAATAAAATAGTAAAGAAAATGGGAAGAATGTCAGGGCTAAGAGAGACAGAGAGAGACTGTGTTAAATTGTGCCGGGTTTAGTAGTGACCTCTATGAATGTGTCGAGCGAACTTGGCTTGCTTGATGCTGTAAATCGTTTAGTGCGTGTCATTTGTTCGCTGTTGGTAGTTTCTTGCAGAGCAAGTCGTACTTCATCCCCACTCCTGCCGCTCTCCAGGGGCGTAGAATGACCGCTCTGCGCGCGGGGCGGTGGGGGTGATATACAACATCCCCTATTATACGTTTACCACGTATTAGATAACTTAGTCGGATGTACAATGGTGAATATATAAGGTGATAATTTCAAAATAGGAACCAGCAAACCATTGTTCGTACATACATATATATATATATATATATATATATATATATATATATATATATATATATATATATATATATATATATATATAATGGGGTATACTGCATGTGTTTCGTGTGTTAAAGTGTTTATTAGTTTGTTAACTGAAGCATTAAACAATTAAATTCTCAGTGATCGAGAAGTGACAGTTCGTTTACGTTGTACTTACCCATTACTTGGCTATTATCTATTGTGAGAAAACGAACAGTTCCGTTATGAAATCCTTTAAAAGCGGCAAATTGCTGATATTCAGATCGTATTTTGCTTAGAACACAGTAAATGTTTATATAGATTGTATGGATATTATTTTGGGCTTCACCGGCTGTTGTAATTGTGCCATACATTGGTTCACTGATTCTCTCTCTCTCTCTCTCTCTCTCTCTCTCTCTCTCTCTCTCTCTCTGAACTGTTACGAACGGATCGGAATGAAACGAAACGGAAGGGATTACATCGTTTGAAAGTCAATCAAGAGCTCCCTGCTGCTGAATCCTGCAACAAGTGGCCACAGCCGCCCGCGACCGAAAAGAAAACAAAGATAAAACAAGTTATGACTGGCGGGGTGGGGAAGTAGTAGACAGTAGAATGCGGCAGCATGAAAATGAATGAACAAAACTTGGGTCTCTTTCTTTTTTACTGCCGCATTTCAAAACGTTAGCTTTTGTTTTACAAACCCTGTATTTTTAAAGTCTAAACGGAAAGAGAAGGCTTGTCCTGGATTACTACTAGCGCTCAGTATGTATTGGGTTGTTGTTTTGAAATCTGGAAATGTATGTTGATATATTTTAATTAGAAATATATTTTATTGAAGTATGTGCGCGCGTGTGTGTGTGTGTATTGTTTGATCGTCCGATACACCCCCCCCCCCCAGCACCACCACCAACACTACCCCTCGCGTTGGCCAGTGTACCCCTGTACTCCCCTACATTAATTATGGCCGGTGCCCGATTGAATTCCATTCTCTCTGTGTGTGTGTGTGCTGTGTGTATATATGCTACCTGGGCACGTCATTCCGCACGTTCCACAACTGTCCAGTACCGGACTACTAGAGCATTCTGAGTTTATTCCACCCCTATGTTGAAGTACCATGTACTGTTTTCACCGTTACTAGTAATAGTCATGTACAAAGTCGTGTTTCTCCATTGACATCTGAATCTATTGACTATTGTTGATAATTTGTCGAGATAACGCCCGCTAAAGAGCACCAGCCCCCGGCCATTTTGTACAAAATGTCACATTCGTGATACCCGGCTCTTTATGGAGAACCAACTGTTTTTTAAATCATCTTAGTGAAGTACTGTAATTGAATTACATACATCAGTTATTGTTTTGTGCATGTGTTAAATGTTTATTATCTGATAGATTTAATAAAAGGGTAAGTGATAATTTACCTTTAGCCTCCTTAGTACGTGCCCCCCCGCCCGCCTTGTGTAGTTCCCCCTGTGAATGTCGCAGGGCGGTGTGACTGTTGTTTCGATAGCAGCGGCTTGTATTTGAAGATGATTATCATCGCGGCCTGCTGGATTTTTTCACCGGCATCTCGCGCGGCTACTTTGTTTCAAGATTATTTTTATTTATTTAACCTATCTCTTTCTCTCTCTCTCTCTCTCTCTCGCTCTTACTAGTAGCCGATCAATTCCCGCGATAAGGCCGCGCTGACCGTGTGAGTCTTTCCCTGTCTCTAGTTTTTTTTTTAGTTTTATTTCCTAAATATTTTCTACACATACTGTCCACATAATTACGAATCAAAGTAAGCATTGGTTGTGCTTGTGTCTTGTTATGCCGCCAATTCGTCAACTGTTTTAGTGGTAAAATATTTTTCAGTTGACATTTGCTCCGTTTTGAAAGCATGGTGATTCCTATGTTTTCATAAAACATTCGGGCGTATGTGTGTGTGTGTGTGTGTGTATACGTGATTTGTTTCCACATTAATTTACAATTTAATTAACACATTGCTGGTGAAATAATCAGTCATGATGAAACACGAAATGCAAACAAACGGCTGATATTTGTGTATATATTCGTTAAATCAAAACGGCGTACGGGTAGTGTTTGGAAAGAGAACAAATAAAAAAATGTACTGCTATTCATACTGTTAGTAACTTGGCACTGCTACTAAGGAAAAAATGGTGTATTACTATTACATTACTATAGGGACACAGTGGCAGTTTTAGTAGAAAAATATAGTAATCCTTAGTAATCGAATTGTGAAAATAGCATTTACCAAATGAACCTGTGAAAATGTTATTCCTCTAAGGATACGGGGCACCGGCCCCTATAGGGTAATTTTCCTATTATATGTATCACGTACCATATTTTGCGATTCAAATACGTGATCTAGTGATTTAGAATACAGATTGTTTTTCAACAAATAATTCTATTCAATCAAAGATCATCAAATAATAACTAGCCATTTTCGCCATTCATCCCTGGATGTATGTACAGTGGAGTCCGCTTATAGTGAACTTGAAGGGACCGAGCACTTTGGTTCACTATATAAGCGCGTGTACACTCGAACGAAAGTATTTAGTTGAGTTCATTATAAGCGGGTTTTCAGTGTGTGTGCGGGTTCACTATAAATGCTCTCCACTGTGTGTATGTGTGTGTGTATATCAAAGGACGCAGCACACACACACACGTACGCATCTGTGTGTGTGTGTGTGTATTGTATTTTTTTACCTCCGAGCACTCCTGAAATTCTTTTGTAACCGAAGCTCTGTTTCAAAAGCGAAATTAACCAAACGATCTGTCAGTTTCCACTTTTTCAGCCGGGTACATACCTGAATTAAATTAAAAAAATTTAACTTTTTATATACACCTACCTTTAACACACGTAACACATGCAGTGTACCCCATTTATATATATATATATATATATATATATATATATATATATATATATATATATATATATATATATATATATATATATATATATATATATAAAGCTATGTTTTACATCAATTAATCGAAAAGTCAGAGATTTATCAAGGTAATTCTTTTTTTCAGTTCAATTAATCAGATGTAAATATTGGTTGATTGGTTACCGCCATTTTGTTTTTTGTATTGCTTTCGGACGGTGTTCCACGGATGAACAAGCAAATATTTACGAAATTTATTCTCATTTTTGTTTTATTTGAAAATTATACGTGTTGTATAAAAAAATATAGGAAATGCCTAGTAAAAATGTACTTAATTCTGTACTGATATTATCATACACTACTAGTCACATATCCCACGCTATTTTATCGCTAATCATTATCGTGTATCCACTATTCTTACAGAACTCGGTCGACACTAGATTTACGAATTACCTACTTTTACTGAAATGACTCATCTCTCAAATGTGTTCATTTGACACATCGAAATGAGACAAATTGGCTGTAAATGTTGTGTCTTAAAACCATCGTATTATATGCGACATTGCAGGGGCGAATTTGATCATGGTTCAATCAGGGGACACTAAAAAAAAAAACCTCTTCTCTTAGGTTCTGCTTTGACTCAAACTGTGTCTGATAAATATACTCTGTATTGGCTTTAATCAAATAATGTATATTTTCTTTCTCTATGAAATTCATCATAGGAAAATGTCATGATACGATTGTATGTATTGAAATGTATTTAAATATCTATAATAATGTTACGCTTTTTGTGAGATTACGTTGGTAATATTAACAGTTACTTGTGCGAGTTATCCGCACCCACACACTTAAATACATACATACAGTGTATGTATGTATGCGTCACTACACTTTATATATGTATATATATATATATATATATATATATATATATATATATATATATATGTATATATATATATATATATATATATATATATATATATATATATATATATATATGTATATATATATATATATATATATATATATATATATATATATATATATATATATATAGTATATATATATATATATATATATATATATATATATATATATATATATATATATATGTATATACATTATGTGATTCGTGAGATGTATCACAGAACCTGTTCCTGACAACGAGAGACACAAACAGTCGCTTCCAGGTATACCGCGAGCATCCGAACACAGCGCAGACATACGTCCCCGCACGGGCCCAGTGGTGTGCACTACCAATTTGCCTTTGGGGGCACAATCAAATCCACAGTATCTTACAATAATCTAGTACATCTTTTAAACCTAAGAATTATGGCGAGGACCATTTTTTATAGACATAAATACCGCGTTGATACGCCACTGGGTTGACACTGTTGTACCGTTACCAGTGACGAATATTTTAATTTTCTGCTCATTTAGAAGATTTGTGGTGGATAACATTCTTTTTAAATTCAAATTGACTCGTCTCTGATGTATATAATATATAATATTAACTAAGATATCTGTGTATTGTATGGTTCTCTCTCTCTCTCTCTCTCTCTCTCTCTCTCTCTCTCTCTCTCTCTCTTAGTTTCGCTTCTCTATATTACAAGATACACTATTATATATATATATATATATATATATATATATATATATAGTATATATATATATATATATATATATATATATATATATATATATATATATATATATATATATATGTATATACATTATGTGATTCGTGAGATGTATCACAGAACCTGTTCCTGACAACGAGAGACACAAACAGTCGCTTCCAGGTATACCGCGAGCATCCGAACACAGCGCAGACATACGTCCCCGCACGGGCCCAGTGGTGTGCACTACCAATTTGCCTTTGGGGGCACAATCAAATCCACAGTATCTTACAATAATCTAGTACATCTTTTAAACCTAAGAATTATGGCGAGGACCATTTTTTATAGACATAAATACCGCGTTGATACGCCACTGGGTTGACACTGTTGTACCGTTACCAGTGACGAATATTTTAATTTTCTGCTCATTTAGAAGATTTGTGGTGGATAACATTCTTTTTAAATTCAAATTGACTCGTCTCTGATGTATATAATATATAATATTAACTAAGATATCTGTGTATTGTATGGTTCTCTCTCTCTCTCTCTCTCTCTCTCTCTCTCTCTCTCTCTCTCTCTCTCTCTCTTAGTTTCGCTTCTCTATATTACAAGATACACTATTATTGCTACCGTATTCGCACACCACGCTCTCGCAAGCCATGCTCTCGCCGTGCCGCTAATTAGAAAACTTCTTATCCACACACTCAAGTCTACGTCTGCCTCGTGTAACTTCGGAATAGTTCGATTAATTCCCCGCGCTGCCGGGATGAAGGGCTACGATAGTGTTTTGTTACAACAGTCTGTGAGAGCGCGAGGGGGGGGGGGGGGGGGGTAAAAACAATCGAGCAGCGTGTTTAACCCACATACATGATACGCAGCGGTAAAAACAATTGCATGTTGTATTTTAATAATCAAGAATGTTCTATACATGTACACATGTATGTTTTAGTGTTAATATTTCGTATTTTTTATATGTTACAGGTAAGTCTGCAGACATTCTCGCTAAACCATTTACATACAAGCTGAGCGTATGGTAAGCGACAGAAAAAAAAATATTCCTATATTTATACGAAAGCGAAGAAAATCGTAAAGTTTTTCAATTTCGTTTTAGAGCACGCCTTTTAAGTGCCATTTTATTCTGATAAAAACAGAGGACGCGCGACAAAAATCAACACCAACTTTTGCAAAACTTGTTGCACACGCGAACAAACAAAAAAAAGCGAAGCAAACAAAAGTGAAACGGAAGTCAATTGAATATAACGTATCATCACAGTCGTGGTCGTGGCGCTGCTGGTTTGTTTATTCGGATCTGGCCAATCAGAAGCAAATAAACAACAAAAATAAAAGAACATCAACGAGAAGTAGAACAACTGCATTGATGTCTGTTTGTTTTTTAGATTTTGTTTGATGGTATCGCAGTGTGCATACTGTTATAACGAAAGTATATGTATGTATGTGTGTGTGTGTGTGTGTGCCTTGTGATCATTACACGGTTTGTAAACTTTGTTCTGCTCCCGGTAACGCTTCAATGAACCGCAGTTACCAGCAGGGCTCCTGGTAACTGTTGCTTGTGTAGCTACTGGTATATTATGTACTATGTAGTTTGTTACGTTGGGAAAAATCCACCTGGGAGTCTCTCTCTCTCTCTCTCTCTCTCTCTCTCTCTATATATATATATATATATATATATATATATATATATATATATATATGCATGTGTTGTATTATGTATTTGGAGTTATGCCAAAGTACGAAATAGAATGCTTGGTGTATTGGCACTGGTTGGAACATCTGATTCTAAACTTTAAAACATACACACACGCAACACATCTGCACAACTATCAACCATATTCATTGAATGAGTCGCCCAATTGCGTCGATTTTCGAATGACAATTTTCCTCCTTTTTTTTCTCTCTGATATGTCCACGGAACGAACAATAGTTCAAATGAATTATTCTACCGTACGGGACGCACGAATGCTCCCGGATTAACAAATTAAGTAGAAATATATTTATCATTGTTTTATAGTAGTGTTCCTTTTGAGACGCCAAGATTCTCTCTGCTTGTCATCTGAAACCAGCCCTGTACACACACACACACAAACTCGTGTGGACCTTGACATTGACCAGGCGATGTATGTAAGTCATTGATAAGCAATCAGTAACAACGATACATACATGTTAGTTCAATCAACACATCATAAGAAGGGAGATGACATGTGCTTAAGTTAATATATTTATATATATATATATATATATATATATATATATATATATATATATATAAATAAAAAGAAGAATTAGATTCTGCATCTCTAAATAAGCAATCAGATTTAATTTTGACAATTGAACACTGTGAAAATCAAGTTTAAAATTCCCAGAAAACACATAATTGTTTATATATGATCGCCCGGTAATATAACGATAATATTCTTTCACCTTTGCTCTTTATGTGACATATCGATCACGTAACACTCGGACAAAGTGTCCGCGGTGTAATTGTACAAGACAGGCAGCGCATAGTGCGGCAAAAAAGTCAATCTCGTGTAGTACGTATTAAAAAAAAAAAGTTGTTTCACTCGGTTTCCTAGCCCACTAAACATGTTTTACATATATAAAAAGCGTATGACAATTACCGTTATACACTCTGCCGCATTAGCACTGGTTAACACATACAGACATACAGTCTCTTACATTGACAAAAAAAACCTCTATATATCGAGTATGATTAATCTACCATAGACATTTTTAAATATCGCATTAATTTATGCACATGTTAAGTCACTTATAACGCACACAGTAGGAGAAAAAATATGTACATACACGCAATCATTATACAATCAGTGTGTCTGTAAGTAGTTTATTAAATAATGTATTGAAAATATCTACAAGTTTTTTGCTTTAGTTAATATTAAAAATTATATAAATGTCAATACAGACAATGAAGATATACATTATGGTTTAAACGTTTTACTATTATTACCGAAAGCTGTAGAAGCTTTAGGGAGTAACTGTCCCTACTTAAGTATGCGTGTATGTATGTATACATATATGTATATGTATGGTATACAATAATCGTGTTCTTTCAATTTATAAAAGCAGCCTCATGTTTCTTCATTTATGAATGGACAAATCGTCGGTGTACGGGGCGTTTACTTACCCGACGAGGCGCCACTATCCCCCCCCCCCCCCGCACTCCACTACCCCCCTCTCCGCGTCTGTTCCTTGCATCTCTCTTTATCCTTATGTAATATCCTGACTCGTTCTTCATTCCACTTCTACACTATGGCGTGATGCATCATCACGCAAATACAAAAAAAAAATCAACGTACGTCGTAGCTCGCACCGTGATCATTTCATGTGTGTGTGTGTGTTACGTAGCTCGTAACTTGACGCGTCATCTTTCATCTTTGCGACAATGGTACACCACAGTGTATCAGCGTGAGACAAGTCTTCGTAGGTCGTTGATTAATTTTCCAGTATCTCAGTTCAATTTCCGAATCACAATCTGTGTATGTGTGACGTAAGTCGCTGATTTACGCGGCGCGTTAGTCGCCAGGTACTGGTGAACCCAGGTGAAAGGGCCAGTGTCGTACTAGCGGGATTTTACCGCCTGGTATATTGACAGTACAAACTGAAAAAAACGTGAAATTTATAAAATAATGTTTTTCTAATTTATGTTTATTAATACAATAATCACACAAGTTTCTTTCTACTGACTTGCCGTTAGAATAATTTATTGAAATTATGTAATTTTTTCCGATACGCATAATTGCACAATTTGCAACGAAAAAAAAACCCGGTTTCTTTATGAATACAGCACGGAATCAGGTTGTCATTATCCAGTAAGCTATACAATATTTTTATATACGACAGTTTGCAGAGCGGGAAAAAAACTACGTGGTACGCCACTGGTCAGTAGTTGACGGACACGGCTGTGTGTATGCGCGCAACCAAGCCTCAACCAGCCGAAGCCGCTGTGACTCATACAAAAACTTGTTTCATCTACCATATTTTTTTTTTCTGTTTTGTTTCACTCTGACTCGGTTATGGGACCAGTGGCGTAGCATCATTCGGCCAAGTGGAGAAGGGGCACGTGTGTATAATGTAATATTTCGCCTATTACAATATTAACCTTAGTTTATGCTTACATTTGGGCAGTTCACAATCAACTTTTAACTATTTTCCTCGCCGTTTTAAGAAGCCTATGGTCAAAAAGACGAAAGACTTATTTCAACTATTCGCTAATTGCGTAATGGAATTATTTTCGAGAAAGAATTTATCGTCTAAACAATTTATGGTATTCACTGTACATTTGCACGTGTAATGTGTTTTTATTTTTTACAAATACCGAACCACCTGATTCACTGAATTTATTACAGTGTACACACATGCATGTACACTGTTAAACTGATATGGTTTCGGAAAATAATTTACCTTGTAATATACACCTAAATATTTACACCACTATGTCAGTGTAATTACTAGAGAGCTCAAATATATACCCGTGATAATGAAATTTATAAGTTGTGTGTTTCAAGAAAAAAAAAAAACAACAAATATACGTTGTAGACATGTTGTTTTCTAAATGGCTTACGTTAAATTTCTACTGGTGAATATCTTTGCAATTATAGTGAATAAAATAGCTATTTTCACAATCGAAACGGAGGCCGATCGAATAGTACTAGGGTCTGAATAATTAATGTGCGTGGATGAGTTCGGAACGGAGTGGTCTCTCATTGAGTGTGCTATACGTAGCAGAGCTTGTGTTTTACTATCTGGCTATTTCTAGAAATACCATCACTGACATTTAGCTACGTTTCAACAGACATACATACATATGAAATACTCTTACTTGTATGTATGTAATATATATATATATATATATATATATATATATATATATATATATATATATATATATATATATATATATAATGTAGTGTCTAGTCTATATATGTAGATAATGTATATATATATATATATATATATATATATATATATATATATATATATATATATAAATATAATGTAGTGCCTAGTCTATATATGTAGATAATGTATGTATATAATATATATATATATATATATATATATATATATATTTATATATATATATATATATATATAATGTAGTGTCTAGTCTATATATGTATGTATATATTTAGTAGTGAACCAAACTGAACTTTTATGTGTTCCCTACTGTGTTATTATGTAACATTTCCTTTTAATCCACACCTGTGCAAGAACGGGCAAACACACACACACACACACGTGTGCATACACAAATACATACATATAGTCTATCCATAGATATAAGAACTTGACATGATTCCTTAATAGGTAGGGTGGTACCCTTCACAGCAGGAGAGGCCATAAACTACTAGTAGTGGCGGTATTCAGGTACATTTGTAATGCTCTTAGCGGGAAAGACAAGAGACATTTTGTCTATAATTAAGACGTAATAATAATTTATTGAATATTACATTTATTTATGTTAATTTGTATTATTATTGTTAAGATGTATATCATATTTTTGTTGTTATTTTTCAAAATGTATTTATAAATTTCTGAATACAGCTCTGCTTTTTATTCATTTACTGTGTCGTATAATTTGGGATAATCCTCTGTTAATAGCATGCTGCGTTTAGTCAAGTTCTTATATCTATGGATACACTATACATATACGTACGTAAATACCGACATACGGTAGTGTTACTCATCCATACACATTGTATGTATTGTACACGTACATAGGACACGCCCACATGTAGCCGGCAGGCTTGTGTGAGACGTACGTCTGTGCTAGATGCAGCCGCAAGCGATGCTCTCCTCTCTCTGTAGCTGTTGAGCAACACACACGCACGCGCACAGGGGCGGCGCGTATATTTTATCTAGCCCGGGGCACATTGCTAGAATACTCGTGCATATGAAATCTCGCCAGTGAAATATTCTGTACTACGCCACTGCATGGGATGAAGTTCAGTGTGACGTGGCTAGTGTACCGCTAGGAACGGAATCTAGTAGTCCGTGAAATCGAGCCAATAGTTGACAATCACCTCTTCGTAATTTATATATATATATATATATATATATATATATATATATATATATATAGAGAGAGAGAGAGAGAGAGAGAGAGAGAGAGAGAGAGAGAAAGAGAGTTTGGGGCAACATGTGTGTCGATGATGTCCACAGTCCAGACATCTAAGGTTTATGGGCCGTAGTAAAATCTAAGAATTATGCCCGCCATACTGCAGGTTCAGTTATTTTAACCTCACTTTTTCTCTGGCTGAACTTGAAGCAATAAAACGTCGGACACATCTCTATATTTAAATGACACAAGTCCACTTATAGAGGAAACTCGCCTATAATGAACATATCTCTGAACTAAATACATGACATACTAAATACCTTCGTTATAGTGTACACTTGCTTATAGTGCACGAAATTCGTTCACTATATGCCGACTCTATTATACGGTGGTTATATTAAATGACGTAATAATTTTTCTCGATTTTAAACCAATGAACTTGCATAAAACAAATGAATAAAATCATAGATTGTGATTGGTTACTGGCAACGTTTTCATTTTGTTATCCACGAACCACCGTTCGAATGCTCAATTGTTGATTATTCAGTGCATAAATATCCGTCAAATAACAAAAGTTAACTGGTTGATATTTCAAAACAAAATCGAATCAACAGCAGCAACCATTACGCGACATGATTGGACGCAAAACGAACAATAAATGTTTATTTATCTGAGTAATTGAAAATAAAATGTGCGTAAAATTACCAACTACATGGCTGTACGTGTCAGGCGGGGGCCTACACATACATTGTAATGTGAATTATATACTATCAAAAGGGGAATTAGACGCAGAAAATTAGAACACTATTCTGCACAATAAAATATTATTGTATGTTACAATTTGAAATTACACGTCGATTTATTTATCATTATGTGATTTTCCAATTACAATAGTGATTTTTCCAACCTATTGTTGCTCATTTTGTCCTGCAATTACGAATTATTTTGCAATATTTAACAAACAATACATAAAGGAAATATTCTAAACAAAAGACATAACACTGCTTTCAACAAATGAGTTCCTGTTTGGAGTAAAAGTCTATACCAAGGCTAGCTTGAACAGCGCGGGACTGAGTTGAGAGCAACGTGTTAGTATAGTCTATGCCACGATCATATACCTGACTTCTTGATTTGTAAACACGTGTACTGTTGTATTAGAAACGGAAAAAATACTCTGTTACGTGTGTATCGAGTTACTTATGGGTGCTGTTACAAATGTAGGCACCTGTTGACAGCCCCCCCCCCCGCACCCCTTGAGTTCTACCGAGGTGGGTCTAGTTCATTGGATTGTTTCAAAGCAAGTTTCAAAATTACATTTCTACTCTTTACTTCTACCATAAAGCATCATACACACGCTTATAACATATATATATATATATATATATATATATATATATATATATATATATATATATATATGTTATACACGTGTACTACCGACGCCGACGCCGACGCTTCTACCACTAGTGTTACGCATAACTTGAGACGCTGAATTCCGTTGTGTTGAGAACTCTGCGTCTGGAATGAATTTAATTGAGAAATGGCGCCGAGACTATCTCTCTCTCTCTCACACACACACACATACACACTATAAGTGTGTGTGTGTATCCAATTCGTTACTTCTAAAAGCTACACTCCTTTGTTTCACATCATCTCCACCAGGTGTATAGTGAAACAATACACACACACACACACGAGCAAGCACACAGCCTCCTTTGATCCCCCGGTTAATGTACAACATCCAGCTCGTTCCTTTACAATGTTTTGCAGTTGTTGAAACAAACATCCAGCGCCTGCCGAGAGATGAAGAATCTGCGACGCACTTGGTTTAGAACTACAGTTAGCTAATATCCCCAGTTGGCTTTGGAAAAAACAAATACGAAACAGCCTGCTGAACGATCGTACATTTAGTGGTTGATGTTCAGTTGTTATTGCAATGTGTACTAGATTAAAGTTTATGCATTCAACGAAAATCACTTGTTTTTTCACTGGATTCGCGTATTAATTCCCGGTATAATTTAATTAACAGATGATGCACACTTGTGATATTAATGCGGCCGCATATATCATGGCGGCGGGCGCCGAACAAAACAGTGGCGGACTAGGACGGGTGGGAGCCGGGGGTTCTAATATTTTGCAAGCTCAATAGCACATAGTGACAACACGGGTTGCTATTAAAACTTGTTATTTATCACCGCGCCCGCGACGCCTTGTTCATACACAGAGACGCACGCCGCTGGTTTACACTTACCGATAATGGCGAAAACTTGACTATTATTAAGAATGATTACAATGCATTATCAGTAAAACTGAAATGACAATAATAGCACATTTCATCACTGTTTTCAGTTGTCAACGAATGAAATACTGATCGTGATTATGAATGTTTAACTATGTTTGAAATATTGTGCTTTTTTAAGTGGACATATTTAGCAGAATATCAAATTGTAACCAACTAATTTGATGAAATTGAAGAGCATTGATAATATTACACACCAAATATGTCAATCACACAATTGACGCATGCAGAATTTCGTTGAATTTTGTGGTTTTACTGACTGATAAAGCTGTCGATGAGAAAATCGTTTGACGCAGTTTCGAAATCAGAGCAATCTGTTTCGTTAAAATTACTTGCTCTGTGTTGAGGCACAGTATGTGTTCGAAACACGCTACCTGAATCATCTGTGTAGGGTGCGTTCTGGTGTAGGGTGTATTGTAAGCGCGCGTCCTGTGCATTGTATTATTAAATGTTGCATTCCGTAACCGTTAGGTGCCATCATTAATGGTGAATTTACAGTCGACGCCCGGCGTCGTATCTTTGCGTCGCAACATGCAATTTCCTGGACGCTAGCATATTCTGTAACAATACATACGTAGGGTTTGGCTAATCTGAAGGTGACCATTGCATTATATCTCCATACAATGTCATAGGCGTCCAGAGGAGACGGGGTACTTGTATCTTACAAGTACGCTAATATATTGTGAATTTAAAAAATAATTTTTATTTTTTTTGTACAGGCAGTGTTATTGGAACCGGCACCATTTCGTCCCCGTGGACACCAGTCAGTGCCGGGGCACCGGCAGACACCAACGGCTCGTCCAGCGACACCAAAAACCTGGACGTCGGTGACATAAGCGATGTAAGTGCCCTATAATCGATCCATACTGACGCCGCAGTCTATGGTGGAATCCATTGACACGGTACAACTGGACCGAGCACCAAATGACAAATGTTTTGTTGGTTATGCACACAGGACGAGAAGGACTTGGCAGCAGCCGACGCAGAAGGTGTCTGGAGTCCGGACATTGAGCAGAGTTTCCAGGAAGCCCTTGCGATATACCCGCCATGTGGACGGCGGAAAATTATCCTCTCCGATGAGGGAAAGATGTATGGTAAGTCCACTCACACACACTCACACTGTGTCTCCCTAAATATATATATATATATATATATATATATATATATATATATATATATATATATATATATATATATATATATATATATATACCGTGTGTCTCATGACGATCTACACATAGGAACGTTGCGCGCTCATTTGATTTTTAAATCAAAATATTAATCTGGTTGTTTTTGTTCTTTTTTTTTTGTAATTGAAATGTCAATTTGCCGTTTAAATTCGTTTAAAATGTACTATTACATCGAATATGTTACAAAATTATACTAGAATATCAAAGGAAATAAAATAGTAAGTATAAAATTAACAATTATACTGTGTAGATTGTAAAAAACTAAAACGATCAAATTAATATTTCACGATCAAGAGCGTATGCAACGTTCCTATGTGTAGATCGTCATGAGACACACGGTATATATATATATGTGTACCTGAAAATATTATTCATGGACTTTGTCTCAAAATAAACTCCAAATATGACGATTAAACATTTCTCAAAGTCAAAGAAGCCATGATACGTGCACGGCCAAGGGTTAGGGCAACAAGGGAGGGGGGAGGGTTATAAAAGAAGAAGAAGACGACGTCGATGACGACGACGATGGGGTCTTTTCTTTTAGTTTGCATTTTAAAAAGTACATCAAAGGGCAGAATCTTCAAAGAACTACTGTCCAGTTATTGACCGTTGTACTGGTCACCCTCCAACCCCGCACATTCACCCACCACCCCCATACCGCCGCTGTGCACCCCACTACATAAGCGTTCGTCCATAAGGGGCACTATTACTCGGTGTAATATTTAAGGCTAGATATTTTTACAGCAGACTATTTCAAGAGATCACGCGGATTGCAGATCAGAATGAATAGCGTTAGATATCTTGGCCACGGTTAATATTTTTGTGTGTGTGTGTGTGCCCCTGTGAGTGCACGTACGCCTATGACTTTTGCTGCCTCTCTGCGGGTGACGGGACGGCCCCAAGTGAATTTCACGCGGAGACACTCTCGAATGTCCACGACTGACCATTGCAAATATACGGTCCGAGAAATTCAGCGTAAGCAATAAAAGGAAATGCGCCATTTTGTGCTGTTCACGAATTGAAATTGTCACACACACACACAGACATACACATTTATACATACATACATACATACATACATACACTCCTATATACCAGATATCCCAAAAAATCTGGAACACAGAGAATTAACATGTAAATATAGAGAAAAAAACATGATTACTTCTGAACAATACATTCTAGAGCAAAAGTGTAAATAAAACAGTTGTCCAGAATTAAAAACTGCATACGTTAATGTCATATTCAGCGCTTAAATATGTTTCGGTAACGAGTAAACTAGTTTTTAAATATCCACTGCATTTTGGTGACAGATCAGGGCATAGAAGAAAAAATGCAGGTTTAAAAAAAATATTCGTACATATTTCATTACAACATATTTTTAATATAAATAAAAGTGTATTTAACTTTCTCTTAAACAAAATAATTAGCATGAAATGAAAGTATGTACAAATTTAGCTAATTTAAGGAAAATGAGCAACGTACATTGTTGAAATTTAAATATCCTTTCACCTGCCAATGAAACACCTGAAATTGACAAGAAAAAAACCTGAATCATACCTTGTTTATTTGCACTTTTGCTCTAAAATGTATTGTTCAGAAGTAATCACAATTTTTCTATATTTACATGTTAATTCCCTATGTCCCAGATTTCTTGAGATACCCGGTATATATATATATATATATATATATATATATATATATATATATATATATATATATAATATTTATATATATATATATATAAATATATAATATTATATATATATATATATATATATATATATATATATATATATATATATATATATATATATTATTGCAAGTTGGAGAAACTAGGAAGTACAATATTGCTTGCTGTAGCGTTAATAAACGTTACACATCGGTACCGCACCGTCTAATGTCCGAGCACACGTTCTAACCACCGCTCAGTGACGTTCAGAATGGCTACAACATTCTGTGAAACGATTTTTTGATTACTCTCGCTGTATTTACCATACGATCGGTTTAGTAATTGATCAGCACTAATTATTTACACGTCCTGTATTGCCCCACCGATGCTAACGAAGCACTCTAAATATCAGCGCCAAATAGCATATTTTCTATTTTACTTTCGTAAAGGAAAAAATGTTCTAAAAGATCCACGATTTACCTTCACTTGTTTCATGAATATTCAACTATTTTCCACAGCCTACTACTATACATGTTCGATGTTGCGTTGTGTTTTTTTTTTTTCTTGCAAATTCACTGCAATTGTTTTTGTTTTAATTCCGGTATTATGCATTTTTATTTAATATTCATTTGCAATTCATGTTGAAATATACACACATACAACGCACACATACAGATATGCATTAACGTAAAGGAATATTTCGAAATAAATATTTATAAATCTATCAGAGTTTTCGTGTAGTAGAATGAAGTATGTAATAGTTGGCCATGGCAATTTGACAGATGGTATATTAACAGTTGACAATCAAGTGTGCTGATTTTGAATTGCTATCAGTGTTGATATACATTTCATATTATGGTAATGGTATGCAAATTTTTAGTAAAACAATATACGCTAATTACGTGGTGTATTCTATGAGGTAATTATCACGTTTAAACAATGCTATATACATACATGTATGACGTTTTATATATATATATATATATATATATATATATATATATATATATATATATATATATATATACCAAATGTAAAATTTTCATCATATATGTAATATATAATGTATGCCTGTATTATTTTCTAGAAAATCTAAAAATTGTGCAAAGTATTACAACAAAGAATTGCACAAATATTATGAACATTTTCTATTTATTATATACAATTTTTTTTTAATTACGTCAGGATCTGGTATTGTGCGAGTGCAATATTTTGTACACCCTGGGATTGTTCCAGTTTGTACAGTCCTGGAATAAATACTCGCCTGTAATCAGACGGCCATGGAATAGTTGAGAATTAAAAATAAAAATCAGTTGCATTTCTTAGTACGGCATATGGACACATGCAACTATCAGTTAAGGTCAGAACAATTATTCGCTAGTATCACACATTGCATGTGCCTTATTTGTTAAGATTGATTAGTAAATCTGTGATTTATATTACTATAGTTAAACAGACGATGACGAACCACGGCTGAATAAATGCAACCATCTTGTTTATTAATCGCATTACGCAAGATTTAACCACGCTTTGGAGGGCCAGCACCCTTCGTGCACCTCTAAAGAGTATAGGGGGGGCGGCCCCCAAATTTACTGCCCCCCACAAAAAACACCCCTGAACGGGCTACATATTTCATAAATTACGCGTTATCATATATATTACCCGCGATGGCTCCATGCATAGAACGCTGGCGAAGGAGAGCGTCGTTGTCGAGGGCGTCGCGGCGTCGCGGTGCGGGGGGCGGACGCTTCTGCCTGGAGTAGGGTAACGCGTCGAGCTACAAACTATGCGAAGAATGTGCAATTAGTGAGCGAAATGCGCGCGGCGGGGTCTGAAGCCGGGAAGAAAGTATAAAGAAGGGTAGCACACACACACACACAACATGGTGGCCCCCCAAGGAGGAGGCCTCCTCCTTGGGGGGAGGGCGGAATGAAGAGCTTGCCACAGCAACCAGTGCACGTGAAACAGTGGCCGTATCTGCTAAATTGTTTAGACTTTAGCGTCTGAATAATATAGGAACAATAATCAAAATATGGAAAATATGGCCCATGAAATATTGGCGAGCAAAATCTACACTGAATATACTATAATTACATCAATATTCATTACGAAAATATACTCAAATGTTAATGTTTATTTCGTGATTCATCCCAGAAACGGCATGGTGGTTATAAAAATGTTTTATAAATGACGTGGCGAGAGATTTTGGCGAATATGAAGGGTCTGGGAGCCCAGCAATGGAAAAGACGATATTTAATAAATATGTTCGTTAATAATATAGGATTATAAACTCATACATGCATACATATATACATTCGGTACATACATATGTGTAAAGTTTTATTATATTAAATACACATGCATATATTGCGTCACTTCCTTTCTTGAGCTGTGTGTCGCGTCTTTCTACGAATTAGATTTTTTTTTCCTCTAGGAATGCATCGGTTGCATTTTAATTAAGTAAAACATTGTATTGTTCCGTCCATTTGTTTTGTATTTTATTTGTTGCTGTACATCTACACCAGGTTACGTATTATTTAAATGCAAAGAACTGTTTCTTGTTCCAGCATTTGAGGAGCAGAAACGAAAGAAATTCGAATTTCTTTTTCAAGCAATTAACTAATACGCCTGACCTTTTCACAGAAATGTTTCCGTGTATCTTCTTCTTCTGCGGATGACAGAAAATGTGGAAAATTGGTTTTTATAAAATCTGTACTCTTAATTTTTTTTTTTTTTAATATACGTTTAGGTTTTGCTATGTGTTTCTTTCTAGTATTTCTAATAATAAATAATTGTAAGGGTTCTCAACATTTGGGGCACACTGTTTGATAATGTCTGTTTGAAATATTCTGATATACCGCCATGATACTACAATTGACAGGTCCGCGCTATCACTCAAAGTCATCATCAGTGGGCTTTAAGTGGAGATATCGCCAAACTGATCGCCCTTTCCAGTATTTTACGGGGGGGGGGGGGGGGGGTGGGGGGTGGACACCCCCGCTTGCTGCGAGTTTATTATTAAAAACATGCTTTCTCCTCAATTAATACCATTACGGGTATCTCGTTGATAATCTTGCTCTGGTAGTGTCCTCTGCTTGAACTTTATGTACATGTAACAGATGTCGCTTTGTACCTGTCTCGAATACACCGCCCCCCCCCCCCCTCGCACCCCCACCCGGAAGCTCGTCCGTCTCCTGCAGGTATTCAAGATTAAGCAACTCCCTGGTGAAGGAAAATTGGGAGAATGGGATGGTATTCGTCGTTGTCGCAGGAATGATAAAGATTTTAAAATTGCTGGAATTTGTTCTCTTCCGTTCTCTCTCGCTCCCTCTGTCTGTCTGTCGTTCGTTCTGTGTATATGTATGTGTTACAAGTAAGTTATTATGCTGCTCTGTTAGGTGAATTGACAAGCCTTGAATTTTTTAGATGCCCTGCCGATTATAAAGACCAACTTTCAGTCTATTACCGCTATACCAAAGATCCAGCTGGTATTTTTTTTGGGGGGGGGGGGTGTAATTGGGTTGGTGGTATTTGGTAACTAATATGCACATATGTTCCATCTCTCTGATTGACCGGGGATAAACTAACTGAGGGAAAAATACCTCTGTGTTTGATGCTCGCGCATGAAATCATTTGATCGTCGTCGGAAATTCTTTGTGCAAAGAGCCCAGGAGTTTAGTTCATTACAACACCACATACACACGTGTGTAATGTAGGTTTGGGTACACTGATTGTAATGCTTAGAATGCAAGTTTCCCCTCGTACCCTTCAGCGCCCGCGTGCTCCGTTGCCTATCTTCTCTTCAACACCGGGCGTATGTAGGTTTGTGTATAAAGTTTACGGGAACTGCTGCGCAATTAATGTTTCACAGACACACACACACACACACACACTTAAACTTACATAATATCATCACTCATACATACATGCATGGATACTTGCATATGTGATGTACATAGTGGCAGACATATACCATAAATCGCGCTGTATGCATATATAAACTTAACCATCACAGATAGTAACAGCGGCTATGAAACCACTGCACTGATTTCGTACGTGAAAATGCAGAATAATCCCAAATACGTGCGCCATCTTGGAATAATTGTCTCTCTGTGTGGAATTCTCAATATCATGAGACACCTCTACCTGTGAAATAGTTGAATCTGGTCTTTTATTTATGTGAACTATTTCGATGACTTATCTTTTTCGTACGTTTAGTTTTAATATTATGAGAACCAACAATACGCGCATAGTTTGTCATTGTCCTAGGAACTGTTGTCAACTGTAGCCATGTGCCTGGACTATTGACACGATTACTTACCAATCTCTCTTGCTTTTCAGGACGGAACGAGCTGATCGCCCGGTATATCAAACTACGAACCGGGAAGACGAGAACGAGGAAACAAGTCAGCTCACACATCCAGGTGCTGGCCAGACGCAAGTTACGGGAGATCCAGGCAAAACTGAAGGTAGTAAGTATTGAACTGATTCCATTACACCACCAATCTTGACCCCCCCCCCCCCCCCCCCCCCGTTGCACACCACTGATACACTATGGGTCAGTGTGGGAACAGATTCCCAGGCTTGTTCAATTATGTCACAAGTTGTTTATGCCGTGTATCCGCGTTCTGTTGCGAATATCGATCAACGTGCAAACGTGCTAATTAATTCCGTAAGTGGTTTTGCAATTAATAATTCGCGTTAAATAGACCGTGGCCGTTTGACATTTCACCTGAACTTGATTGACAATCGTTTTTCTAGTGAAGGTTGATTTGGAAAACAACGTACGTAATTGTCTTTGAAAGTCACATGCGTTCCTTTTAGCGTGTAGAACCCGGTGTATGGTAGACATGTATGGATGGTTGGTGATGGTTGTGGGTGATGGTTGTGGTTATTGGTTGGCCAGGATCATGCGGCGAAGGAGAAAGCCCTGCAGACAATGTCAAGCATGTCGAGTGCACAGATCGTGTCCGCGACAGCAATGCACAGCAAAGCTGCCGCAGGCCTAGCGGGCATTGGCTTGACCTCACCCGTCTCCTACCCAGGAGCGGTAAGTTCCACACACACATACACACGCGGAAATGTCACCAGCTATCACATCCAATGAGAATCCTGTCCCCTAAAAACGGTGATCTCCTAGGCGTTCCTGTACCATCTTTCCTAGGAGGGTCTAATGATCTCCAGGAGTCTAATATTCCTATGGGTCTCCATCAAATCTCCAATGGTTTCTTCCAATCCATCGTGGATTCTCGTTATTTTTCCGACAAGTTGCTAATACCTCGTGCTCTTAATCTCGCTGTGTCTATAGATGTTAGCAAGCTTTAGTTTACTAATACATACCTACATGAATTCTCTGATCTTCAAAACTAGAGGACGCTATGCTGTGCTGTGCTGCTGCTGCTAAATTATAACTCGAAAGAAACGCTTACTTTGTCTGCTTGGCCACTCAAATTGTAGTCCGTACTAGGGGTTCTGGTGGACGAGGGTTAGCATCAAAACCATGCGAATCTTTTTTGTTTGATATGAACCCAAGTCCCCTGAAACCTAGTATTAATATATGTGAGCGTAGAACTAACCCACATATGAACTGTAATGCACATTCTATCCGTAATTTAACGGTATTAATGGACGAATTTCCTGCTCTTTCAGCAGTTCTGGCAACCGGGACTTCAACCAGGAACATCACAAGAGTAAGTTGTTACTCCCAGAGAGTTAATGTGCTTCTAGTTCTAATCATTTCCGTCTCTGTCTCTTCTGCTAGTGTGAAACCGTTCCCGCAATCCTCGTACCCAGCAGGTAAACCCGCCACAGCCGTCTCCTCCGGGGACCTGAGCATTGGGGGCGTACAGGCGCCGCCCCCACCGCCCTGGGAGGGACGAGCCATCGCTACACACAAACTGCGATTGGTTGAATTCTCAGCGTTTATGGAGCAACATCGAGATGCGGACACGGTAAATTAATATTTGTGAGCTGAACAATCCTGGCATCTGTTGAATCCTTCTCGTCTGTTTGTTACAGTACCACAAACACTTATTCGTACACATAGGCGGCACGGCAACATATGCGGACCCATTACTAGAGGTAAGCACAACACCCTCAGATAGGTTTCTAAGTGGATTTTGCTCAAGGGTGTTGTCGTTTTCAGGCAGTCGATGTGCGACAAATCTATGACAAGTTTCCCGAGAAGAAAGGCGGCCTGAAAGAACTCTATGATAAAGGTCCTCAGCCCGCCTTCTTCCTGGTGAAGTTCTGGGCAGACCTGAACACCAACATCCAAGACGAAGCGGGCGCGTTCTATGGTGTAACCAGCCAGTAAGTTTCCATCAACAGCTCACCATAACCGTACTATCCAACCATGTGCTATGTTCTGGTTCGTTCTACAGATACGAAAGCAATGAGAACATGACAATAACATGTTCGACGAAGGTGTGCTCGTTTGGGAAACAAGTGGTGGAGAAGGTTGAGACGGAGTATGCCCGGTACGAGAACGGTCGGTTCGTGTACCGAATCCACCGGAGTCCGATGTGCGAGTACATGATCAACTTTATACACAAACTCAAACATCTGCCCGAGAAGTATATGATGAACAGTGTACTGGAGAATTTCACCATACTTCAGGTAGGAGAGTTGCGGTGGATTGTCGACGACCTCTTCAGCCGCTTGACGTCTGTGTATGATTGTAGGTGGTGAGCAATCGGGACACCCAGGAGACGTTACTGTGCACGGCGTACGTGTTCGAAGTGTCCACGTCGGAACACGGGGCCCAGCACCACATCTATCGGTTAATAAAAGACTAGCAGCCCCACTCAGCTACCGGTACTACTAGAAGCAGTACTGCTGGTACTGCGGACGTAGTACTCTCACATCAGTGCCTACACCCACACAATACTAGTATTATCAATAGTTTTATTACTACGAGTAGCTCATAAATAGAACGATATGAACGGACGGACGGACGGTATATAAATATATATATAGAATGTACTTTTACATTAGCTAAACCTTAGGTAAATTTAACACAACAACAAAAAAACAACGTCTTGGAATTGCCATTTATCATCCCCGCGAACCATACCATCAGCACACATGTGTATGATATATTATTATACACATGTGTGTGTGTGTGTGTGTGCATATAGCAGACGCGTAACTGGATGTTGTGAACCAAGAATACAAATTCAAATTTAACTAAATTTGCCGCCACAAACTCACGTGACCGGACGCCGTGTGATGAATTCAAGATGGCGTCAATAACTGACAGTTACACTTGGGACGGCCGGCGTTAGTGAATATCGTACTTTATTCTTTATTTAATTCTTGTTTCACAACAACCAGCGCGCGCGGTGTGTGAATTGAACCATTTATTTGAGTGCTGCGGGACCGTGCACGGCCTTCACGTGAGTTCAGTTCTGAATATTCAAAATATTCATCAAGTCTAACCTAGCTTTGTGTTGACAGTTACATGGAAAACCTTTGCTCGAAGATGTTCCATGTGTAACAGTCAGGCACAAACTAGACTTTATTTATTGTAAATTAATATATTATCCTGTGCATGATGTTTCCGTTCAAAACAGTGAAAGTGTTTATATTTTTCTGACAGGCCGTGTTTGTGTCAGTTCGCGCAGGTTATACGAAATCAGCCCCCCCACCCCCCTTATTTTACGTTTTTAATTATTAATATTTAGTGTTTAAGGCGAGATATATTTACAAAGTTTTTTATTTATGTGATCATAATTTTTAAACGTTTTTTTTTTTTTTATAAATAGAAATATCGTAAAAACAAGTTACAAAAAAAATGTGTAGTGTATATGCAGTATTTTTTTTTCAATTAGCGGTAATTTTGCGTTTTGAGTTTTATCATTTTTACAGTGTAAGAATTATTGATTATTTGTTTAGCTTTTACGGATAATTGCCATCACGATTTGTATCTACGTATATTTATAGTAATATATGCCTTTTGTAAAATGATACACTTCAAAACACAATAAGATACGACGTGGAAGACGGCGTTAATATGAACATATTTATAATTTTATGTATAGGTTGTGTGCAATAGATTTTTGTTTTTTCATTATTCGGCAGCCAGATATATAATGAAAACAGAACATACAACTTAACTACTGTGCTTTTCACAAAATGGCGACCGTGTGGACACTGTCGTCGACTCTGTGCAATAATTTGCTGCAACAATTCATAACTTAACCAACCATTTCTCACGCGTGTAGTTCCCGTCAATGACCGTTAGATGGCAGTGTTGCACGGCGACACGATTTTTTTTCTGTAAAAAATCCGTGGCAATGTTTTTGATCTCTTATTTAGTCAAGTTGCAGCGCGCAAGCTGTAATTTATTTTCTGTTTTTCGGTAGCTTCAGTTTTTTTTTAGATTTTGTGTTTTTTTTTATATAAAATATATATATATATATGAATATTAATTATAAACTATTTTGTTCCCTGATTAAGAGTGAATTATTTAGTTAGAGAGAGAAAGAGATGTACTTTAAAATATGAATGCACTGGCACGCTAAATTATATTAAGAAGAAGAAGAAGAAATCACACATACAAACACACACACACTCACTCACGTACGTACGTATCTTCTGTGAAGATAATTAATCAAAGACCACCATTTTGTTTTGTTGTTATTAGTTTCGAATTATCAAATCTTGCTATGGATAATAAGAGGAAATAAATTTATATAATATTATTAAGGAAATGAAGCGAAATTATTACACACGAAACAAAAAATGAAAAATACTCAAAGATAATAATCATTTGAACAATAATATTGCATAGTAATGATCAAAAAAATTAAAATACACACTCATATATATCTATATACAAAGAAACACATATTATATAAATAAAAAATATCATTATGAAATAACTGTACAATTTTTTAATTGAATTTTTTGTTTATTTTTCAAAAACAGTGATATTGTGTCAGTGTACTATTATTATATTATATTATATATATATAGACAAACAAAATCATACATTTTGTATATATTTCTAAAAATAAATATATATTATGGCGGCTAAAAAAATGGAAAAATACGACAAATATCCAAAACACCGATATCTACTTATTATTATTATTTTATCAGCATATAATTTATTTTCTATTTGTGTTCGGTTAAATATATAATGATCTAGCAAAGGTCGATGGTTGCGCTCGGTGGGAGATCTAGTAAAGGTCTGTGGTTTTCAAATCATACGCAAAATGTGTGTTTTTTTCATTAATTTCTTAAAAATTCGCCCATATCTCGGGAACTGCCATATCAATTGTGGAACAGGAGACAAGATAAATCACATACACACACACACACTCACTATATATATATATGTACAGTATTTGATGAAAAACATGTTTATAATTTGTATGGAAAATTATAATTGATAAAAAAAGAAAAGTTAATCATTTAATGTATTTACCGAAATCCTAACGTCCAATTATCATAATATTGTAGGTATTCTAAGTATTTTCAAGCCCCAAATTATATTTGTTATAAATTAAATATTAAAATATTATTTTTGAATCTCGTTTTATTATTATTACAATGCTAGTTCTGTCATACGGGTAATTAGTTTAGTTTCGTTTTGAAAAAACTTGTAATTAGTATTGTTAAGTAACAGCAGTTATATTTATCACACTTGAATAATACTTATATTCGTCGATGCCGGACAGAAATACGACACGTTTGTGCTCCAGTTTTCGAATATATTTTCCTCTCACTCTCTGTTCCTTGGTTTGCGCACTCTCCAAACGCCGAGAATCCGAGCAGAAATTCGTTAATTCATCCGGTAAACGGGTCGTGTGAAACACGTTATTGATAAACGGTATTTTTTCAGGTGACCAAAGGTTACACGAATTAAATAACACACACACACACACATATATTTCAACAGACTGTGCCTGTGTGTGTGTGTGTGTATCTTTGATCATGACTAACAGTAACGTAAGTACAAATGTAATGACTAAAATGTAACTACGTAACACAAGCATACTTGTTATCTGTACTGACAGACGTGAGCTGCACACAGTCGTTTCATAATGAACACTAAAGAACCAATTACAATTACACATGAACATAACTGTTGTTCGGTATGTACACACGTATATATATTTATTTATATATCTTTATTCATTACCGTATAGACTCGTCAGAATGTTTTAATTCTGAGTTTCATAAATTTTACCACTTTTAGGTTATGTTCCAATTTGACCTTCATGTATTGATATTTATGCAATATTAATTTGCCATCATCAAGGAAAATGTCATGTATTTTTTCCTTACAGTGTTGTTCGTAATGACGTGAGCACTTTGAAAGAATCATTGAACGAATTGTTAAACTTTGACAAGAATGATCATTCCAAAAATTCATGCAAATGTGCTGGTAAATTGTTCATTTTTCAGTGTGGAATATAACCTGTGCTTTCCTTGTCTAATACATATATTACACTTTTATAACTGTCAAAACATGCGTGTTTGTGCATTAACCTCAATATTTGGTATTTCAATTGTGATGCCAATTTAGATGTTAAATTTTGTTTAAATCTAATTTCTAGTGTTTACCAATCGCGTTGGGCGTTGGTATTGTCCTCACATCAGCGATACTCTACCATTTTTATTCAAAAGACAAGAAAAATGCCTCGAAAAGAGGTAATTTCAGTCTCGTAATACCGCTGGTCTGAGTTTTAATCGAAAACATTTTCACGTTTTTCAGCGAAATTTGTTACACTGAAGGATTCACAAGCCAAGTACACACTACCGTTGTTAGAGAAAGAAGAGATCAGTCATGATACAAGACGTTTTCGATTCGGTCTGCCTTCCAAGGAGCACATTTTAGGTAACACCACAACCTTACTTTTGATTAACCTGTGTTATTTTCACCATATATTATAGGTTTACCTATCGGACAGCATATTCATCTGTCGGCGAAGATCGGCGATGATTTGATCATTCGTTCGTACACACCGGTATCGAGTGACGAGGATAAAGGTTACGTGGACTTGGTCATAAAGGTACTCTGGGTGTGGGGGGGAAATGTCAAACGTTTAAATCATTACTGTTTTTACCGTAGGTTTATTTTAAAAATGTTCATCCGAAATTCCCCGATGGCGGTAAGATGTCGCAGCATTTGGAGGGGTTGAAAATCGGCGATACCATTGACGTGCGTGGCCCTTCGGGCCGGTTGAATTACAACGGAAACGGGAAATTCTCCATCAAGAAACTGCGCAAAGATCCACCGGTTGCTGTGAATGTTACGAAAGTTTCAATGATCGCCGGTAAAAAAAAACTGTAATTATCTGTTTTTATTTACTGTTTACTATTGTTTTTGCGGCTCTAGGCGGCACCGGGATTACACCAATGTTACAGCTGATCCGTCATATGTGCCGTGATCCCCGGGATCACACTCAGTTGCGTTTGATCTTTGCGAATCAGACGGAGAAAGATATTCTAGTGCGGAAGGAGCTGGAAGAGGCCGCGGCCGAACATCCCGAACAGTTTACACTTTGGTACACGCTGGACACGCCCGCTGAAGGTGAAAACATTTTCATTCCACCGGGGTTTTTTTTTTTTGTAGGTTAAGAAATAAAGTGATGTTTTTTTTTCCGCAGGTTGGCAGTACAGTAAAGGTTTCCTCAACGCGGATATGATCCAGGAACACCTGTTCCCGCCCGGCCCCGAATCACTGGTGCTTATGTGTGGCCCGCCGCCCATGATTAACTTTGCGTGCAATCCGGCTCTGGAAACGTTGGGCTACAACAAGGACCTGTGTTTCGCATATTAACAGATCATTGTTGAGTTGGGAATGTAGTAGTAGCAGCGAAAATTAACAACACCGACTTCTTTCTCTGGTTCACAGGGTTTTCTTTTGTAACGGGACTGTACCGCGTATCTAGGGATTTTTATAGTTATTTGTTTTTTTTTATAGGTTTGCATCATTGTTATAATGTCACACATTTGCCTGTCGTAATAATTGTTGTTATTTGTTGAATTTTTATAAAACACATTTAGACGAACGAGAAATAATATTGTAAACATTGGAAATAAACGTAACACATTCACCACTTGTTGAAAACCGCTGTGTGTATTTGTTGTGCGCGTGCGATTGAGAACCACCGACAAAAAGAAACAAATATGGCCGCTTTGTAATCGTCAAGTTTGAAGTGCGTTGTGTTTCGTGTTGTAACCATGGAACCGAAGAAAGATATTGCGAAATTACAAACGGAAATTGACGAATTGAAGAATAAACTTGCCGAGAAAGAAGCACAACTGTTAAGTTTGAAAAATAAAAATGTAACTTGGTATTCTGTTCATGTATGCATGCGCTATTGGTTTTTTTTTCAAAATGTTTCTTTTAGGTTGAAAATCCGTATTGTAATGGACTTACAGCTGACGAGGTATCGCGGTATAGTCGACAGATGATTATGTCGCAGATTACTGTAGAAGGTAAATAATATATTCTTACGTTTTCTTGGGTTATTGGGGGTTATGATAATATTTTCGTGTAGGACAAGTCAAGTTGAAGAACAGTAAAGTGTTGGTTGTCGGTGCCGGTGGTTTAGGATGTCCTGCGTCACTGTACTTGGCAGCCGCTGGCGTGGGGAGTATCACCCTGATTGATAGCGATACTGTTGAGATGTCAAACTTGCATCGACAAGTGTTGCATAGTGAAAGTGCGGTTGGAATACCGAAAGTTCACTCGGCTAAAATCAGTTTAAATAGGTAACAGACCGTTGATAATAAACAGACAAGTTTAAAACAAACAAGTATCTTGAAGTGTGCTATGTGTGAAATCTAAAAAGTGTGTGTGAAAAATTGTGAATTTTATTGAAGATTACGTGCGTTTCAGATTGAACAGTGATATTAACATCACCAGCCTGTACATGCATTTGAACAGTGCGAATATTACGAACTTGCTGACGGATTACGATGTCGTTATCGATGGCACAGATAACGTTGCAACACGCTACCTCCTCAACGATGCCTGCGTCATACAGGGCAAACCCCTAGTGTCAGGTAGCGCCCTCCAATTCGAGGGGCAACTGACAGTGTACCACTACGGAGGCGGCCCGTGCTATAGATGTCTGTTTCCAGTGCCGCCGCCCCCGGAAACGGTCACTAGTTGTGGTGATGGCGGTGTTTTAGGCGTCGGTAAGTATCGGCTATGATCGGACAGTCTCGCGTTTCAAGATGGCGGAACAGACGAGCGCTGTCACTTCAATAATTTGAAATAGTGTTTTAATGTGACCGTGCGTGTAATATTATTGTGTTTTTATTGTGGAAGTGTTTACTATTTTACAGTACCGGGATGTATTGGCATTTTGCAAGCGTTGGAAACGATAAAAATTCTTGTAAATATGCCGGACGTACTAGCGGGACGTCTGCTCCTGTTTGACGGGTCCAACACGACCTTCCGGAATGTTCAGCTGCGCAAGCACAACCCACAGTGTGCCGTGTGCGGTGATACACCCACGGTGACGGCGCCCATCGATTATGAACAGTTCTGCAGGTCTAATGCGCATGATAATGTAATAATTTACAGCAATTTTTTCTATCAATTTTTTTTTTATTTGAATTATTGTATTGTCCAGGGCGATATGATCAGTATACTATCCAAAGATGAACGTATATCCGTCCTGGATTACGACAGGCGTGTGAAATGGGATTGTAAGCATTTGCTGGTGGATGTACGGTCCGCATTAGAGTTTCAAATGTGCAGCTTACCGAAATCAGTGAATGTTCCGTTTAGCGACATTGTGAAACGGAAAAGTGACGATAAAATGAAACATATATTAAGCTTTGGCATCGAAACTGGTATTTTAATTGAAATACAAAGAAAATATTTAAGTTTAATTGTGTTTTTTCCCAGTTTACGTCTTATGCCGACGCGGGAACGACTCACAAAGGGCCGTGGCGATATTCAAGGACCAGTTTGGTGATTTACCGGTCAAGTTTAAGGATATAATCGGCGGATTACATGCGTATGCCCTTCAGGTTGACTCGAAGTTCCCGACTTATTGAATACTGAAGAAGAAATGTTTATAAAAATTGTTATAAAGAAATATTTCACCCAAAATATGTGTGTTTATTTATTTCTGTGTTTTGTGCTCGCTTATTACATGTGACCGTTCCATAAAAACATTGTCTGAACGTGCACAGACGATAGCTGTACGCGTTAACACAAAAGTCAAAGTGCAAAGTTCCTAATTAATAAACGAAGCCGGCGTTATCATCCGACGCTAGTTGATAACAGCTCAGCCAGTGATAAACCTGCTTCGCTTTAACGAATACAATAATTATTAATATTGATTGATTCGGCCGGGGGAAATAAACTAATTACATTATGTTTTTCCATCAACAATCGTGCAGTGTACAATGAGTGTTACTTGTGTGATGCAACGACACGGTCTGGACCGGTTAAACTTTTGCCCTTGGCTGCACAAGTGCGTTATCAGTGTGCTCGGTCGTAGTGCGACGTAGTGTCATTTTCAACGCAACCATGGCGCACGAAGATACGTGTATCGCGCGCGTGTCAATGTGTGATTCACTCCGTATACATATGTTATCGTTCGTGATCGGTGTGTGGGTGGTATTGAAACGGTTCGCCCGCTGGGCGTGGGATCCGAATGCGTTTTTCTCGCTACGGATACGCGATAATCCGCCAGCGTGTCTCGTCGACTCGACACTCGGCCGACATTCATATGTCAAACTGAAGGTTAGGAAAAAACAGAACACATACTTGTACCATAGCATATACACACATTTACACACGTATTTTTCCCTCAATGATTCAGGGCGCAAAATTACACTATGTCGAAGCTGGCAACAAGAATCAACCGCTATTGCTGTTCCTGCACGGCTTTCCTGACTGCTGGCTCAGTTGGCGTGGCCAGATCACCAGTTTCGCTGAACATTTCCATGTAATTGCGCTCGACATGAAAGGCTTTGGTGATTCGGATAAACCGTTACGGCGCCGTAACTATCGTGTCGATGTTCTGCTGGAAGAACTGCGACAATTCATCGCCGCCCAAGGCGTATCCTCATGCATCCTGGTGGGCCACGATCTGGGCGCACTGTTGGGCTGGTATTTCGTGCATCAGTTTCCCGAGTTGATTGACAAATTTGTCGCAGTGTCGTGCACCCATCCGAATCTGTACTGGGACAACTTGTCCGGCCAGAGTAACTTTAACTCGTGGTGGATGAGCTTCATCCAGTTGCCGTACTTGCCCGAGATGGACGCGTTACGTGAAGACGTGCGTATCATCACCGATTGTTACAAACATTTGCAGCCGAAAGACTCGAAGGATGCACTGTCCGTGATCGAGGCGTATAAATATTCGTTCTCGCGGACGGAAGACTGGACCGGTCCGATAAACTATTTCCGTAATCTACCGTTCCACAAGATCTGTGACAACAGCGCTCAGATCACGGTACCCACGCTCCTGGTCACGGGCAATCGTGATCAGTTCGTGAAGCTGGAAGGTATTGTTAAGTCGACGGATTTCTGTGAGAAGTTTGTGATGAAAATCGTCGAAGGCGCTGGCCATTTTCCGCATCAGGAAAACCCGGAGATGTTCAATAGAATTCTGTTGAACTATCTGCGCATCGGCCGGTTACTGCCGAAGTCACCGGACAAGGCATTATCCAAGGGCATAATGGACCGGATGTTTGGTGCCGTATCAAATACGGTTAAGTATGGGAATTCGGTGTTGGATTCGGTTCAAAAACGGACAAATGGCGTCGTTGCCATTCCGTCGCGGGCGTTGAACTTAAATTCCAGTTGACACCGTCTGTCAAAATACGAAACGGCCGTATTCATTTGTTTGAAAATGAATCATGTTTCTTGGTACGTTGGTTGTATTTTTGATATTGTTTGTTAAGTGTGCCATGGAATCATTACCATTTTTTAAATCGTGTGTCTTTTCTGCATTTGTTACCCCCGTGTCTTTTGTTTTTAGGTTATATATTTTTTTAATGATACTCTATAATAATTATTGATATTATAAAATAATACATTGCTGTTTAAGTTTGTGATCTGCACATTAGATGAGAAATAAGATTTTTAACCTGTTCATATACCTGTATGTTTGTATATAGAGATTTTGGCAACATATATCCTAATTATTTTTATAAATAAATATATTTTTAGAGAATTTGTTTTCTTTTTTCATATCCAGAATTGTAATTTATATGTTTTTATATGAAAATGGAGTATTAATACGTGGAGCAATATAATTATTATTACGAGAAAGAAAAAAAATAAGAACTTGGCAGCGGTGGGATTCGAACCCACGCCTCCGAAGAGACTGGTGCCTTAAACCAGCGCCTTAGACCGCTCGGCCACGCTACCATGCCACGTTGTAGTTTATAGATGTATATATGAAGAGCAATGTATATTTGTACTTAAAAATATTCTTATGTAATTCTGTATTTAAAAAAATATTCTTTTTAATATTTCTTTTCCCACATTTCGAATACTCCATAAAGTGTATTCAAATCCATATCATAAATATATATGGCAATACGTTGTAGAGATTTATACGAATCAAATATGTAAGAAAGAGATAGCTTATTTTGTTTATGTCGAGAGGAAAATTTATCTGATGTGACGTCACTCATATACGGATTTGAATACACCATATGTACACTGTCCAGCCAAACAACCAATTTACGTCATCAATGCAATGTCATTTACTGTATAAGTCGCAAGAAACGTCAACTGCAAACGTGTCGTATTAGTTTTCAGGGTTGCCGCTGTTATTAAATAATATGTTATTATTTTTATATATTTGCAATGATTTTCAAAAGTATGCATGGGATGAAAAATCTAAATTAATTTATTTAAATTTGCCCCCAAATTATTTGAACGAACTGTCAGAGCTGTAGTGCTTGCATTGCGCATGACAGAACTGTTCTCATGTGCACTGAGTAATTTTAAGGTTATATGAATACAAACAATTTGTGTTAACTATGAGTTCATCAAATAGCAGGTAACATTAGAATATACATTTGTTTAATGAAATATCATTGCTTGTACATTAACTCAGGCTGGGAGAATGTGAAGTCTGCGGTGCATCTGCTGCTAAATATACGTGTCCAAAATGTGAAGTGAAAACATGTTGTTTAAAGTGCGTAAACATTCATAAGAAAGAATTGGACTGTGATGGCGTCCGGGATAAAACAAAGTACGTGCCGATAAGTAAATTCACGAATCTAGACCTGCTCAGTGACTACAGAATGTTGGAAGATATCACGCGATCTGTAGAGACGATGAAACGAGACAAAATGAAACATTTTACACGAATTAATAAGGATTTGCCTCGTGTAAGTGTTCTGTGATACTTGCTACTGCTGCATTGCTAACAATTGTTTGTTTCCCAGCATTTATATTTGCTCCGGGAAGCGTTACGCAAACGTCAGACAACGTTGACATTTCTGCCGGCAAATTTCAAACGTCACATCGAAAATACAACGTATCTCGACTTTAAAACGCACATCGTGTATTGGAAGATTGACTGGGTGTTTGCACACGCGGAAAACCTGACGTTATCCGATGAAAAATGCCAGGAATCGTTGAAGTTCTCGAACATTTTACACAAATACTTTGATCCGGTGCAGTGTGATGTGAAATTGTTACAGTTCTACCAGTCGGCGGGTTTGAGTGCGGTTAAGTTGTATTTGAGGGCCGAGGACAAGCCGGGCGACAAGTATTACTACCTCGATATGCACACAAGCGTACGTCAAAGTATGCGGGACAAAGTATTAATCGAAAACCCCACCATTCACGTTGTCTTCAACGATCGATGTGACATGTACGAAACGTTATGCACAGGTGATGTGATCTTGGCTTGTTTTATTCAAATGTGTTATAACCTAACATTTTTTTTTTCAGACGCAGATGATGAAAAAATGGAAATAGACACGAGTAATGCTGTTTCCTATGTGTCCGCTTTAGTGACGGCTGAAGAGAAGCAGAATACGTGCAAAAAACAGAATCTTCTGTTTGTTACCGATTCGGATGCCGAATTATCAAGCGATACAGAATTATAATAAACATGTATATACATATTTTTAATAATAAAAAGTGTTTTATTGTATTTTTTTACATGTGCTACATGGATTATTATTTTGCCGACGTACCTACCATTTTATAACCTTCTTCCATCTTAATTGATTGTTTTTTTTTTAGGAAAATATATATATATGTATTGCCGTGTCCACAAAGTGAGTGACACTTTCCATATACACTTGTATGGTAAACCAGTCAGTGACTTTGTGGACACAAAAATTTTCAATTAATAAATAGTAATGAACCGAAAAAAGACGATTTAAATTTCGTTTGTTCCATTTTTCCGTTGACAGTACACACACACCCGCACGCGCTATTTGACAGCTCACAGTACCCAGAAGTACAGGATGAACACAAATACAACAATACACCCGGCCGCCGCTTTCACATACATGGACTTTGTGTTCAAATACGTGGCGTCCTTTTTATATTTCTGAGTTAAAATCGACAGATTCTGTGTTTTTGTGTCCAATTCTGTAAAGAAATATATGATTTGTTACGTTTTGTTTCAAGTAGTAGTATTGTAGGTTATGTTTACCTGACAACACTGTACCCCGTTGCAGAACATCGTCGATATTTTGTACCATAATGCGTTGTACATCCTGCAACTGATTATTAATGTTTGACATATTCCGGCGCGACCGTGAATCCGTGAACACTTTCTTCGCTTTCTGGATGTACGTGTCGAATTCGATGAATGTGTATGGCCGTGTCACAATATTCACCCGTTTCCCGTACTGCGAGTGGAATTCCTGTGAGATGTCCTCCAAATACGAGTACGCCAACCGTTTGGAGTAGTTCTTTTCGCACAGCACAAGATAGCACACATCGTTCTCGATCAAATAACTGCAACAGAGAAATACGATTCAAAACGAATTCACCAAAAACTGTCACTTGTGACGACGTACTGGAATAAGTAAGGACCCGTCTCTATGGTACATCTGGGCGGTGACTGTGGTCCCAGTTTACGGAACAACATTTTAGCTTGATTCTGGTAGTCGAGAATGTTTCTGCCCGACTATAATAGCGTTCATAATTACGGTGTAACATTATTGTATATCGTATATGTTTTCAACTAACCTGTTCGTCTTCTTGCATTGTCGCGGCCAACGGCAAGCCGTCCACGACGCGAGCAATCATTGTCATCAATACCATTGTTGCAGGTTATTTACTAGGTACGATGTTGCTGTTCACCGATTGTAATTTATAATGATTGCATTACGAAAATAATTGTGCAGGTTATGTACACGTCATGTCAACCACGTCATTGATTTGTGTGGTGCTCTGCACAGTTCTACAGTTCGCCGCTAGAGAGCTACACTGGCGTTTTATTTTAATTTTGACACTTGTTGTGAAAGTGCGAGTTTTTGAAAATAATAATTAATGTGTGTTGCTGGGAAATAAGTTAATAATTGTTGGTGTATATTGATGTATATTTATTGTTGCACGTTCAGATACGGAATAAAGAAGAAATAGTGTGTGACAAATGTTTAGGATGAATCAGGATTTCTTGGAATATCAGGTAACATTAAAATGACGGTTTCGATATAATATTTTCGCTGTTTTATTGGTTTCAACAGAATAATGATGGTTGTTGTTTCATAAATACGTGACAACTTTGTGAGCAATTATACTACAATGACTATCTAAAACCATTGTTTATATGATTTTTCCGTTACAAGCAGCAAGCACCACATTTGCATTCATTCATATCGTTAATAATACGTAGTAATAACACTAGGAACATATAAATTATATAAAACACGGCCTGTTCATTCGTTAAACATCGTTTAGCAGAAAAATAAATTCAATATGTTGTCTTTTTATTAAGTAAAATTTAATTTTTCCCCTAAACAAATTCAAATACATGTATCGTTGTTACATATTTATTTTCATTTGTATTTTATGCCTAGTACGTAATTCTTGATATTTTGGCGCTACCAAAATGCAGGTTAGTTTTTTGGCACAATAGATATATTTTTTTTTTTTTCAATTTTGCAGTCTTATTTTTTTTTCAACAATCAATCAAATTCGTTTCTTTTTTTGAGACGGGTACATTTAGTGTAGTGCAGTGAGTTTTCAACATTTATTCGCGATTTTTAACAGATGCGGATTTCATTCAACGAATAACACATTGATTTTCTGTGATTTGTGTTAAATATTCAGTGAAATTTTCATCTTGCGCGAACTAGATACATTTATTTAGTGACAACAAGTATTTATTTAATATTTTTTCAACAACAAATATATATATTATTCCTTATCGATTAGAGAAGCTTATCATATAGTATGCATTCGTATGTGTGTGTGTGTGATTTTTAAAAACATTCTACGAATTTTAGGCCATATGTTTGTCTCGCTGAGAGACTTTGAGCCAACAATTTTTTGCATTTGGCGATAAATTAAAACTGTGTTCTCTCCTTGTGTTGCTTCGTTAATTAACAGTGTATGTTTTACTTAATTAAATATATCGTTCTTTGTATAATAAAAAATAAAGTCTATCTTCGATTATTTTTTGTAGATATGTGCAATATTACAAAAATAAAAAATTATTTTTGCATCTAGAATTTAAAAAATGCGGCTAAATCATACATAATACTCTATAATATATATTTATAATAATAATATATAACAAAATGGCACCTAAATAGTATTTTCTCGTTCATGATTTGTGTCAAACATGAAAATATATACAATATTTATAATATTAATAAAAATATACAACTTTCGAAACTACATACATACATATGCATATATATATATCATACATATGCATATATATATATATATATATATATATATATATATATATATATATATATATATATATATATATATATATATATATACACGCAGTTAATAATATTATCTATGAATTTTAAATGCATATGGAACGAATCAGAGACTTTCTCGATAACAGTGTTACACTGCTAATCTTGTCGCATCGTACACAGCAAGATCTCCGCGTTAATTCGTCTAACTCTGATGTGTTTGCATTTGAAAAAAAAAAATAGTGTGACGCTAATTCGGATGATGATGATTTCATTCGGCGCGGTCTGTTTTGTCTGATGTGCGCTTATTACTGTATTGCATATGACAATGCAGAGAATTCCGCTGCGTACGTGCCTGTAATTTATTGACTAGAGATGCGCGTGAATCACTCGGACAAGTCGCGTGTAACTTCTTCGATCACTTTCACACACTGTCTGGGGAAGAAACCGACCTGAAACATAACACAATCGGGTAATAATTAACTCCAATTCATGCGAACTTGTATACAGGGTGTCCCTACGCATAGAAATATCGCTGATTACGACATTTTACAGTAAAAAATCTAGTGTTCGGCCCGCGTAAATGTCTGTATATTTATATGTTAAGATTCCCGCATTGGTTCAGAGTCTCGATAAATGTACCTGATTACCCAATCGGCCCTTCCAGTAGGTGCCTTCCTTCTTGTACACGATCACCTGACAACCTTGCACGAGGGGGATTTGGCCGGGCTCCTGCGGTTCATAGCTGGTCTCCACCCGACACCGCAACTGTCGATACGGCCACTGTAGCTTCGCGTTCTCTTCTAACCTGTAAAACATCCTGGTATAATCTCGTGAAACCACACTTGACTGATCGTCTACCGTTCATAGTTCTCCCGCAGGCTAGTATGCTCGTAGAACTCCACCAGGTCGAGCACAGTCTTGAAGAAGCGCGACTCGGACAAGTAGTACGCCATCTGGTTGTCCATCATCTTCTTGAACACGCGCATATGTCGCACCGAGTCCAGTGTCCTATCACACAAAAATTTCAGAACATCTCTGCTTAGCAGTTACACTCCGTCGGACTTACTTCAGGCTCAGAGCGTAGCGTGAGTCGTCTCCTTGGCGTTCGGGCCGCACCCGGAGCAAATACGTACCGACGTTTCGGCCTTCCAGCGTCTGGGTGGCGTCTTCACGTTTCATTTCCCCAGCAAACCTACACCAGGTATATAAATACAACAATTAGCAACAGTTGAGTCAGTCTGGCACGTACCATAGATGTTCGCCGATGAGTTCGTCCAGCTGGTCGTGGTGTTGTGGTTGTGTGGCTGGAGGATGCGACAGCGGTGTGCATTGTCCACACTGCGCCAGACACTCCTTGTGCACCGCGACATTGCACTGTCTGCACCGGTAGCCTTGGTAGATCAGTCCTTTCAGAAACTTGGAGCATCGCCGACAGATCACCGGTGATTCAAACGTTGTCAGTTCGAATTTGTGATTCGTGCTGCGAAAGGCTTGCGGGCTGATGTTGTCCCTGAACACGTAAAATAAATTATACACTCACGTGATCTCACGGAGCAAACATTGCATAGCTTACAGAGCTTCCTGAATGGCTTTGATCATCTTGCGCTTGATGTCAACACTGCGCGCCAACAGTGTATACACGGTTTCACGGTTCTTCTTCACCAGCAGGAACTGATGCGACCACCGGGCCTCCCTGTTCAGCACCGCACGGGTCACCACGTCCTCGATGTAGAAATCATTCAGCGCCAGAAGATCTTTAAACGTGAACTGGTTGCTCTAGAACAGCCACAAAACACATATCACTGTTCGCTCAACGCTGCTGAGCGCCAAAAGAGCGTTGTACAAGATGCGATGGTCACTCACCCGCATCTGTTTACACAGTATGATAACTTTGTCGAAGATAAACACATATCGTGAGTGTATTTTCTGATCGTCGTGCGACTTGATTTTCAGCTCGCCATCTTTGATCAGCCGTCCGTAATGTTGCAGCGGGTAGTCCATGGGTATATGCCACTCGGAGATGTTGTCCTTGACCTGTTTCAGCAGGGCCAGATGGTCGCTGTCGCGTTTCACCTCGTTGATGAAACACGCCACGTCCACCATGGCTTCACGGGCACGTTTCAGGTTATTGTACTCTTCGTGGTTCTGTGGGTTCACATAAATCGTTACGTTAATGCGGTGTGTTAGTCGACAGAGCAGTTGTCTTACATGCGGAGTCTCTTCAATGAGTTTCTGCAGCAACAGATGATACTTCAGTATCCGTTGCATCGGCACCGATAGCACATCTCGTAACTTAAACTTCCCATTGTTGGCTTCAAGCTGACATTTCTGCAAAACCAGCACGTTAAAAACCGAATGTTTCAATCACCGCCTCCGCCGGGGATAACATACAATCACTTCCTGGTTTGCCAGCTCATCCCGGTCGCATATCTCCTGCAGCGTGGCCTGCGCATCCGTCAAATTCGCACAGTAACTGCCATAAATGAGAAACTTTTCTCGCCAGTCGAGGAAGATCTTGCTCAACTCGGGCTTGTTGCCCTTGTAGAAGTTCCCCAGGTCCATGTAGAAACCGACGTGGATCTCGAGTAGTTCCTGCAGCAATCCCTAAGTGTTACGGGCCGCGCGAATCTACTAATTACTTGACAACGGCTTACTGGTATATCTTTAAAGATGACATTTATGTGTTCCGCGTTGAGTACATAGTTCAGCGGTCGTTTAAAGTGTGTTTTGAGTTTTTTCAACACCTCTACGTAGTTCTTCTCCGTGTCTAGTAGTTCCTTGATCACGTGATCACGTTTTTCAACGGGCGGACTGGCGTTTGTCTATGAATGTTAAACGCAGTAAGTGTTAGTCACACATACAACTCAGGGTACTACTAAATTTGACACTGCTACTATGGAAAAGTGTGCTTTGAAGTAACACTTTGCACAAACAGAATTAACAACAGCCATAAATAAATGACTAATAATAATGAAATGCAAGCATAAAAATTAATAACATTTCTAAATTATTTACGAAGATTTGTGCGAGTGTGTGTGTTTTACCTGTCTGGCCGAACACAGATCCTGATAAATCTCTTCGTTCTTCATTCGACTGTAGTAGCTGGCGTACTCGGTTTCATCTTGCTCGTTATTCCAATCGTTGTGATGATAATGGTGTATGGCGGAGTCACTGATAACGTACACACATGCAGACACATAAATCAAATTGAATAAAGCCATGCCGAATTTGCATACGATTTGTCAAAAAATAATTCACAACACAAGACGCTAGTAAATGTGAAATAATTATGGTGCAAATGTTCTAGAAGCAGCAGATTTATTAACGGAGGAATACAAGTTTGTTTGTTTTTTTTTTTAAATATGGCCGTACATTTTCTACCTCCGAGAGGCGAGGTGAAAATGTCACGTAGCAGAGGTCCTCGTACACCTCCTCATCGTGTTCCTCCAGCCGGGGACATTTGATACTGAATTTCATCCAACTGCATTCAGGACTACTGGACGTTTGTCTTTTGTTTTGTGCATTTTGTCCAATCGGCAGCAGGAAACAAGAAATACACGCACGTGATTGGTCAAACAACACGGAGCAACTCTATGATTGGCTACACGTAGGTGTTGGACGCGCTGTGATTGGTTGCATTTACGAATGGAGCGTTTTGTTGTTATTTGTAATCGGTTAAATTTAAAAATATTGCCGCCTTATCGAAGCAAATATAATATAAACTTACGATTAGATATAAGACACTTTTTTTCCGTTTGATTTGTACACAAAGTAAATAAATCATTTGTAGATTATCTACTATCACTTACATTGCTTGCAGACTCTGATAAATATCTTCTTTGCTGCCATTCTTATGCGCGGAAAATCCACTGAAACCAAATGTACGCACATTTAGAAGGAAACTATGAACTGTGTTCACCCGCACTTACGGCGAGAATTTCTTCAGTGCCTTCGGACAATTCGACAGTTTTGACAAGGTGCACAGAACACGATGGAAATTCGTCAAGTCGAACAGCATAGCGGGATCGAATAGATCATTCTCCTTGATGCCGAATATATCTTTGCACGTATGCAGGAATGTCTGTATGTTTCGTAAGCACAAAAACTAAGAAAAACACACAAGAGATGTGTTAGTAAACAGAGAACTGGGTGTGCGTGGTGTATAAGTGAGACTTTACTTGTGCCATCTGTGGTTTCTGATTAACATCCTTGAAGTCAATGCAACCGGGATCGAGGATGTTCAGCAGGTTACACAAGAGGACACCGTCCCGTAGGATGTTCGCCAGGTCCACGATACCCGCCGTGGGCCAGTTGGCTCGGTGGTCACTCCGCAGCACATCGCACCGGGTCAGCCAGTTGGCACAATCACGCCACAAATCTTCACTGCTTATAATTGATGTAGCCATTTTTCCGAGTCGGCTCTCGGCTTTCTATTCTGCGTGTGTTATTTTACACAAACGTAAGCACTCATCACTCGACACTTATTGACACACGCATCATCGCTGGCCGGTATATGCATTGTACCGCGGAATATTTTTAACTATTATTATTCGGTAAATAAACACACGGTGAAAAATGTTTACGCTCGCGTCAGAACTACATGTCAGTGAAACGTTTGACAAACTGGTGTACGGTACATTACACACCGTTGCAATGGTGTATACGGGCGAATCGGTGAGTTGTAAGTGTTCGTAGACGGTAATGGTCAGTAGTTTCCGTAAAATAATAACGTCATTTAATCGAAATTCGAATAGGAAAGTCCACAATTGTATTTATCAAACAAACGTCTCGATAAACTGCCATCACCACTGTTTGTCAGCCACTGTGACCAACTGTGGCAGCGTGAAAAGTCCCTACACCACCGGGGGAAACTAAAAATCCCCAAACGGCGTTTCCAGATTTCAACTACAGCGTATATTATTTATTTATGGCGCCTGAAAGGTTTATCTTAAAGAAATAATAATAACACACTTGTTAAACAAGGAATGAATTTATTTATTTTATAAATTAATAAATATACGGCCCTTAGAAGCTACAAGTGTTTCTACAATAATTATTATTTTATTTGTAAAACGGAAAGCAGCGACAACATAGAGAGAAAATGGAAGAACAACGGAAACGAAGAACAGTAGACGCTGGAGTAGTTACAAATAAATATATGTATATAGAAGTGTATGTTGGAATCTCACAGAAATATTTACAATTACACGAAATATGCACGTACGTGTGTATGTATTGTCGAAATACATAATATGTATGTACACACGTATGTATTGTCTTCAGGTGTTGTTGATGCCCAATTTAGTTTAACAACAACATTATAACAGTGCGGGCAAACCTTAACACGCTAAAAATTATTTATTAACAAACTAAATCTATATATATATATATATATATATATATATATATATATATATATATATATATATATATATATATATATATATATATATATATATATATATACATATATACAATATGGCTGACTATGTTTCTTCTCAACACACTCCTAACCTAGAAATGTATTAGCAAAAAATCACCTCCGCTCTCGATACACAATGCTAATTCATCAAATATAAAATGTACAATCATTAATAATAATAATAATAATTCTTAATTAGTATAGACTCACCCACACACGCGCATATATAATAATAATATATATACAATAAACGACATTACAATAATAATAATAATAACCGCATACATACCCACACACACACAATGTATAGGGGGGTAGGTACTCATATTGTACATGATATATATATGTGTGTGTGTGTGTTTGTGTATTTGTGTGCGTGATGATTGGAGTAGGGCTGGTGGTGGGGGTACGGCTCATCTCATTGGTTACCTGTTGTCGTCCATGACGACTTGTTTAAACAACTGCACACCGGTGGACATTTGTGATTTTACTTCGTGGTTTCCTAAGGCGGCCGTGCCATCCTTCGCGATGAACAATTGCAGGCCAGAAGCTACAGACACACATAAATAACATTATATATATATATATATATATATATATATATATATATATATATATATATATATATATATATATATACATATATATATACACGCGAGGGGTGCGTACTTTCTGCCGTTTCATCTGACTGTTCCAGGTTCGTGTTCTTGAGTAGCTCTGCTATCAAGTTGTCCGGGTTGACTCGTGTCACCTCGACCCTACCGGACAGCTGGTTCATCTCGGGCTCCTGCGCCTGCGCCTTTTTCCTACGCTCCAACGCGGCTTTCGCCCGGTCCAGTGAGCCGGTCTCGGATAACGCCAGACTGCCCGAGCTGGGATTCCTACATTTAAATAAACATTATTGGATATAAACACCAGCGCACGTGCACACACACACACACACAGCCAACACTGCACTCTATTTTACACTCATAAAAGAAAATGTGTATACTAAAATTAATTTACAATATTTTCTATAAATCTACATAAAAATAGTTACCATTAAATAATTGTTAACGAGAGAAGTGAAGAATATAGCGAAGCATACTTAGATCTACAGTTATGGTAAGAAACAACACAAGCTTTTTGGCTAGAGGAACAACGAAACAACACACTGAACACAAGAGTGGAACAAACGAAAAACAACAACCAATTCACTAGAATATATCCACGGTGGCCGTGACAATAAACAAAAACAATATCTAGATACGAAAATAAAACAAATGACGATCATAGTCTAGATAAAAAAACACAAAAACAAAAACCAGTCCACATCTATAACTCTAGAGAACAAATGACAGTCACCATCTAAACAACAACTACAAACAAACAAATGAATGACGAGTAAATGGTAGAGTGGGGTAGGGTAGGGTAAACAAATGACAAACAACACACACACAGTACACAGCACACTAACGTGGTGATGCTGGGACGACGTAACACTACAGTGGTGCTACTGCTGCTGCTGCTGCTGTGGGAGGACTGTGTACTACTGCTGACCGTGGCGCTAGTGTCGACCGGGGCGAAGGGTGTAGCGGGGTCCTCGGGACTAGTGGCCACCGGGGCCAACTTACTGGCACCCGAGCCCCCCTCCAACAGCTTCCGGTGATGGGGTATGCCCCTGTAAACCCAACCAATGCACCAAAACACGCACACATATACATATGTATATATATATATATATATATATATATATATATATATATATATATATATATATATATACATACATGTATAGACAGAACCACCACAAATACAATCACAAGTACGGTTGGGGGAAGAGAGAGAGAGAGAGTTAAACTAAGTGAATATTAGTTTAGTAAGAAAAGTCCAGGTCGTTCCATAAAAAGTCTCTTAATTACGCCAAATTAACAGTCAGTGCATTTTAGTTGAAAACAATAGAACAGCAGTCATACGTACTGGATCCGAGGTGGCTGCGCCCGGTTCCCCGTTTGTCTTCCTGCAAAGTTAATGTTTACCAACAAAACACACAGTCACACATACACAAGACACAAGTGACAAGCAAAGTTCCATAGCACCCTACGCGTAGCGAGTATTGTTAGCGCGCTCCGTTCATCCTGGCGCGCAATTGTTCATTTGTTCGTTTTGTTTGTTGCGTTCAATTGTTTGTTTGTACGAACCTGACGTACTGCTGACTGTTTGCCGGTTGGTGCGCATGCTCATACACTCCCGGCTGGCTAGATTTTAGCGAGTTGAGCGAAATGGCACGCTGTCCGTTGGTCGGAGCGCTTGTCGGATGTTTCCGGAGGATCGGCGAACCGGGAAGTTTGAATAGGGACGCGGTGGGACTCGTGCTGGACTTGATCGGCGTCGACTGACGTCCGATGTCATTGGTACCGGCGCGGCGTCTACTCGCCGGCGTCAAAAACCCGATGCTTTGGAACAACGTGTCGGATTTCTGCGCGATATTCTGGAATATCCCGCCGTCTGTCGACTTCAGTGGCTGTTTCCTTGGTATTTCATAGTCACTCTTGGACCGTAGCACACCACCAACTGTGGGTACAGTTTTCGGCTCGTTCACAAGTGCTTCGGTTGTGTTCGATCGGAGCATGTGCTCTTTATGTTCAGTAATTGTTGTCATACTCGTCTGGCGCGACTCGATTTGGTTCGTATACGTTTTGCGCACCTCCACGGTGACTGTACCCGCCATGAATACATCGTCAGCATCCAGTGTACTGTCGGGCGTGCCGAATATCTCCACACTACAGTTGCTGTACTGCGATTGCAGGATGGGCGTCGAGTACAGCGTGGTCTCATTCGTTGACGAACACTCACGACGTACGACCGACGTCCGATCAAAGTCCAGCGTCTCGACGATCGAGCCTTTCGGTGTACTGAACACCTCGTCGTTGGGTGTAGGTGGGGGTGTTTGGGTCTGGGACCAGAACCGGTTACGGAACGGGTCCATAAGGGTGAGACGGGGCGAGATGGGTGAGAAAGAAGTGGGCGCATTGTGTGTCGGGCCCCAGACTGGTAACCTAGATGAACATAGACGACAATCTACAACATGTGGGTGAGTGTGTGCACGAGTGTGTGTGCATGCTGGTGACCGGTCAAAGCCCTCATGCACGCCCTGCACCAACCCCCTAACATACACGTGCCGACGTGTGTTGCACGATCGTGCGCAGCGCAAAGGCGAGTCCATTCTGTAAGGTTGCGCGCGCAACACCATGGACTTGTATTACCTGGACAGTATAGACACCGCTTATGAGTAGTTTTTTTATTGGAAATACAAGAAGAGAAAGAGTAACAAAGAGAGAGAGAAATGAAGAGAGAAAAATACTGATAAAGTGCGAACAGCAGTATGGTGATCTAGTACTTAGGTTTTGTAGTTTAATTTACAAATATCCCTGAATGCTGCCCTTATAAACAGCACGGACTGTTAGTGTACAGTGAGGCACAACCTATGGTCCTTTTTCAATGTTTTGTGGGGCATTTTTTCACAACCTGAGCCCCAAAAATGAATAAAATAGGGTCAAGAAATCATCTTCCGCAGTTATACGCGACCCGGCATGAACATAAAAGGTTGTGCATCACTGGTGTGTATTGTGCACCGTGTACAGCCTCTGTACCTGATGTGACCGGAGTCCCCGGAGCTGGACTGGCGGCTGTGTTGTGAGTGTGAGTTGATGCTGCTGTACCCAGACGCTCGGCTCATCTGGCTCGTGCTCGACGAGTTCCTGCTGTGTCCTGGCTCGTTACCTGGGCACTCCTCGGCGGGTTCACAGGGTGCTGGTGGTGCTACTTCTACTGTAGGCGGCCCAGTGTCGCCGGTGCTGTTCTCACACGTTGTACCGACCATCAGATCTAGGAAACACTGGGTTACATATGTCTACAACACTATAAATATATTCACGTATTTGTCACCTGACGTAAACAGTGGGGTACGCTTCTTGGGCAGACTACCGAAGCCTGAACTGCCACTCGCAATGGACCCGGCCAGCGAGCCGCTGGAGAAATCGTCGCGGGTCCGCGGATCAGCGTTCGTAGCTTCTTCAGCGGTCGCCGTAGTCGGCGCAGGCATGTGCTTCTGTGACGGCGACGGTCTACAACAGTTTACTCTAACTTTCAAATTCTTCCATACGTGATTTACACTCTTATATATGTCTCAAAAAAAAAAAAACTATGAATCTATTATGCAGTTTTCAATTCTGTACAACTGTTTTTTACTTTTGCTCTAAGAATCGCTTGCTCGTACATAGATTTACATATGTGAATGCCACGTGTTCCTAAATAACTTTGGGAAAAGTATGTGCTTACACTTTGAACAGAATGTCCCCGCTGAGCATGTTCATCTTGATGGCGACACGTAGCATGGAGTTGTCCTGTCTGCGTCGTGCATCGTACCCTTCCAACAGGTACCGTCGTTCTAGGCGCCCGGAGCCGGCGAATTCCGCCAGATTCAGGTCGCAGAAGCCCAGCTTCTGATAGGAGCGTCCGCCTTTGCACTCCTTGCGCACGCTGACACGTAACACGCACGGCTCTAGCACGCCCGTGCTCGCGTTCGCCGTCATCTTACAGGGAAACTCGAACTTGGCTGCCCACTGAACAGTGTGCTCTTTGACTTCCTCCCTGGCAACAGAAAAAGTGCACACACCGGTTATAATTTGTTTGTGAGCGTCCAGGTTGTGTTGATATAAAACATAACTTGATACTCGGATATTTATAGAACGGTTCGTGGACTTGACCTAGTGAATAAAAACATCACACACACACACATACACACACAGAAAGAGAAAGAAAGTTTAACATAAATATCGTTGGCAATTGCAAGTGCCATCTAATTATATCACCTTACGAGCCAAAAATAGAATTGAACTCTGGAACACATGTGACACGCGCGCGCCTATAAATGACGTATGTTTCGAAAAAATCACACGACTCACAAGAGTAAAATGTAATTTATTATACAATTATAATTGTGCAAAATGCAAAATGCAAAGAGTACTTTGACAGTTAGCGTGCGAAATTCTAGAACAGGCGAACGTACAATTAATAAAAAATAGTTTCAATTATAAACGCGAATGTCATTTGGCAAAATTAATTTCGACGATACGCCTAGCTGTACTGCAACCCATTGCACAGCAGTGTACTGAGGGACAGTCTAACTCTGCAGGCGTAATTAATTACTGTATAATTGAAATAACAAGTGCTTGACAACGGTTAACTAAAATGTAATATTATTTATAGAATATTCATTTAGAGAGTCCGGCATTATTGAGCAGGTATTTTTATTAGTGTAACACCGTTACGCTGAAAGTTGTAGTGTTAGATCATTGTACAATGTATTGCTCCAGTGAATAGCATGTATTAGGAGAAACTGAATTCAATTTTTAAAGTGAAATTCTCTGATTAATACATACATATGTATATGTATGTATGGTGGCGTAGAATACCTGTAACGCATCGCGATACCTTCATTTGTGATCATTAAGAATCCATTCAACGTCCATCAGATCTAAACACGTGCATGTATGTCAATGATGATGATGATTGTCAGTGAAATAATGACACTTTTACCGCGTACAATAATTTTACTTTCATTTATAGCTGTAGTTTCATATATATAACATTTATATTCTCTATATATACCATAGGATGTATGTATGTACGTATACACTGTTACGATGTCAACATTATGCAACAAATTGAGCACAAACATTACAAAGTGCTCCCGCATGGGCACCCATTAAATACTGTGTTGAAACTTTCAGGTTTCAGTTCTTGATCACTATTTGGTTTCAGTCTTGATTACATTACATACAAAATTAGCGACGTGACCAAACTTTGGTTAATGTAATGTGGGACGATACATACATACGTATATATATATATATATATATATATATATATATATATATATATATATATATATATATATATATATATATATATATATATATATATACACAGTAGAGTCGCGATTTAGTGAACTAATTCCGGCCAAGCCTGTTCACTTTTTAGGGGTGTTTACATTTTCGGGGTTCTGGTCTCACTCAGATATTTTGAGAAACAACTTATATTCTAGGTACCTAAATCAACAAAATTCTAGTTCAAACAAACATAAACAAAATCTCTTGAGAATTACACTTAAAAAGTACAAAAATATTTTGAAAAATATTAGAGAATATTTTTGTTTATGTTTCTTTCCTCTAGAATTTTGTGATTTGCTTGAAAATGACCAAAAAACATCTGGTCGAAACGTCGCATATCTGTTATCATCTTGAACTATAGTAATTTATTCCAATCATTTTGGATTCAATATTTCTTCTTCTCAAGATCTACAATTGACAAAAGAAAATCTACAATAAAATAATTTAAAAAAAATACATGTACCTATTACATAATATTATGTATACGTGTACATATTATGTAATGGGAAGGTACATATAAAAGGTTATTTATTGCAGAAGCGAAAAAAATTAAGCAATATTGGATTGTTTACGCTTTTTTTCATGTTAATTTGTACTAATTTTTGTCGTAAATCATGTAGCACGAGCAAACTGCAATATTCTACTAGCAAACACGGTCACACATTCTCCTTTACCCAGACATTAAGTATTTAAATTTTTTGTTTTAAATTCAAGTATTTTCGTTTACGCTCCATCTAGATCAGTGGTTCCCAACCGGTGTTCCGCGGAGCACTCGTGTTCCGCAAACATTTCAAAGGTGCTCCGCGATAATTATGCACTACTAAAGTTGGCGTAACCTGGAAAATGCTGATCGGCATTGCTTGATTCTATATAACAATTACAAATTAGTTTGAAATTCAATAATACTTTCTGTACCTGCCTTGTCTATTGCACTGCAATCATATGATTCCCACCTATGTGCGCTTGCGCTACTCTCCCACCATTAATTGTTCAGGAAACTTAATATTTTGTATTGATAGTTTTATTTGTCCGACAAGAATACCTACAAATATCAATAAAGGCCATACAAATTCTTCTGTGTTTTTCAACTTCATATTTATGTAAAGTAGAGTTTTCCACAGTAACCAACATAAAAACTAAAAATAAAGAGAAACATTAACAAAATTAGAGGAAGAAATGAGGGTAGCATTATCTTGTTTACGTCACAATGAGTCATTATTTTTAAATTATATACTTATTATAATTATATCAATAGATTTTGTTTAGTAAATATTAAAATATAACAATAAATATTTGCTTGAAATTGCAATTTTCCTATTTTATAAAATCATTGATTACAAATGTCTTATAACTTAGGTGCTCCGCCAAAAAAATTTCTTGCGAAAGTGTTCCGTACTTTAGAAAAGGTTGGGAACCACTGATCTAGATTCATATTTAGTGGGATCCCCCAGAGAAGTATCGCAAATACCATAGTTTACTGTATCGGGGTTTACAGTTGTTCACTATATCGGGACGCAATGATAAAATTTAAGTGTTCACTCTATCGGGTTGTTCATTTAATCGAGAGTTCACTAAATCGCGACTTTACTGTATATATATATATATATATATATATATATATATATATATATATATATATATATATATATATATATATATATATATATATATATATACACATACATACATACATACATACATACATACATATACATTGCAGGAAGTCCAGACGACTCATTAATTGCACTAATAAATTAATTAATAAAAAGCGATTAAAGCCGCCTGGCGGAAGTCACCGCAAACATAATATGTCTTCCGGTTTGAGTGAAACGGGAAACTGTACATACGGTATAGCATAAATTATATATATATATATATATATATATATATATATATATATATATATATATATTTGTAAAATTGTAAATATTTCTCGCATTCCAACAGTTGCATACGTCCTAAACCTTAGTTTCGACGCATGCTCGTGTAAATATGTCATTACTTGTTCCAGTAAACATGTCCGTATGTATGTACATACCAAATTATAACGCCTCTTGCATCATATATCCATATACGTAATGTATAAGCGAAGCGTCTCTTACGTTACAATTCTCATTTCTTACAATTCTCATTTGTTACAATTTCTCATTTGTTGCAATTCTCATTTCTTACAATGCATCCCCACTCCAAATACGCTTGTATCAGTTGTTGCAATTCTCATTTCTTACAATTCTCATTTGTTGCAATTCTCATTTGTTACAAGTCTCATTTGTTGCAAGGCACCGCCCACTTTTCTCGATGTCAAGCGAATCTAAAGTCGCCCAGTTGTTATATGTATAACTATGACCAGGTAATAATTTTCTATATTTTGTTATTGAAAATTCGCGGTTAACGAATAGTTTTATAATTAATAAAGTATAATGTTGCTGTATATATTACATCATATGTAATTGTATTGGTATATATATTTTGTACCAAAATACACTAAGAAATTATTGCCTAGTTATAGTTATATAATAACTGGGCGACTATAGACTCGCCTGACATTGAGAAAAGTGGGCGGTGCCTTGCAACAAATGAGACTTGTAACAAATGAGAATTGCAACAAATGAGAATTGTAAGAAATGAGAATTGCAACAACTGATACAAGCGTATTTGGAGTGGGGATGCATTGTAAGAAATGAGAATTGCAACAAATGAGAAATTGTAACAAATGAGAATTGTAACAAATGAGAATTGTAACGTAAGAGACGCACTCTGTATAAGTACATGTATATGTATGTGTATGTGTGTGTGTACAAATGAAAATGAAAATTGAACATTATTATTCATTGGCTATTTCCATCAGTGACCGAGTGTGGCGTGCGTGATATCACTATTTAAGTACAGTTATACACACACATGCATACATGCATACATATACTTCACATGTATGTGTGTGTGTGTCCATCAGAATCTGCCCACAAACATTCAGCTATATCATAAACACGAATTGATTTTCAACAATATTATTGTCTACGCCCCGCGGAGAAAACACAGTGCACGACGCCCATGGTTTTGAGGAATGGTTAAAAATAGCAGTGTTTAGTGTAAGTTAAAAGAAAACTGTCACTGGGTTTTCTCGGGAAAATTAGAAATTACGTAGAATGTTGTATATGTGACACGTGCCGCTAAATATCCATGATATAGTGCTTTAAAAATAGCAATTTTTTTTATTTCTAGTTAGTGATATACTTCCAATCAACCATTATGATAACTTATTTCATTCTTTTAAGTTACTCTGGTGGCTAATAATATGTTATTCTTAGATTCTGGTTCTGGTATCTATGATTGTAGTTTGTAATTAAACCAATGTGTGTGTGTGTATTTTTAGTGAAAATATTTACTAATAGCTCTATAAATAAACCTGTAATACACTTCGACCCGTTACACCGCAGGTGCAAAGAATCAAATACAGGTAAATCCACTGATAAATTATGATTCATCGTTTATACTTGTGTTTCAAAGTCTACCATTGAGCTAGTATAATTGGATAACAACATAATCTGCTTGTTTCAAGAACAACAGATTTTTGATAAAACCTACTCTATTTGTTTCAAGTCCGCTTATAGTGAACTTGAAAGGTCCCGACATTTGCTTCTCTCTAAGCCAGTGATTCTGAAGCTTTTTGAGAAATATACTCATGTCGCGACCCAAAGAAAAACAACAATTTTTTGTTCATTACTTTTTTATATTATATCTAAACAATTTTCCAATAATGAAACAAATTAAGATAAACAAAGGTACTTTTTGATCAAAGGTAAATTTAATGGATAATCCCGTGAATTTCATAATTTTTATTGAACTTGGATAGATTAAGAACTACTGCTTTAAGTATGTTATATATTGCGTTGTGACTCAGTGATACGTTCACTATACGCGAGTGCTCTCCTCTGTATATGGAAACTAGCACTTCTGAAACAGCAGCGAACATTACTGGAATATATATATCGTTAATTTCTGATCTCAGTGCAATTAGTGATTATTAATTCAACCTTGCACATTGTCATATTTAACGCACATAAAAATGAAATATTAGAAGTCACTGTAGATATATAAATTCAATTCGTAAATAATCAGTGTATGAATATGTAACGTTTTCAAGCGTTGGCGGGCTAAGTACAAGCCTGTACTGGGGCATTTGCTGTAGTAATTCGCTTAGGGCGAAATACAACCCTTAACACACACATATATATACTCTGTCCATAGATATAAGAATTTGACATGATTCCTTAATAGGTAGGGGAGTACCCTTCACAGCAGGAGAGGCCATAAACTACTAGTAGTGGCGGTATTCAGGTAAATTTGTAATGCTCTTAGTGGGAAAGACAAGAGACATTTTGTTTATAATTAAGACGTAATAATAAATTATTGAATATTACATTTATTTATGTTAATTTGTATTGTTATTGTTAAGATGTATATCATATTCATATTTTTGTTGTTTTTATTTTTCAAAATGTATTTATAAATTTCTGAATACATCTCTGCTTTTTATTCATTTACTATGTCGTATAATCTGGGATAATCCTCTGTTAATAGCATGCTGCGTTTAGTCAAATTCTTATATCTATGGATACACTATACACACATACAGAGTGTAGAGAACACAGAGAGAGAGAGACAGAGAGAAGTGTATAGTGCGTGTGCTGGACGGGCTTTGTGTACCCCGGGTTACAAGTCCCCAGGGAGGTTGTCACCTCACACCACACCACAATCCCCTCTCGAGTGACACTGTTATATAGGTCAGAGAAGAGCTCGTGAATCAAGCACACAGCGGAATTGATCAATTTATTACCTATACAAACATACCTTAGCACACCAATACCTACATTCTTGCTAATATATGCATGTGACATACATATATTGGTAAGAATTTTTTTGAAATATATTTATTAAGAGTGAAAACACATTTGGAAAAAAAATGTATATTTGTCATTTTTTCCATATGCTAGCATTGAGGTTTAATGACAGATTTTTTTTTTGGTATTAACATGGATTTACGCTTAGACACGTGAGCTGGTAAAAAAAATGAAGTGATGTAAAACTGTCGTGTTGTAAATACTTGATTGATATTCAGTTAAGTATGGGGCGTGTTACTGTCATTAATCTTTAAAGTTAACGTGAATTGATAAACAATACATACATACATCCAGTGTAAGAAGTTTATGGATTGAAAGTTTTTGCAAGTGAAATTGTGTATGCAAGCTTGAGTATTTTCCTTTTGATAAATACTGAATACACAATGTATGTATACACAACACATACACACTCAGTGTTCAATAGTGTTAGTATATACTCGTACGTGTAACTATGCATATATATATATATGTGTGTGTGTGTGTGTGTGTGTGTGTGTGTGTGACGCTGCAGGCAAGGACGTTCACAAGGTGATCTGTTCGCTACCTCAGAACACACTGTCGAGGCACGTGCAAAAAGTAATACACCTACATACACGTCATCTATACATACACAGAAGATAGACGTCATATGTGTGCATCTTTAGGTAAATGTGTACACTTTGCCCTGAGAGAAAGAGAAAGAGAGGCACGCACAGCGACAGAGAGAGAGAGCACTCTCTTCTGCCTTGCCCTCAAGACACCGGCCCTGACCTTATGATGTGAACATTTGTGTGCCCAATGACGCTGGGAGCCCGGCGAAGCGTGAGACGTTGCTCTCAGCAAATTACCAGCGTCGTCAGCGTCAGCGTCGTTAGAGATTATATATCTTTACAATCAACACCACCCATCCAGCCATATCTCTCTCTATCTATTTATATATATATATATATATATATATATATATATATATAAATATATATATATATATATATATATATATATATAAATATAAATAAATAGATAGATAAATAGATAGATAGATAGAGATATGTATGTAGGAATTGGTTCGTTATTTATTATCACGTAGAAGACCAATTCACGGATATGGTGTACATACACGCATTACGATATACAAATGCATGTTTGAGCAATAGTTTGTAAATATTTGTAGCCCTGTGTTGTGGTAAACAGCAGTGTGTAATAATTCATTCAAGCATACTGTCACGTACAGTGCAAGGGAATTGTTTAGTAAAAGTGGCAAAGACCTTACTAGTCATTGCAGTACTATAGAAGCAATACCCGTATATTTACCACAAAACGATACATACATGTTACGATTATAAAGCACAATACCGCAAGTATGTATGTGTGTAACTAGAGTAGAGGCACCATGTACATATGGTGATATCAGAGTGTAATGCGCGTGTGTTATCTGCTTGTGCATTCCTAGCAAGGACAACTACTGCCATTTTAGATACCAGACCACCGGCCCCATTGTCATGTGTTATCGTACACTTGGCTGGCTGATTTTCAACGCACATATATACATCATTTTAGCGTTTTTTGAGGGGAGGTTCAGAGAAAAAGCGCGTTATAGGGAATCAGCGTTGATCGAGGCAGCGTTATGCGCAGGCCTTACTGTATATACATATATATATATATATATATATATATATATATATATATATACACATATATATATATATATATATATATATATATATATATATATATACATATATACACACACACAGACACGTAGAGAGGTTTAGTGTAACGAAGTAACTATTTTCTATGAACGAATTAAAGAATTACTAACAAATTATATATCTGCAGACACATCTGTGTGTGTTGGTGACGTGTCCATATGTGTAGGTGGACTAATCTGATATGTATGTGTGTATGTCCGGCTGCCATATCCGGTGTTACAAATACATATGCATACATATACATACATATAGTTGCTAAAATATACATACATATGTATGTGTGTCTGTATTATAATCTAGTCGAAGAGCATGCGCATGGCTGTGCATGCGTGTATGTGTGTGTGTATTTCCGGGTTACGGATCTATCTGTTTGCGGTTTTATTTATTCATAATAATATGACCAGAGTCGGGAAGTTTTATACTGTCAACCTGTCGCATAATCGGAAGAAAAACATCACACACATACAGATACTTTACATACATACATACTTTACGTACGTACGTATACGTACGCTACATGCAAGAAAACAATAAAGTCAGGTTTGGACTAGCCCATATAGCCTATCCATCTAAACATACATACTTACACACATACATAATACAGTAGTAGATTATAGTAGTAATCCATGTTATACCTGGTGCTGTGATCCTGAAAGTTCCCACCGTCCAAGAGCCGTACCTTGGCGAACAGCACGGCGGTGACGAAGGGCACCTCGAGCAGTTCCTCCACGTACACCTCCACTTGGAACTTGTACTTTTTCTTCTTCATCATGAACGCCATAACACCGCCACACCGCGTCCCACCACCGCCGTTGGTCATAGATACAGAGTTGCTGAGGTCTCAGGTACTGCACTGTCGCACCATCTCCATAGAGGCCGCCACACACGTACACCAGCTCTCTTTATGTACGACTTATAACATATGATACGTTATATAATACTGTTTAGAATTATATACACCATTCAAAGTTGTTTTATAATTATGATTTCAGATTATTAGTCTCCAATATATGAACATATGAGGTTACTGTTGATGTTACTTGACGATTAAGTTGTGTTTCTTTATTTCTGTTAGCTGCCGTAATACGATTTAATTCTCAATAACGAAAATATCATTCGAAGTGGTACACTAGTTCTTTCACGTTTATTTAGCAGTAGAGTAATGCGGGATACTCCTCTATGGTGAGTTGGGGCCGTGTGTGAATGCCTGGAATAGATAAGCTTGAATATAATACACGATTAAAAGCTTTAGTGATATATATATATATATATATATATATATATATATATATATATATATATATATATAATGTACGTGCCCGGCTGTATGTACATATGTATTATATGTATACGCACGTACTTAATACCTGAACCGTGTTTATGCATAAATACCCCACCCCTCGCCATTCAAAATATATATATTTTTTTAACACTAGTTTTTTATTCAAATCTGTCAGAACGTAATCCAGAACCAGCAAATGATTTAGAATACATTACAGTTGCTTACAATATCACCACCACGTCAGGTTTCATTTCAAATGAATCAAAGTCCGTCGAATTAACAGTGTACCACAGTCGTACACTGTCAGTGAGAAGGTTGTATTACAATGCTGCAGAGCAAGATATATTACTGCATGACTACTTTTAATAAATAATACTTACGTTTTTTATTATTAATAATTAAAATTCGCGTGCATGTCATAAAATACCGCCGTCAATTCTGCCGACAAATGTATAGATATTAAAACATGTATTAATGTATATGTACACGGATTATTGAAGGTTATACATATAGGCGTAATGCAGGACTTATCGCGTTACTAGTTTTATACAAGCAGTAAACCTAATTTTAATTGGTGATTATTGGAAAAATAATTTCGGTGTTATATTACTCGCGTTCGGGGAATTCAATCTTTGATAAACAAATTTTCATCGGCCACAGCCGGAGAATATTCGCAAATCCAGGTTATACATACTCTACGGGCATTTTGCCAGTAATATTTTAATTCTCTCACATGGGAATTTAACAGGTACAAACACTCTTGAACGATACATTTGAGGGCAAAACTAGTATTAATCATACGACGTGAAATTTGTGTTACAATATTGTGCAATATACATGCGTTACATTATTACAAGTGCATGTACTGATCAATATACAAACAATACAGCACATGGAGTAGCACAGAATTGGTAGATAACGGGCTATTACACACCTGACGTAGGTAAACAGGCGTACTTGTAAATGATGTATTACATGTTTGCAACAATACGAATTTTCTGCATTTACAACTAATCAATACACATCTAAATACATACGTACGTATACTGTATCCGGCCAAACAACCAATTCACGTCATCAGTGCAGTATCACATAGAAATTATGACGTCATGTGCGTTTACGTTCGAAGAGTTCTAAAACAATGTTCTGCTACACGAAAACACACATTTACAGTACAAGTCGCTACAGAACGTCTACTATAAACGTGTAATATTATTTGTTCTGAGCGTTGCCATTTGTAAAACACAAAATAAAAATAATTTCATGAGAAAGGATTTAATAGAAATATTTATTAACATTACCAGTTAAATTAATGGTTTTTATCGTACATATTAATAATAAACATCCAATAAAATGTCAATTCAAACAATGTATTTACAAATACGTAGTGATATTTATGTTTGTTAGATTTCCCCCAAACGATAACGTAAATTGGTTGTTTGGCTGAATACAGTATATGTATGTATCTATCCTTTAGTTTTATTAGGAACTGTTTGGCAAAACTTATTGGCCTCTGACTCATCCCACGGTATTGCGATTATCACAAATAAACATCTGCACTTCAGCAAAAAAAAAAATACACATCACAGAAATAAAAAACAACATGTGAGCATCACAAGGAATAAAAATAAACGTCCTAAGCCTACTCAAAAGTGATGGAAAAAATTGCATATATTAAAAATTACACGTATTTTTTCGCACCAGCAAAAAGTTTGTTAAGATTTTTAATTGACTTTCATCGCCATCGTTAATGTGTTTAATTATACTTTTAATGAAACTTTGATGGAATGTTTAGAATGTTATATACAATAATAGGAAGTGAAAAAAATGTTGGGAATTTTGCAAAACAAAAATTATGTTAATTTGTGAACTTTTTATATAATATTAATAATTAACTCTTATTAGACATGGACTACGCGAATAAGACTTATTTTTTGACATACATATTACTTGGTTAATAAGTAATATTTATCTATATAGGTATGTATGTATGATGTATTGTACATATGTATGTATGTATGTCTGTGTGTATGTGACACAGGACGTGTGCAGGTCAGGATACTACTGATTTATCTGCGAGGGGCCGCCCCATATTGTTTTTTTGTTGAGCCCAATTTAATTCTTCCTGTATGTAATAATTTCTACATCCTTGTTCAACAAAACTACCATATATATATACATATATATATATATATATATATATATATATATATATATATATATATATATATATATATGTACGTACATATGTGTGCATCTGTCTCTCTCTCCCCTAGTATATTATTCTCCATAGCTTGTTAAGGTACACTGGCGCTATTTATGTTGTTTATTTAATATTTTGTCGCGCCCGGAAGTTCAATGAAACGATACATCCGCTAATTGGCGCTGCGGTCGCCGCTGGATATTGCCCGCCATCAACAGGCATCCCAAGTACAGGCACCCCAAGTACTGACGATGACGTACACTTACTGCAGATATTATTACATTTATTATACATATACAGCGCGGGGTTTTACAGTTGTGCGCGGCGGGAGGGGTTATAAATTTAACTGAATACTGCCCACCGCTGTGCACAGGTGTACACGGGCCTATAGCTCATGTTGAAGGCGGCATGTTTCAGTTGAAGGCGGAATAGGCGAATATTTTTGATAATAAATTTTGTGCAATTATATTTCGTACCATACGAAATGTCAGTAGCTGCATATATATATATATATATATATATATATATATATATATATATATATATATATATGTATATATATATATATATATATATATATATATATATATATATATATATATATATATATATATATATATACAATGTATATGTGTGTATATATGCACAACTTATGTGTATATGCATGTATGTAGACTGATATGACGTAGAATGTTTTATGAATGATGTCCCATATATGCATACTAATTTTTGAGGTCAGTTGTTTTTTTATCACTGAAAAACCAGTCTATTTTTTGTTACTATGTGCAACAAATACAGGATTGTTCTACAGCCAACTAATATGTTAAGTTCATTAGTGACGTCTGCCAGCAATAATACTAATTAAATATAGAAAATAATCCAATACATACACACATCTCTACTTTCAAACTATGTACAAGAAGACGCTTCTTTCTCTTGAATACAACTTTGTACTTATATACTTATATAAATTATTATTGTATTTAATTACAAATATGTACATATCTGTATATCTATAGCAGTGCAGGAGAAACAAAACAGAAAATATTTGATCTCATTACATTTCGTGGTTGGTGGAAATTCGATGCGATTTTGTTCAGCCAACCTTGATAAGCTTAAAGTAAATAAGTGCACAGGCAAAACAACTGACAGTCTAGTAAGCGGAAAAATAAAACAAATGCACAGCGTTCAATGAAATTATCGCTCAAATAGGTTTCATTATGTCTGTAAAGTTCAAAGCAAGCAAAATCTGTATCTGATTAGATAAAATGTAGAAATCAGTTGATTATTGCGAATGAGATAAAACATATTTACACGGGTGTATGTATGTTCTTCGTATAAATATTAATTACCAAAATATTTACATACGCAAAGGCTATTAATAAAAAAATTCAATGCAACGTTTAAAAATGTAAAATATTTGTATTAAACTACCAATGACGTTGAGCAGCTGTCATCAACATACGTTTTTTTTTTTTAGAATTAGTTAAAAATGTAATTTTCAGAATTTGACACTGAATACAAACGGTTTTACTTTGAAATCGCACAAGATTATAAATTCAAATTACAGCTATTTTGTTATCGCTTTGCTCAATTTTCCAAGAACCCATCGATAATTAATAAAATTACAGGTGATAATTGGCTTTAAAATCATCTGTCAATTTCGTGTATACAAGTTTGATAGAAAATAATTAACAGTTGATCAAATTAATTTGAGAACTAATTTAATAATAACCACTGAGGAAGGGAGTGAAATGTCACAAGTTTCCAAAAAAAAAAACGACAAAAAAATAATACGATGTAACACAACACAGACAGAATATATACATATACAGTTGTCATATGTGCTTAAAGAATAAATTACAGCCGTTTATTACCTTGGCTAGTGGACAATAATGGCGATGTACTTGATGTTTTGTATCGGTGTTTAGTTAAAATCGTAGTTTACACATTGTTTATCTAGATTTAACACAAACAATACGAACTGTACACTCGATCACACATCACAAACGTCAAATGCCCGACGCAAGTACAGCCATCACTCAACTGCTAAGCAAGATTGCCAACCTGACTGCCGTAGTGTGACATGACGGGGTAGATTTGAAAGTAACTAGAATCATGTGTGACAAAAAGAAGAAGTTCACCTATGTGCAATGTTACCATGTATTAAATATTTTTTATAAAATTAAATGAGTATAATTCTAACTAATTCCACTGTAATTTCACGCAGACAAGCTTCATATACCGAACGTTTAATTTAATAATAATATTTTATTATTCTTTTTCGTAAAACATCTGTTCGGCAGATATTTTGCGAACTCGGAGTTGTAGTGGTAACACTGCGGATGCTAAAATAAATGGCTGATGCCCGTTCATACACGATGCATTCTTTCACTTATCTTTCTTCGCTGTTAAGTAGAACATCTTTTAAGAGTTCTTCCATTGAAAATACAACATTTGTTAATCGTTAAACACCAACAAGAATGGCTAACTATATAGTACGTCATAGCTACAGAGGTATGTTGATATTTTACATTATTTTAACATTCGCATTGTACTTCGTTGCACATGTGTCATTGCGTTTACATTGAAAACGTGCAAATCAAGTTTATTGCATAAATAACACGAAAAATATTCATCGATATTCGTTCAACATTGACTCAGTATCCATTCAAGTGTATAATTATCGGTTAATATCCGCGTGAATTCTCGATGATGACGGAATTCGTTTGTGACGGTGCGAAAGTCTTGTCCGAAGATGAACAATCGCGTTTGGCGTTACAGAACAGTAGATTGGTGCCGGAATACCAGGCTCAGCGGTTAGAAATCGAAGCCAAGCGTCATTGGGATTTGTTCTATAAACGAAACGAGAATCGATTCTTTAAAGATCGCCATTGGACGACACGTGAATTTCAAGAATTACTGGGCGACGCGAACTCGCATGAAAAACAAATTCTACTCGAGATCGGGTGTGGTGTTGGTAATCTAGTGTTTCCATTGGTCGCCGAAAATCGTAATTTCTTTGTGTACGCGTGCGATTTTGCACCTCGGGCCGTAGAATTGGTGAAATCGAATGGTTTGTATGACGAACAACGTATACAAGCGTTTCAAACTGATATAACAACAGCAGATGTACATTGTGTTATCCGCGAATGTAGTGTAGACGTAGTGACATTAATATTCGTGTTATCCGCCATACATCCCGATAAATTCAGCGACGTCGTTGGCAATGTGCTCCGGGTGTTGAAGCCGGGCGGGGTTGTGTTGTTCCGGGATTATGGGCTGCATGACATGGCCCAGATTCGATTCAAACCGGGCCATAAGATTGCCGAGAACTTTTATATGCGTCAGGACGGGACTAGGTAACAATATGATGAAGTTTTTGTTCAGTTGACGCGCGATGATTGGAGATGATAATGAATGCTAAGCCGTTGGAACATTATTTACTGTGAATGTTGAATATTTGCAGGAGTTACTACTTCTCCAAGCACGAGTTGGCTCGTCTCTTCGCTAGCGTGGGATTTCACGTGATAACCAATGACTATATACATCGGAGAACAATAAACAAGAAGGAAGAACTGAATGTACCGAGGATTTTCCTGCAAGCCAAGTTTCAGAAACCCTCAAACAATGGCGCTTCTTGAAGAACTACTGTTTTAATACAGGTAGCTATTTTTTTAGTAATAAATTAAATGACTTAATGTTTGTTTCTAATGATGATATTATAGTTCAGCTGATTGCCATGATTATATACTATGCATTGTCTTTCGCTCCTATCTGATAACGAAACATAACCTCACTACTTTTCGCGCCATTTTTCAAAGATGCTAATTTATTTTTCTACCCCCTAGAAACCACACCACTGGGCCCCTGTGTACAAATACTAGGAATTGGTAAGCATTTGAAATATATAATTTATTTTTACCGTTCCATATTACAGTGTACCGCCCCCTGTACACTGTTTTTTATTGGTTTCTAATGATGATATTATAGTTCAGCTGATTGCCATGATTATATACTAAGCACTGTCTTTCGCTCCTATCTGATTTCTTCGCCATTTTCTCTTTTCATTTTACAAAATGGCAGCAGGTTTAATTATAACGTTGTGCTCTTGTTACAGATTCTACGATTGGCCAATTCCAATTCAACAGCCGTAATTTTAAGACTTATGTACCATATGTATATGAATAAATGATAAGACTGATAATATCTATTTTAATTGTCCCTAAATATAATCCTTTCAAGTATTTTCAACTTGCAATATTTTCATTTTAGTGTTATATTACTAACTAATCGCGATTTTAAATGTGAAATAATTATCAGAAATATTTCGAGCAACATTTTAACGATTTTCTAGTGGAATTACATTTCCCCTAGACTGTCAGTTTGCCCGCGACGACCGTTGGCAACCCGTAACGTGTTTTCAAATGTCAAACACGGTGTATCGTGAGCAACATGCCGATTGTTTGCAAGTGTCACAATGATTATTCTATTTCACCTACTGTACTGGCAAGTGGCTAGACTACTCCGTCAGTTGACAACGAGTCGACCCGATAAGATTCAATCGGCGCTAGATGATTGTCTATTCGTTACGGAAAATAAGGTTACAACCACCGCCATTGATGCAGAAATCGGTCTGACATTTGATCCACCGGTGTATTGTCAACGATACGCGGCTGTACAACAAATTCTGCTGAATGAAAAGTGGCGCGGACAGATCGGTAAAGTGGTAGATTTCGGTTGTGCCGAGTTGAGTTTCTTTAAATATGTGAAAAGTTTGATCGGTTTGCGCGAGGCACTGTTCGTTGACGTTGACAGGACACTGTTGGAGTTCAGTGGCAACAAAGTTGAACCGTTCTCGGCGGATTTCTTGAAGCGCCGCAAGGAACCACTGCACGTGGAAGTGTTACAGGGTAGTGTGACGCATCCGGACGCGAAATTACTGAACACAGATGCTGTGATTTGTATTGAAATGTAAGTGTCAGCCGCTGTGATGTGTTTGTGTGTGTGTGTTAATTCGCGCGATTGTGTGTTCTAGTATTGAACACTTGTATCCCGACACGCTGGATGCGTTGCCGCATAATATTTTCCATTTCATCGAACCTCGCATTGCGGTTTTTACCACGCCAAATGCCGATTTCAACGTGCTGTTTCCGAATTTCAGCGGCATTCGGCATTATGATCACAAGTTTGAGTGGACGCGCCTGCAATTTGAAGATTGGTACGTATTCGGCGCACGTCAATCAATGGTGTATGAGTGTGTGTTTCTTCTATTTGCAGGGCACACAATGTCACTGTCCGTTACCCCAAGTACAACGTACACTTTGAGGGTATCGGCCGCGGTCCTGCGGGCACCGAGCACTTGGGCTGTTGCTCACAGATGGCCGTATTTGTGCACGGCAACTTCGACGATGCTCGCGTCGACTTAAACCGCCTGATACTACACCAGGTGCTCGGCGATACAGATAGCGAGGATTGTAGGTTATGTGTCCTAGAATCGCTGGACGTGTCCTCCCATGGCGTCTGTACACACGGCCGTGTTAGTGAGTGTGTCGACCCGCACAGAGAACACTGCGAGCACCGTCACATGACGTACCAGCTCGTACGAGAAGTGAACTATCCGTATGACGTGGATAATCGAACACAGAATGAGATCATTCAACATGACAGCGAATTCCGAATGCACAATATCGCCAATCGCAGTCGTATTTACTATAATAGTGCGAGGGAACGCCATGAGATACCGCTGTACGAGCTGACGGCCAATCGTGATGGTGAATTCATTTCCATCGGTGATTTAAGGTAAGTAAACTTGAATCTAGCGTGCCATATGCGTGATTAAACAACACACTAACAAATATTGCAAGTGTTGACATCTGTCAACTGATATTCTGTCACTCTGTTTGATTATTCAGGCGCGTGCTTGAAACTGCCGGTTGGACCGTGGAAGACTGCGTGTTGGAAGGTGACTCGCTGGTTGTCCCGTGCGTCATCTACACGGAGCACCAGCCCGACTCATCCGAACTGTCGCAGTCGCCCGACTTGGATCTGAACTTCTCCACGGACGTGAACTGGGACAGCGGCAGTCAGTGGGACGCCGGGTCCGCTACCGAGGTCTGGGACGACGCTCAGTCCACCATGGACACGGCTACCACCACCACGACCAATACGAAGAGCAAAGACACCAGCACCGATGTCTGGGAGACGGCGACGAATACGCGGAGTGAATTCAGTGAAACATTGCCGTTTGAATCGTGCGCGAGCCCGCCAACGGACCAGCAGCAGAACGGCCTCGCAGCGGAGGACGAGAAAATCGAGTTGCTCTTCGACTCCGGCTACCAGATGTCCACGTCCAGTCTGGATATATCGCCGGAGAACGCCACAGAATGGATACCAGATGATAAGAACGCAATGGAGGACGTGAATGGCAAGGAATCGTCGAAAAGTAGCGTACGGAAAAGGGTGGTGTTGGAGGACGCAGCGGTTGTACAACGTGTGGTGCAACCGGTTGCACCACACGTTGTGCAACCGGTTGAGCCGGAGCCAGTGGTCGAGAACGGAGATCTGGCGAACAATAATCGCGACAGGGAAGGCAACAATTACCAAGCGGCCGAACACGACGTCCAGGTCGATGATAACGCGCGCCTCCGACCCGAAAACCTGGACGAACACAACGAGAACCACATCGTGGTAGACGTGGACGCACCCGGTGAACCCGGCGAAGATGACGATGCGCCCGAAAGCGTCGAAGATGCGAGCCGTGAAGCCCTGTACGACCCCAGCTCCGAGTTGAGCTTCTCCGAGGAGCTGGGTGAGAGGATGTCGTTCGAGGAGTACCAGCTGCCGATCGTTCAGGAGAACCAGCAGCTGCTCGTCGTAGACGATTACCAGCTGCTGCCGCGGTTTCCCGAATGGTTACTGAACATTCACATCCTGGAGGATGACGACGACGACGAGGAGGTGCCTCGCGGTGATTTCTACAGTCAGGGCGACGGCCTCGGGATTCATCCGTCTATGGTGGAGCTACCCAGGTCCGAGGAGAACTCTTCCAGCTCGTCGGTGACGCTGGAAGACGGCTCTGTCCACGATACAACACCCACATCACAGGATACGCTGGTTGGAGTGGACAGTAGTCTGAATGTGACGTATCAGGACGCCCTAGACCACCTGTCCGATACAAACCTCGATGGTGACGATGCCCTGTTGTTGGGTGTGATGGGCATTGGTATGAATGTACACCAGCGTGGTACGGAATGAATGACGCAGCTGTACGGTGCGGCTGATGAAGCGTTTGTGATGATTTCAGTCAGAATGCAGTGAATTTCTAGGTTATGGTCGTACATACATATCACGTGTATCTTGAACTTGAATAATTTAAACCGGCTATGTGTGTAGCATTAGTGTTATGCGGGACAGCCTAAGCAAAATGCTGAGTCCAGCGTCCGCCATCTTGGTCTTGCAGGAGGTGGCTTGATCCTGTATCTTGAAACATAAGAAGCGAAATGATTGTCTGTTGTTTGTGATGTATTATTTTTTGTAAATTACGCAGCAATAAAATAAACTAACCTGATATCTCTACATTTATGTATGATTTTTATGCGAAAAAAGGTGGGACTTTGTTCGTTTAAATTGATATAAATCTAATTGTATATTTGTACAGGCCTGAGGGGTGATTCTTCCTAAATACGCGCCTGTATAACGTAGTATTGCGCTGCGCTGTGTATCCTGCAACCCGCAATACGGCGGCGTAAGTTTGGTTGCGTACCATCCAAGGCGCAGCAATAGGAATATCATTGATAGTTCCTTATAAACATCGTATTTATTAATTGTTCAGCAGTTTGAAGTGGAATATGACTACAGATAATTTCAATTAATGTTCATATAACATAATGAGCCTGACTGTATGGATCCAGTGTCGTTCAAGAGGGGAGGTTGGGGGTAAGGAGTCCACACCACGTACCTCCTCTATACATGTATATAATGTGTGTGTGCGTGTGTGCATCACTTTGATCTCATATCTCGGTTAGTTAACGTGCTTATCTGAAGCTATTCTCTGTTTCCTAATCACATTACCAGGCCGCCCTCAGCCGCGTACTACATGTGAACTAAGTTTTGGCTAATATGTAATGTAATATAAACGATAACGTACGTACACACAGAGCCCTAATATGCCAAGGCAATATATTAGATTCCAAAACCGGCGTATACAGACACAATTACCGGTGTACGTTTCAAGTTAATTATAACTTACGTTGTGTATCACGTAGCTTGTCTTTGATTGAACCAGTCTTTGCGCTATTCTACAAACAGTGTGTGTGTGTGTGTGTGTGTTATAATCAATGACAATGCCGTGTACTTCTGAAGCAGAACACGATTTCAATATACTGTTATATATCACAGTAATAACGAACTTTTATTTTAATTTCTGTCGGCAAAGGAACATAACATTAATGTTTCATTTTGCTATGCAGATATTAAGTTAACTAATTGTTGGAAAATAAAACTGATATATTGCTGAAGTACACATGAATTGAACGGAATAATTGTCCCGTTGTAACATGTTGATAACCGCTGGCAAACGACGGAGCCACCCCCAATTTTCGGTGTATTCTAAGAGAGCAATAAAATTGCAGTAATTAGCATAACAACCCTCTAACAGCACGTATAGATTTAACATGATAGAGAAGCACACTCCCCTTCAATAAACACATTACCATCATCTAGTCATTGTATTATATACATACATACATATGTATATACCCAGTGCGTTGTGCTACTGGTGGTGATGTGTGTGTGTGGGGGGGGAGGTATTATATTACATACATAGGTTAGTAGAGGGGATGATTTGGCTGTCTCTCCAGAGGTACGTATATAAACTCAGCTAATCATATCCCTAGCGATCACGGCCTATTAATTTGTCGATCTTTCTAAACATATACCGTAAGGCACACGGTTACCACTGTCTTGGTTATCGCTGGTTGCGATATAACCCGGTCACCCCCCCACCTCCAAAAAAGCACTAAATTAACGTCGAAAATGACCGAAGTCTTAATCTTATAATTATAATGAAAAATAATATATTTGTATATTTTTTTACACCGGAAAATTATTTTATATAATTTTATTAAAATCTGCAAACTATTATGTCTACGTATGTGTGTGTGTTGATGTGCTGTTAAGATCAGAGAAGCTTTTGAAAGCTCTCGTAAAACGGGGCAAAGTTCGACCGTGAAGCTTGCCGTTGGTCGCGTCGAGCGTATAAGCTCTGTAAGCTGCTTACAGTGTTCACAATGGCCCCTGCGACCACTTAACGCCCATATGGCTCACATATAATACCACACACACACACACACACACATGTGCAAAGACTTTGGATAAAATCATCTAGCTAATATATTACACCCAATCATCTTTTTCGTTGACACAAATCCTTTTACAGCGGGCGAGACTTATTTGATTTTGATGATAGTTGGTATATATTCGGTTTGTGGTCTGCCGAGTTGCCGATTCGCTGATGCGTGACACACATAGGACGGTTTGTCATTTAATAATCGGTAGCAATTAGGTGAAAAAACAGAGTATAGTTGGGCGCAAATCATACTATAATCAGGCACAGTAAATAGCTCATTTCAAGCCATACTTAGGCAGCCTATACTTGCATACTAGTCATATTAATAAGAGTCTGACACTGACAATTATAGTTCTTTTTAATTCACGTTTGATTAGTAGTGCGCTAATATGTAATCAGCACTTGTTACCAACGCAGGAAAGTCCTAACATTTGATATATTTCGCGACGAGAATATTAGTAGCAATACTTTATCTGCATGTACATATATGACATTCGTTTGAACGGCGGTGTGTTGATGAATATTTGATGTAACATCACACCCATCGATGTACATCGCAAGACAACCACACCACCGTTCCATGCTGGTGCCCGTTGATACGTTATTTAAAATCAAAGAATCCACGCCGATCGAAAAATGTAATCAGTCTTCGCTGAACCGGAAAAAAATTTAAATTACTTCTAAGTTATAGAAGCAACCGCACGGGCGCCACTGTAGCAGTGCGGTATGTGTCTCACATGGCACGTTTCGAAATTTAAATTCCAATTTAACAGGAAAAAAAAACACCGTTATCAGTTCGGCAACATATCTATGTCTATGCGAGGATGGTGTCTATATGTCGGATCTATTGGTTCAGTGACAATTCTGCAATCATGTTGATATTTCACGAGTTTTGTGGACGATTTTGAGGTTAGAGATTAACAAGCGTGTATTTTGTGTAACTATAATGGTTGGTTTGATGGAAAATGCTACAATTATAGTAAAATTACTATTGGAACGATATCGACTTGCAGAAAAACACAAAAGACTGAAATATTCCTAAATAGGGAAGTTTTTTTTTTACTCTTTCGTGCAAGAGGAAGGATGTGATGCTATAAAATTCGTCCACACACACACACACGCGCGCATACATACATACATGTAGTAAGTATATGTACATGTGTATATATTCGAACACATAAGACCGAATTTATAACACTTTACCGTAACGTACCCAGTTTTGCGGGCCACTTTTCCTGTACCAGGGCAGGTCTAGGAGTACAAGTGAAAATAAAATGGTGGCCCACCTTTTAATGATTATTAAATTCTAGAATATTTGTTTAATTTACTAGAAAAATCATTGGTTTTCTTCGTTTAGAATATATCTAATTTAGTACTTTATATATTTCTCTATAGATGGCTGTATATGTATGTATATGCGTGCGTGTGTGTGTGTGTGGTTTTGGGTTCAGTTTAGTTTAGACAATACGTAACTAATGATGTTTGGAGTGTCGGCTACTTTAACGTTGCTTTGTGCATACCGCAAGCGGGAGCTACACGACTATTAGGTCCCCATCACTGCCTTACAATAACCACTCCCGTCCCCGCACCGCACGCCACTGGGGCAACGTCACACTGAGAGAACGCGGCACAGCCATAATTAATTATTGTCGATTCACACACAAAAACACTCGGCGTGATACGCTCCCAAATTAAACTCATTTTCAACCACATCCATCGTATCATGTTATAAGGGCACAATAAGTGCAAGCAAGCCAGCAATATACACGAGCACGGTAGGTTATATGTGTGTGTGTGTGGGCGACAAGGAGACTTATATTCAAGATGGCGCTGGGTGGGCAAACGAAATCAGCGTCACACTGCGGCAAGAATTATTACTACCGCCAGCGATCAGTGTGAAGATGGAAGTATTTTCGCGCAACACACAGAGACGCACTTTACACAGCTGTAGTAGAATATAAAGATGATCGTTGCTGTAGAATCTGTGTGAATACGGACCTGCATTGATGACTGTGGCTACCAACAACGGAAGAAGTAAAGAAATCAAAGTTGTGTCGCGTGTCGAGTTCAGGGAAAGACAATTAATTGACAGAATATCACAACAGGACACTAGACACCTACTGCCATCTACCGTGGGCTTCTGTAACTATTTATCATGGAGGACGAACCCCCATGACAATGACAACTCCGTGTTACAATGCACAAGTTGTAACGTGTTGAAGAAAGTAAATAAAAGTATAAAACACGTGCATTGCGAATATTGTGTGTCTGGATGGTTATAAAGAATTACCAGTGCACTGTCGCAGAGTGAATAATAGTTACGAAGAAGAACCGTTGGAGAATTTAGTGAATATTTGTGTTGACAGCTCATTATAACCTATAAAATACATAATTCATACATGTTGGATCATCTGAAACATGTATTTTTCTCTTTTAATTATAAAAATTAGTACGATTTACATAACATCAGTGTGTGTAATTAGGCAGATCAATTATCGTCTATATATGTATACTTATAATTAGCTTCGTGCCGAGACGGGACAATCGGTGAATTAATAAAATTATGTTTAATTGCGCAAATTTTGCAAGCGAACTACTCCGAAGGTTAACACAATGGTTTAACAAGTATTTATCGTGTTCGGCTATTGAAATGACTTGGTGAAATTTACATATTTATACCATGTGTACACACACACATGCGATAAATATTAATGATTTTATAGTTAATTACACAACGCATACGTTCACTAATTTGTAATAAAATAACGTATATAAGAATTTCCCCGTGTTCATCTATGCATGTGTGTGTGTGCCTGGATGCAACTCAACTAATTTCCTTTTTAATACATCATTAATTACCTCGGCCGCGTCGTGCAGCTACAGAAGAAGCCGTCCACCTGACACGTTGATGATGCCGCCATCATTCACATTGACGGTGACCTCGGCCGGCCCTGACCCTCGCGCTACAAGCAATTATAATTAACGTCAAAGCCGGACCTGCCCGTCTCGCTTCTGTATTTCTAACCTAACCTAACCACCGCGCCCTGTACGAAATATGCATGTCTTCTTAAAAATATTCCTCAAATAAAAATCCACACAATCTAGAGTGTGCGCGTACGAAACATAACCAAAAAAAAAAAACACGAACTAAATATGTGAAAGAAACAGAAGAAGAATAATGAAGCTAAAGGCTGAATAAGCAGAAAAAGAAGAAGAGGAGAACAATATAGTAATAATAATGAAAGTAGCTGGCTGGGCGATGTTCTTTTGTTACTCTCAGCTGTCAGATGGAAACAAGTGCATATTTTTTAAACGCTTACACTGTGTGGATTCATTAAGACGTTTTTGTTCTGCCCTCTGTGAAATATTAATTTGTAGAACTTTTTATACATCAACGTTCGATTATTAATGTTACGCTCAGACACACACACACGCACACAGAGAGAGATTGAGAACCAACGTTGTATTGTTCTCAATCATTGACTGCTTAATGACTGCTACGAAGTGAATTTGTCATTTCTTTAAAGATTAAACATAATGCGAATGTGGATTCCAATAAAAAATAAGTTTTTATCCATATTACTGGAGATATATCGGTGAAAATTGGTGTAGAAATTAATCAAAGGTCGCAGAATTCAATGGTGCAAACTGCAAGTTCATATTTCGTTTCATTTTCATCGTACAGCGTCCACAAAATGGAGAAGCAACATTTTTTTTTGTGATTTCTCGTGTCCTAGTGTTGATATTAATTTCTACCCATTGAAAAGTAGTGCTTTTGTAATTTGTCCACGTCGTACCTAGTGGCGCTGCTGTGTGTGTGTGTGATGAAGTTATCAGGTGCATTGCTGCCAACTGTTATAACATATCGAGGGTTGCTACGATTCTGATGTGTAAAAATCTTCTGGGCGGTGCTTAATTCTGATGGAATTGAGACAAAATCATCATCATTATCATTACGGGGATGACCAGTGTTGTAATTAAACAAGTGTCATTAACACTACTGATTAACGAATACTTTTGAAAGAATATAAATAGCGAGCAGGTGCACTAACAGCTTCAAATGTCAAATTCATTTCAAATTCTATGCTTCTAGAATAATACTAATTGCAGTATTACGTTTTGTATTTTTGTTTTTTTTTTTCATACAAAAGGTTTTTGTGAAATTAATTTCTTTGAATTGTATTGTTCACACTGAAATTATAGACACACAATTCGTAAGAATCGTATTTTCTTTACGTACAAATATATATTTCCAAGTAAATTGCAACAATACAAGTAATTCTGTAGTTGTGCTGTAGTTTTCAAGTAAATCACATTGCGGTAATGATTTGCCGATAACGAAACATAATAAAATACGCATTTATCTAAAGAAATACGCCACCATGGTGGGGGAGGGGGGAGTGAGACAAAAGCATGTTCAATCATGGCCTCGTTGATTACCAACAGTACAATTGTCATAAAAATTGCAATATCAATGTTATACATACATACACGTCTAATGTGTTGGAAACAATTGAACGTGCAGTGTGCGTCTCTCTGTTTCGTAGTAGGCTGTGTGTCTTAGAATCAGTGCTTGAGGGAGATGGAGGGGGGTGGGACGTTGTAGTGTTCGACTACACACGCCAACTGATCGTTAAAGCACCGTTTACAATACACTCAACGTGCTTTTTATTTGATAATCAGATATGTTTCTCAATAAGCACACTGTGATTTTTTCCGTTGCAGAAACATAAAAGACTCAACACATACATAATGAAGAACTGCTTAATAGTATATATATATATATATATATATATATATATATATATATATATATATATATATATATATATATATATAATGTAATATTTATTTTGTTCAATAAAAATGAACAATACTGTTCCCTGGTGTAAGTTTATATTTAACCCCCTCCCCACCCCCATCCTACTCCTAGGGCCATATGTAATTATTTGAGTGTTACAAAGAACATTTTCCCGTCAAATCCGTAGATCTTAGATGGCGAGATATTAATACATTTTTCCCCATATCCATTGGCGGAATATATGTATAAATGTATGGAGCTATTATTATACATATATAATTGTGTATATGTATAACATGAAAGTAAAAAAAAAAAACTTAAACAAATTATCCATTTTTTTTCTGCTGTACGAAATGTTCACCACAACCCGCTTTAAACCGATACGAATCGGTAATTGCACGAATTTTTGGTCAATTTTACCGGTGGAAAGAGTGCCTTGGAAATATCTCTATCTGGAATCAGTCGCCGCCATTTTAACAACAAAAGGAGAAGAACAAGAAGACGATACATCTGAACCTCGAACGGGTCTTGTATTGTTATTGATGAATGTGTATAGACGAAATTACTCTTGAAAAAATGCGACCAAAGAATAGAATTACGTATATAAAAGTTATTGGACGATAATATGGGGAAAGAAAGGGGTAGGGGGGAGGCGAAACTAATAGAACAAGAAGAATTTCTGGCAATGTGTGTGTGTGTGTGCAGGTTCAGGTCCGGCTGGGTTGATTTTTCTCACATGTTTTGTACCGTGCACGGTATAATGTGATAATGACTCGAACATTAATCAGACTATCGTGCCTTCTGTTCAAACCACTATCTCATTATATCCAGGATAACCGCTACTGATTGCTATTCACAGACCGATACTAACAGCACTACTAAGAGCCACAGAAATTGTCTACTAAATTTGACACTGTTGCTCTTAGTAATGCCATAGAAATACACAAAACAAAATGTCTCTATAGTTGGTTCTTTGTCTGAGTTCTTCGTTTAAAATCATTTACCCAAGCATATCAAATCAATGTCGGATTCAGCTAGTTACACAAACAACAAACGATGACAAAAATGGCACAACGGGAATTTCCGAACGAATGCAAGCGGAAAATTAGTGGATTCCATACAACAACAAAAATCACATTATGCGAGCACAAAACACAGGCGAAATATCATAGTTGGCGCGCGTATCATTTGTTGAAACGCAGTCACATGTTTGACAGATGAAAACAAGTGCACATCGCAGCAGTGTCCACAGCACGCTAAACACACGGCGTAGTGAATTATGTATGTACGTACGTTATGCAGTGTTTATATTGTTGTTTAGACCGCAAAATACGGACGATAATAATGAATAAAAATCTTTTCTACTTTATTACGTCCATAATAACGCGGACAAATGCCATTATTATTATTTTTATGCTGGTTTAGCAAATGGGTAATGAGTCGGAACGAATGATGTATATCTAGTGTGCTGTGTGTGTGAGCGCGCACGGCGAGCGCTTGTCAACTATTTCATTCCACATTGCGATGCTCGGATGTTTATTACATTAACCGCTCACATTATTATTATTATTATTTTAGTCTAACGGAATTCGGTGGACAATTTTCAAAAATAACGGCACATTATACGTACATACATACGTTCTTTTTTATTTATTTAACTACTTTATATAGACGTACAGGTAAGAAATGTATGATGAAAATTATATTTAGTATACAGGCTGTTCCAAATCGTACCGGCAATATTTCAAGTATGAATTTTCAGAACTTATTTCGAGTCAGAAAAAATGTCATATACAATTTTTATATAATGCCAAACAAATTGTTACAGATTCTGTTTTGATAGAGAAATGTCACATTAAAAAGTAATTTCATAAACAGTAACATTGACGTACCTGTAAGTATTATTAAGTATTAGAGAGTCTAAAGTCATTTAATATCAGGGTAATTAGTGAAAAAATGTTATTATTTGTACATTAAGCGGTCAGATTTGCGCAATGATCGCATTACGTACATACAAATGTTCACATAAATGGACAGTGTCGTACTGGCGGAGTTTTATAAAAGGGCATCTCGGATTAGCAATGGCCAGTGGCTTTTGTTCAATCAAGGAAAATGGAGTGATTATACTCTAGGTGTGTGATTATTAGTTAAATATAAAAATTCTTACTAACTGTATAAGCTAATTTTACATCATATATATATATATATATATATATATATATATATATATATATATATATATATATATGGGTGTGTGTGTATGTATGTATGAGATGGTAGGTAAGAAGTAATCGGTTCTAATACGTAATTAATCCCGACAATGGTCGGCTTCATTGTCAGGTGTAACAATGAACACAGGTAGTTCTATAGGCGCTAATGAATGCCATTAGTATAATTGGACCACTACACACACACACACGTGTACACATACACGTGTACAGGCCCAGCGTCCTGCTGTGTACCGAGTCCATTCTCTACACCGTCATCATCATCTTCACACCATGTGTGCTCTATTCTTCAACCATGATCCGCAAGCAACTTTCCTATACGCAGTCGTACAAGCGCAGTGCCGATCTCGTCTTAGTGCATCCAGGTGTGCTTCTGACGACGAGCCAGCAGTTATAATACGAGGTCATGCTAACCATTGCGTTATGTTTTCTATAAACTGATCCCATATTGTCCAGAATTGTGTCTTCACGAAGAGCATTATAATAAGCCATCGTACATTTAGCGCTTTTAGGAGGAGAGGGGGTGGAAAGCGCGTTATATGGAAATAGCGTTGATCGAAGTAGGCCCTTACTGGGCACAGATGTAATAAATGTGTTGCGCGGTCAGTTATTTATTTTCGATTGAATGTCATAGGGTCACATGGTGCAGCAGGCTCTTACAAATCTCAGTTTAGATGCATAATGGTGTGGCTGACATACACCCGGTGGGGTAGTGTACGGGGGGTGGTGGGCGGGGGGGGCTAGTCAGACAGCGCCGCCGGAGTGGAACTAACATCGGTACGACAGCACCGAGTGGTTTTCGATGTCCATCAGGCTCATATACTCTGCACTTGGAAGTATTTAATAACAAATAATATATACACACACACACACACATATATATATAGTATATATATATATATATATATATATATATATATATATATATATATATATACTATATATATATATATATATATATATATATATATATATATACTATATATATATACATATATATATATATATATATATATGTATATATATTAGAGAGAGAAAGAGAGACATTGAATGTGTCCATTCAGAATATAATTATAACCGAACACTGATGTGATGCAGGTGTACGGAATCTGAAGATTGCATCGACATCTAAATGTTCAGTGTGTGGCCGGCTACTGTGTTAAAGGCTGCCGGGCCATACATAAATGGTCACGGGGCGGTAGCTTTATGACGAGGACCCCCCCCCCCGCGTGCACGTCTTTGATAACACGAAATGATATATATATATATATATATATATATATATATATATATATATATATATATATATATATACATATATATATATATATATATATATATATATATATATATATATATGTATATATAAGCACGTTTAATTTAAAATTTCACCCAAGCTCAAAGAGCTGCCGAATTAAATTCCAATGGAGAAAAAATAGTTAATTGCTTTATTTGTCGCGAGCGGTTGGTGGTCCATACTGGACGCTTTCAATTGTGAACAATACTCGAAATATTCTCATCTGCAGTGCAACTCTAAGCACGAAGCAAATGCATGATTTCTACGTAATCAGCGTGTGTGTGTGTGTGTGTTCTGTCGATGTAAGGATATGATGTCAGAATTCGCGGGACATTTAAGAATATGTATTAACCGTTACAGAAATAGCGTAGTATATACTCTGTCCATAGATATAAGAATTTGACATGATTCCTTAATAGGTAGGGGAGTACCCTTCACAGCAGGAGAGGCCATAAACTACTAGTAGTGGCGGTATTCAGGTAAATTTGTAATGCTCTTAACGGGAAAGACAAGAGACATTTTGTTTATAATTAAGACGTAATAATAATTTATTGAATATTCCATTTATTTATGTTAATTTGTATTGTTATTGTTAAGATGTATATCATATTCACATTTTTGTTGTTTTTATTTTTCAAAATGTATTTATAAATTTCTGAATACATCTCTGCTTTTTATTCATTTACTATGTCGTATAATCTGGGATAATCCTCTGTTAATAGCATGCTGCGTTTAGTCAAATTCTTATATCTATGGATACACTATATGCGGTTACAATATAGGAGAATTATCGCTCCATTACCAGAATGAGATTATCGCCATTTCCCGTGATCGCTCTAGTGCTAATGTTGTTGCGGTTGTCCTGGATATCATCCATACTTATACAGCGTACTGTATATACGTGTGTGTGTGTGTTAATTCCACCCCTAAATAACTATAGCCTGAGGGGTTGTGCCTGTGCTGTAATTGATTGATATGTAGCGGTCACTGCAGTCCTGACTGTAGCTAACTATCACTAACGTTGTACGGTGCTAAGAATGACTTCATACACTGCCACTAGGATTTACACAGGGCCGGGGCACAGAAGCCAGGGGGGTGAGGGTGATAAATCAGGACTTGTGTCTAGCCGACTTACAAAGTCTCCATGCTGCACTGGTCTGGCACTATTTTCTCTCTTTTTCTTGCTCTCTTTCTCTCTCTATTAGGGGTGTATGTATATGTGCGATTGATTGTGATGTAAAGAGCACATCGATTTAAAGCAAAATTTAAAAGTATAATTGTCATATACACACATGCATTTATTGAGGTGGTTCCGATATCATAATGCAAGCTAAGAATTTGAACAAACACTGTATACTTACTTATCATTTTTTTGGGGAATTCTATAATACAGTCATTCATATGATGACAGATGTTTGAATTAAGTATAAGAGGTGGTGCATTTTTATGAGATATTAACCCTGTATTCGGTGTATCCATGTACTCGTACAGTAAGACCACATTTAACGAGGTTGCTTTCTGTCAATTGTTCCATAATTTCCGTAATTGTGTCTTCATGAAGCGCGTTATAAGGAATCATCGTAAATTAATAATATAATAATTAATTAATAATATATACCGATTCAGCGTTAATCGGGATAGAGTTAAGCGCGGGCCTTAGCGTATGTGTGTGTGTGCGTGTGTAGATAATAAATTAGTCCTGAAGTCGAACCGTTTTCTCTCGTATTTTCGGTGAATTTATTTCTGCCGACTCGACGCCATAAATCTACGTATTTGAATAACGTCAGTGCGTACGAGCCAACGTGCGCGCGCGCTCGGCCAAAAATTGGATTTAGTCCAAATGGAAAATGTACACTTTGCAAACTTTTATTCGCTGCTTTCAGCAACACCAACACATTCATGCATGTGTAAATATGTGTGTGTGTGTATATATATATATATATATATATATATATATATATATATATATATATATATATATATAGTTAGCATTGCGTCAGACTGTACGTCCCCCCAATGATCATAGACGTACGTGCCTCGTGCACTCCAAGGGCACACTGTAAAAATGCACATTTAGTTGATATTCTCGTTATAGCCAAATATCATATTATTGAAATTACTATTTAAATGTACAAGATTTAATGTTGATTTCCGGTGTGTGCCCGCTGCTGACGGCACGCCACTGTCCCGCGACGCTGCACTGAGCACACACACACACACACACACACACAGTGATATAAAAACTGGACGCACTGGATTCCGTTACTGCGACAATAATTCGTCCGCCATATCTGTTTTTCTTTTTTCTCTTTACTATTTTTTACAGCCTGTGTATGCGCCAATTTGTATTTTTTTTAAATTGATTTCACGTCAAATATTCAGCCCTTTGTTCTTGCAGCCGTCCCGGTGTATTTTTATTAACTGCAGCTACCCTTGTTAAATAATTTTTTCAGGTATGACAAAAAAAAAATTTTGCATCGTGCATTTTTTCCATTTGTTCATTGTTTTATCGTTTCTTTTTTTTAGGGGGGGGGGGATTTGCGCGCGGTGTCGAAAAGGCATTATTGCGAATGTACACGAACAGTACAGTACATAGTTAAATTATTGCAAGGGGGATTACAACGACAAAAAAATAGTAATTCTTTTCATACGTAACATGAAAATGATTGTGTTTTGTTGGTTAGTCTGACCACGTCGATAAAATCGAAGTGGTCAGGATCGGTTAACAAAACAGAATCACACACAGCGAGAGAGAGAGAGAGAGAGAGAGAGAGATACATTCAAAGAGAGTCGTGCTTTGCAGAGTACAAAAGGGCACACATTGAAGGCGTTCTGATCTACTTGAATAGGGAACAATAGCGCCAAGGCAGGGTGGTGGTGTATAAGAGTACTATTTACCACTTAGTAGCTTTATTGCACACACATATACACACAGCTATAGACGTACAGCTTACCTAAGAAATACACAGGACTATAAAGTACACTCCCACACACAAAGGAACCGTACACATATACATCCACACAGTGACCGGAAGTGTCGCGATGGACCTCTTAAAATGCTCTCAGCGCCACTTTTACGAGAAGCGGTCTGTCGCGAAAACATTCTCAAACCGTACAATGTATACAGAGATATTGCACGGGTTATTACATAGTATGTGTACACTCGTAAATAAACAGGAAAGTCTGAATATTAACGCTGAATTTTTCCTCGTTCATACACGTACAAACCCAATAACAATTACTAAGAAATTTCAAATTACTGTTCTGCACAAACTCGCATTTAAATGTCAGTATGCATGCCGTGCTGCATTTGTTCATACACAGTTGACATACGAGTGAATTTTATAGTTTCACAATGTCAGAGAACAACTTTAGTCTGACTATAATTGCACGCATCATCGGCAGTATTGGAATAGTAAGTCTAATCGCTCGGTGAATCGTGTAGTTCGTGTTCTAACCTATAATATTTGACAGGGCGTTTGTGTGATCCTTATAAATGTACTGATGTTTGACCGGAAAATCCAGAATTTTGACAATACGAAAACCGTAATTCAACTGTTCGGCCTCGACTGGTATGATTTTGAATCATTGCTGAAAAATAATGGTAAGATCGATGTTTTCACAAAACGTAATAGGTGTGATGGTATGGTTTTTTGTTTTAGGACACTTTGCATTCGGTATTTTAGTAACGATAATCGTAGTGAATTTGTTGACAAACTCTTTACTGATCTTGGGCACTGTGATGGTAAGAGGAAATATGATTAGTTAACGCTGTAATCTGTTTAATTGTACCGTTCTTTGTCTTCCTAGCATAATCGACCTTGTACTTTTCCGTTTCTTGTAATGACAGTTCTACTGTGCGTTGTGAAAACATCGTCCGTCACTTACAATCTGCTCTCGCGATCACCACAACTGGACACTGATTTCATTTTATCTTCCGTTGTGTATTTAGGTAGGGCTGTTTCTACACTAATTTCACGTATGATTTTATAACTTGTATCCATTTATTCCCAGTGCTGTTGCTAACTTCGTGGACATTGGTCTACTTTGCTCAATGTTCGTGGAAGAAACTTATCAAACCTGATGTGACACGAATTAACGCGACAATGACCAATGCCACGATGAATTATTCAGTGTTTGATTCACCAGGACCGTATCAGGTGAACACAAAGTATAGTGAAGTGTAAATGTGGACGAGATTTTCGTAAATTTATAATTGTTTTTGTTATATGTGTTGTGATCATAATGTAGGTTAAGGTTTCTTTTTGTTTTATTGTAATTTATTTGACTGAGATTAAACATTTTGATGGAAAAATAGAAAACGTTGTATTTATTCACGACGACAAAAAAAAGTGGTATTCAGCAGAAAAAGTGATCGTTTGATTGTAATGTGCTACGTCTTTCTTCAAAACAGCCCTCGACTTACAAATACGCACGTAAAGATGTATAAATGTTTGTCAATGCATAGCATGTGTGTGTGTATGTATATATGTACTTTATGTATGTGTGTATCTACTTTATGTATGTATGTATGTATGTATGTATGTCTGGGATTTTTATTGTAAAAGGAAGCACCGTTACAGATAATGTCATTAAGCATTCATTGGTTTTATGGCCCATGTATAAAAGTTTCCTGCTTCGGCCGAATTGTCGAGGCCCACAATGTTCACTGAATCGAAATACATTATCCCCTATTATATATCTAACCCCCCTTGCATTCCCCCTCCCCCCCCCGCGAACCCCGCACAACCCAATACTTCCATGGCACTCTTATATATGTACGAGTAACAATCCTTTTTCAGAAAAATATTATTTACACAACGACCCTAATATCAAATGGCTTGTGTGAAATCTATTACTCGATTTGTGTAGGCCATCTCTATACTAGTTTTTCGCTAATTTGTCGAAATTTTCCAAGAATTACACGCAACCAGCGTGACAGTTGTGTAGTGTTGGTCACGGGCCAGCAGGCGCACCCAAGCGCATAGATATTAAATTTGCGTGGACAGTGCAACGGACACGTATATATCATATTTATCGGGAGCGGGACGGGTTGATATGGAAAATGTGTTGTTAAAGTTTTCCGTGTGTTCAATGTGCCGAGACGTATAATACACTGGCACTATCTAAACTACATATACGACTGTAAAATCGCACATTAACGTAAAACTTATACCGATAACTTTGACATGCGAAATCTTGTTTTTCAAGCCTTTATATATTTTATAAAGGGCATTATAGACGTTCGCGAATAGTAAATAGAAAAAAAATGTATTGAAACATCTCTTAAGAATAATATACATTCTAGAAAATTCTAAGAAAATATTTTGACAATACCAGAAATATATTAAATTATTTTCTATTTATAAAGAGCAGTACAATGGTGAATTAGAAAGGTAACTTTAGTGAAACGTAGACGTCTTTATTTGTGTAATTTGTACAAGGAGATAATAATTAAACAATACTGTTGAATTGTAGAGGTAAGTATTTACTTGTTGATGGGTAAATTATACATGTCATGGCGGTATTATAGAATCTTTCCACATAAACTTACATGCATATATACATACATACATACCTCTATATACACATGTATATATATATATATATATATATATATATATATATATATATATATATATATATATATATATATACATATGTATAGATATATGCATGTATGTGGGTAATTGTTAGTTATTAGATGAAAAATACTGCTTTCACATATGCCAGACTCGGTATATGACACCATGTGTCGCTTGTGACATATAAATATCTATAATTTTATTTACGAAAATACATACACACAGACATTCATACATACATACATACATACCTACATACATACGTCCGTGGACAAAATACAATTCTATTCTTTGGTATATATCTGAATTGTCATAAGATCTAACGGACAATTTTGGCGCTCTCTGTCCCTCTCTCTCTCTTTCTTGAATTCACAAGAAGCCACGTAGAATGAACAAAAAAAAAAACAGAAAAAGGTAATTTGTTAAAATGTCGCGTAGCAGCCCATCCCTTTCGGCTGGGCCCCTCGTAATGGCTAACTTTTAAAACACTAGTTGGAGAGTTTTTAAATTTGTCGTCTCTTCAAAAGGTCCACACCGCACCCCCGCCCCCAACACCCCCGCCATCCCTGAGTCGTACGTAATCGAATAGCATTTTGTAGAAAAATAAAAGTTTCTTATTTTTACCTTTTCCGTTGACTGAGGCAAATGGATCCAATTACTTCTGGTGCTTTCGTATTTTTCTTCTTCTTCTGCTTCTTCTACTACTTTGTGGCCTACGGGGAAGGCGTTGTAAAGCAAAGTGTACAATTAAAAAGTTTCCCAAATTGAGAATGTTTTTAATGAGAAAATCATTTTCCAACATGGACGACAAATGGTTGGTTTTTCATCGTCATGCATTAGCAGGCGTGTCGTACAGATTACCGTTGATATTGTTTTGAAGTTTTCCTATTAAGAAAACATTAAGTCCCGTTATAGATATTAAAACATACATATGTATATATATAGCTACCTACTTTAGTTCTATTATACATTTGCTTTTAATACAAAATACTATTCAAGTCAATATACATGAATGTATCAAAATACCCTTGAACAACACGCATTAATATTTGTCCAGTGGACTTCATCAAATTCTCGTCTTTTTTTGCAATTCATACTACGGTATATGTATGTATGTATGTACGTGTGTCAAGTGTGTGTGTGTGTGTATGTGTAGAGATGATTGATCAATATATGTATGTATGTATGTACATAATCATTTATAGAATTTTAAACTTGAACAGTCTATTTTGCAGTTTCATGCTGTTGAACAATGGTGAGCTTCGAAAGCGTTTCGTAGGACGTTACGAAGTCTACCGACGGGGCAAATACGTCTTTGGCCCGATGCCAAACACAGTGGCGACTCGTCACACACACACACACACACGTCGATATAATAGTGAAATTATAGTATCTGCTATCCACAGTTACTAAGTTATTCTACTAACATTGACACTCATTTTCCATAGTAACAATTTTAGTAGAAAATTTAGTAGCTCATTTCTGACGTTTTAATAATTTTAAATCGTGTTATATATATATATATATATATATATATATATATATATATATATACAGAGAGAGAGAGAGGTAGAGAATTTTGTGCCGAGTCATATATAAAACAATGATCGGACACAGTACGCAGTGTATGTATGATGCAGTTCACTATCAATTAATTATTTTTCATGGTGTTTGCACGCAAAGAGTGGTTCTATTGTGCCGAAAGGGCTTCCGGTTTTTAAAGCACACACATACAGGGGTGTAACAGGGGTGTACTTCAAACTGCAGACCCCCCCAGCCCTGTCTGGTTGTACAATTGAATATTATAACTCTCTTTATAGCTCTATATACAGTATATATATATATATGTGTATGTGTTTACATCACTATATCATTGCTTACGATGATTCGACAAAATTTCAATGATTAATGCGAACTATGAAACCAGTAGTCGTACAAGCGGGGTCTATATGGCCCCTTCGCTGTAGAATTATGTGTTAATTTTTGGTAGATCTCTAACCGTTTTCCTTGTGGGTTCTGGGTTCGTACCCGTGTTGCGATGTATCTGCGAATAGCGAAATACAGTAAGACGCTGTCTGAAGACAGAGCGCTACATGAAATAGCATTGTACGAGGTCACACTGTGTTAGTTTCTGTAAATTTACCTATAATTTCCGTAATTGTGTCTTCATGAACGCGCGTTATATTGAATCATTGTAAATATAGCGCTATTTAGGGGGGGGGGAGGTTGATGGAGAAACCGCGTCATCGGTGTATGAGCGTGATTCGATGCATGCTATGCTCGCACAGTGACAGGAGCAGTAATGTGTAGTAGACGCGGTGTTTGTGTCTGTCTATTGAAATCTATCCCAAAAGTTTATAATTCAATTGAATATTACTCCGCGCACGCTGGTTCCTCGCTAATTAATACATGAAAGGAACCCGCCCCCCCCCCGTGCCCCTTCCCCTTATCACTCTGCACAGCGGGGCAGGGGGCTTTAATAAAGCAGCGCAAACCGTCATCGCCTCGATATCAACTTTGTTTAATTACGATTGAAGGTGTCTAACTTGATTATAGATACCGGTAACTGATCTGCACACACAAACACACACAGAGCGAGAGATAGACAGATAAAGAGAGAGAGAGAGAGAGAAGATAATCCTGCTAGCTATTATTCGGATTGAACAGGAACAGATCTATATGCAGAATTTTGAATCGTTGTTCTTTTGCAGCGTATGAGAAAAGAATAGTTCACAACTATACGACGATGGTTGATAGTTCGTTAGAGAGTTTCACAATTAATGCTGAAGTTTTCGCTTTTCACAATGCGTCGTTATCGAATGGTCTAATGTTATATCAGATTCTTTTCTCTATGTGTCGTTATCGGAGGCTCGAATGTTATATCAGATTCTTTACCGAATGTATCTTTATCGGACGCTCTTGTTTGCATATTCTTTTGCCAGAGAAGACACTCAATGTGTTTGGCAATGCTAGTACATATTCCTGGACGGATATATGCTATTATATTAGTTAACACGTACAGAATATTCATCGACGAAACTTTACCGCGTACCTTTGTGTACCACGTTGTTTATTATTGTTCGTTTACAAATCAGCATCACTTTGTCTCGTGTGTTCACCTGCACACACTTACTCCTTTATATATATATATATATATATATATATATATATATATATATATATATATATATATATACACACATACATATACATAAGTACAGTGGAAGTACAGCGGTGAATGAGTCATTTGTAACGTTGTTACGCATTATATTCATGTACGATTATTACAACACAAAACCGTCAAACAATAATGCAAGTGTAATCGTTTACAAGACTCGACTCCGAAGCGTGTTGACGGAATTGTTGTGGTAAATGAAAGAGTTGCAGCCAGCAGAAGTTGCTCGTACGGTAACTTATTGTACGTACGGTAAGACATAAAATGGTCAACGTTAGTCATTGTACGCGGCGGCCCCGAGCATTTGCAATGTGGTGATTTCCATTTAATATTTAATAATGTTACGTTAACAAAACATACATACACCTGCTCGCCATACACACTCACACACATACATACATACATTGGTTACGGTGCCTTTATAACCGGAAGAACCGATCGCGACTAAATGGTTTGAACCGCGAACAGGATATGCGTGTTACTGTTGTTGTCAAAATCGTTGTTGACTTTTGCCGGTTTTCCAACCAAAAGCTTCACGGCGTGCTGTATGTACAGATGTACGTAATGAATGTATGAATTTAGTGAGAATTACGTTACACTAAATATTGTACTCCCTCCCCGCCCATGTCGATTGTCCTAAATACCGCCGCCACTGACTACTACACACACAGTGGTAGCGGGGGCTATGCTGTTCCGTCGACCGAGGTGTTGAATGTAATTTGTGTAAAGTGCAAATTTTATTGCGTTCCAATTTAGGCACCGGGTGCCCGAAAGTATGCGCGTTGCTTCACTTAACGGCCGTTTGAAGTTGTGTGCTAAGTAAGCTGTTTTAATATTTAATAAAACATGCATATTTATGATCGACTTTTATAGCCATCAGGATCCGTCTATACGTATGTATATATATATATATATATATATATATATATATATATATATATATATATATATATACATATATATATATACCTATAACATATATATATATATATATATATATATATATATATATATATATATATATATATATATACCTATAACATATATATAGGTATATATATGTACGTACATAGACTAAATATAAATCAATAATACTTTAAAACTAGTCTAGTGCCTTAGATGTGTTCCTGAAGAGCGCTCTATACATTGATCCATAATTGTGGCCTCGCGAAGCGCGTTATAATAAATCACGTAAATTAGGCGCTTTTCGGGGGGTTCACAAAAAAGAGCGTTATGTCGAATCAGCGTAAACCGAGACAACGTTAAGCGCCGGCCCAGTGTACGAGTACTTATTCTGTATTTACAGACATAATATCTCTCTTGTAACATTCTACTCTCACCGATATGTTGCAGGATTCTCTGTCTGTGTGTATGTGTGTGTGTGTGTGTGTGTCTGTGTCTGTCTGTCTGTGTGTGTGTGTGTGTGTGTGTGTGTGTGTGTGGGGTGTGGTTAGTGTGATTAGCCACGCTCTGTCGCCTGCCCCGTCTATGCCAGGCGGCCCCCTCTGTGCATTCGCGCTACTGAATCTCTCACAGCTCCAAGCTCCTGGGCCGCCAGTGATGTCAGTGAAATATGTTTTATTCATGTACTGACGCAGCCACCGAATTATCAAGCTAGTTTGTTTAATTCAGCTAAAATTCAGCCTTTTATTACAGCCGAGGAGAGGAAGCCGTTAAGGCACTAACGTCCAGTGCCGTACTCGCGGAAATTTATCACAATTATAGCAGGAAAAAAAAATTTCAACTTTTTATTTGACAAAATTCTCGAAATCAACGACACGAGAAGATGCTTGTCTTGGATAACTTTCATGTCTACACACTGAGGAGGTGGATTTGTGAATACGTTTATACATTCGAGTTACTTATTATTCTTAAATTCTACTTTGAGTTTCTTAGATTCTGATTGTGGGTTTTGGCTTACAAAATACTGGAAGATCTTTCGTTGTGGAGTTCATACTCTGAAGATCTTTGTTGAGAGATGTGCCTATGTGAAGATTCCCCATCCATGCATCCTTGTGTGTATGTGTGTACGTGTGTGTGTGTGTGTGTGTGTGGATGTGTGTATGTGTTAGCCAATGAGCGTGCGCTTCTAGAGGAACCGCCCCGCCAATCAATGTCACGTGCACACTACAATCAAACACACACACACATATATACTCATGGATATACGTAATACAAAAGGAACTTGTCTAATAATCTGATAGTATTTCTCCTTGAGATTATAGAACTACAAATATATATATATATATATATATATATATATATATATATATATATATATATTTGCGTTAGGATCTCCTGATCTGTCATCAAAATACATTATTTCAAAATTAATTTACACGATATACAAAAGTATTTGAGCATATTATGTTGTTTTTAATTCTGAACAACTTTTGCTTTAAATCATGATTTTTTTTATATTTACATGTTAATTCTCCATGTTTCAGATTTCTCAGGATATATATATATATATATATATATATATATATATATATTTAAAAATAATAATTCCTAAAAAACTAATTCATTGTCACGCTCTCTCACTAGTAAAACATTGTTCAGTTTTACGATAATCCAATTTCCAAAAATACCTTTCAAATATGGCGGGGTGGTGGGGTGCGGAGGTGTATAGTAGACATATGGCAAGTGGCGGGTTCGATTCCCGCAATGGATATGCTAATCTGCGATGTGCAACATTGATAGAAATCAGTGAACAAGCAAATCAACATCACAATACTGTACCTACACACGCTGCAACGTTTGTGGAGATGGATTTAAAGTGCACCGGCCAAATGGTTAGTTCGGTGGCACCGGCGACAGATGACGACAGTTAAAAGACCATCGTACCCCTTGCCCAGCATGCCATACGGTGATCTTATCAGATGCGTATGCTCCATTCATTACTGAATGCAGTGAAATGTGAAACTATATAGCAGAGTATTATTGAATTATTTATAAAAAGGAAATAATTTTTTATAGATATACATATGGATGTTTAAAAGTTTTTATATTAGTACATATTCCTCTCTCTCTCTCTCTTTCTATATATATATATATATATATATATATATATATATATATATATATATATATATATATATGAATAAATTAGAGTTTCACATTTATAAGCGACAGAGTGCAGTTCTGACGTGTGTTGAGGATCAAAGGTGCAATGTTTTAAAACCTTTTACATATTTTGCCCCCCACCAACCCGCCTAAAAAAACGATCATACATATATAAACTTTAAATTTATACATAGAAAAGTATGTACACAAGTGTTGATGCTTGCAATGACGGAAGAGTTTCGCAATTTTTTCTTTTCCAGCAAAAAAAAAACACAGTAGCGTACTCAAGGGGGTAACACAGGCCCAGCAGGGGGGGGGGGGTGTGCTTGGGGGGGCGGGGGGTAGGAAGAAGTCGCGCTATGCATATTTATATAGATACATTATCTTCTATTACACTGTGTGCTTGTAGTGTGCGTGTTTAGTGTTCTTGTTTAACACTTTACATCTCGCAATGTATATATGTATGTACGTGTGCATGTGTGTGTGTGTGTGTGTATGTTTGTGAAAGCGCCAAGTATAACAGCTTCCTGTGAGAGTGGGTGCGCGGCTTTTGAAAGCTTTCATCGCACAGTTTTACCGTGTATAAGTAACAGTAAAAGCTCTCGATTTGCTGTGCGCTGTGCGCTCGGTGTATATGAATATTTAGCGTTAATACTAAAAGCGACACATCGTCAGGAGACACTTTATATATTCATATTCAACATTCAACGGTGAGCAGCCCTGCGGGGGGGGGGGGCGAGGTGGCGGAACAGCATTAAGCAAATAGTACTTGTGCACATACATGTGATGTTTGTGCAGTTTATAAATGATCTTAGTTCGAGTGAGATTCCATGAGAGGTGTTTTAAATGTTAGAGATGCAATGCTATACTATGCTTTACTATACTCTATGCTATGCTATGTAGCGAGGCTGGTTTATTATTTATTATATATCAAGAATGTGTAGGATTGAACATTAATAGTTAATAATGGGAATGTAATTACTGCATCGCTTCATCAATCACACTCCGCGTGTCACTTGATCATAACACATTATACCACACACACACACACACACACACACACACACACACACACAGGCCCTACATGCATACATACATACACTCACACTACGCTGGGAGCTGGACACTTTGCTGCCCAAACCCTACGTACAGATCCGTACTAAATACATTCTCTCTCTCTACATATACATATATATATATATATATATATATATATATATATAAGTTATATATATATATATATATATATATATATATATATATATATGTGTATAAACTTTTATAACTATAAAACAAAAAAGTATTTTTAGTTTAAAACATAACTTAAATATGTATTCTAGCTAAACAGCAGAATTATAACTGAATACGGACCTAGTACTGGACGAGGGGCCGGTAGGGCCAATTACACGTTCACAAAAACACATCAGTCTCTCGAGTTGTTTCAGTTGTAGAATGATTACGCTTACGGCAAACCAACAACACACAAGTATGTGTGAATTGTTCAGGTAGGTGTTTGGTGTGAATTTAATTGCAAATTAAAAATATTAATGATCATCTCGTCACAAATACACACGCACAGCAAGACACACACACACAGAGAGAGAGAGAGAGAGAGAGAGAGAGAGAGAGAGAGAGAGCAGATGGAGGTTGAACAATCAGCCCGACGATAAAAAGAATATCTGTGAATGTAGGTAATTAAAGATTGAATTATTCACACGTAGAATTGGAATTTACGGGGCGTTCATTAATCAGAACAATCACATCAAGTGACAGTTGAGCAGAAGAGCAGGATTATTACTCGTCCATTATCTGTATGTATTAAGTTAAATTTTTATGAACCATTTTGTGAAAATCAAACCATAGTCTAACTAGAATCTATGTATGTATGTATGTATGTATATATATATGTTTATGTATGTAGGTGTATGTTGTAGCTAGTGGTAATAGTAACTAATCAGTATTAATATCATCTGATTAACATTCCCACTCGGCTCCATTTACAAACTTACAAAATAAAAAACTACTAACCGTGATATAATTGCGCATTAGGATACTGGACACCTGGTCACCTGATCCTGCGTTAAGTGTTCGAGGTTACCCGTCCACCCTCTCATCCTCAGGCAAATTCTATGATCCTAATCATTACATCTTAAAAAGTTGCTAATGAAACATAAACAAACACAAAATTACTATTCGATTATTTTAAAGGTACACAAACATTATATATATATATATATATATATATATATATATATATATATATATATATATATATCTACATCTACATCGTGGCATTAATTCCTGATTAACTGGTCTTGTTTTTTCATCTAAAGCGCGTTTTGCTAAAATGAACAAAACAGCCAGACGCGCTGATCGTGTGAGCAAAGTTTCTGAGTTAACTAATAACTGCATTTTATAATGTTAATTAAAGTGTTATAAAAACATTCACACACACACACACGTACACACGTACGTAGGTACGTATATAGTATGTAAGAGAGATCAAGTACGTTCTCAAGGAGAAATAATTGCTAATCAATAAATAAAAATCCGGGGCCTTCGCGATTCGCCAGCTAATTAAATCTGTCGATTTCTACGCACAACGTTAACAAGACACAGAAACGGTATTTGACTGCGTGTGTACATACGGTTATTATAACTCTAGAACTGACAGCTCTAAAAACGTGAAATAGTTTTCCCAAGCTTCAATCAACGTTGCTTTTGTTAATTATAGGAATATCGACGATATATATGTATATATATATATATATATATATGAACATTGCGTAGCGCAAAAACAAAATGATGTTTGATATATGTCGCTGCCATGTATGTATGTATTTTCATACAGAATACCAGAGTAATGACTTCAACTTATATTTCTTACACACACATATTAAGCCAGAGGTAATCAAACAGTTCAAACGGATCATTTAAAATCACTTTAGGCGTATATAAGTACGATTTACATCTGTCAAACTTCCAATCATTGAAATTTGACCAGACTAGTCTTTGAAAATCGGACAATGTCGCCTAGGCAATGCTCTTCACATTTCACACAATAGCGAATAGTCACTGACGGAAACATTAATTCGACAATTGTTTGAACGGAAATTTGTAAGATATAAAACGCACATTACGCTAAGAAAATGACAATTTTTATAAATTTAAAATATATAAAAAAAAACGTTTTTATTTCAATGGATTTTTCAACAGTTTTGATTGCATTTTTGTGGTTGCATAAAGTTCATTTAGCACAGTATACTATTTCTGTATCCAATTTCATTAACACATTTGGTATAAAATGCTGTGTAAGCTGTTCGAATTTGCAAATTGTATTGGCGATAAATAACGAAATATCGTTTTATTGGTGAGTAATACCAGAATAATTTGCTTGTTTCTTTATAGTGGTTATTAAGTCTTTACGGTTGTGTATCAAGTTGTAACTAGCAGACACACACACACACACATACACAATTATACATACACACATATGTACGTATATATTATGTATGAGTTTCTTCGTTAAGTGTTTGCCAATTGCAGCAATAAAATTGAAGTAAGCAACAGGAAACCAACACTTTGCGCTTTGCAAGAACTTGCAAACACCTTCATCATGAGCACATGTTCGTCTAACATCACTGCAATCATCCCAGCCTGTCCGGGCAGTCAGTTGATCATTGAGTATTATCGAATATTCGTAATTATTGTGCCATTTGTTGCTATTCACAGCTCCATACTTACGGTCGCTAAAAAATACTAAATGTTTTTACTAAATTAGTGTATATACAAATATACATTGATAAATTTGGAAGAAAAATTTAGTAACCCAGATAATTTCACGCTGAATGTGAATGACAGCTATGTATGTATGTATACTGTATCCGGCCAAACAACCAATCACGTCATCAATGTATTATTGCTAGAAATTATGACGTCATGTTCGATTACGCGTACACTAGTTCTAAAACGGATTAAAACAATGTTCTGCTACACGAAAACACATTTACAGTCGCTAAGAAACGTCTATTATAAACGTGTAATATTTGTTTTCAGCGTTGCCATTGGTAAAAAACAAAATAAAAATAATCTGATGAAAAATGAAAGAAAAATCATTGGATAGAAATATTTATTTAACATTATCAGTTATATTAATGTTTTTTTCGTGCATTTTAATAATAAAAAACCCAAGAAAATGTCGATTAAAAATATATTTACAAATATATAGTGATATTTATGCTTGTTAGGTTTTCCCTAAACAATCACGTAAATTGGTTGTTTGACTGAATACAGTATACGCATGGTATTGTTAAAATCTCCGTTGGTTCATTCCGATATTAACAAATACTGACTGATTTGTTAACAATCCCATACGCAAGGCATATGACTGAATAATTGCATAGTGAAAATGTCATTTATTTTAGAATTGTCCGCCCAGCCTACTACATACTCTTTGCACTACCAAGAACAAGCACACATCACGGGGACTGTTATTAAGAAACAATTGAACGCTAACGTATTAATTAACCGTGCGAGTCCAGTGACAGAGACGGCGGGACATTATAAAATCGTTAATTTTATTCTAAGAATCACACACACGTACATCATTTGTGTTTAATATTTGATACCAGACTGTACTGTGAAGTGTAGTTATTACAAGGCACTATCCTTCAACAGGATATTATACGATAATTACTCGCAAAGCATATGTTTCTTACATGCTTTTTTCTAAAAATTATAGCATTGTTCCCCCAAGCTGCTAATTCCCAATAGACCACATTAAATGGCACATTTTTGTATAGAACAGTGTATTTTTGTACCCACACCATAATATGTATTATTATGATTACGGACTGAACAATACATTTTAGAGCAAAAGTGTAGATTCAGCATTCAAGAATTAAAGACTATTTACATGTTAATTCCCGGTATATGTATGTATGTATGTTAATTATGAATTTTTCTGATTGAAAAACGTCGCAAAGCGTCCGGCTTGTCCAATCCGCTGTGCTATTTCTTCAACTTGTTCACATTCAATACGGTACAAACTCTTGTTAAATGTCGGCTTTCTCATACATACATACATACATACATGGTGTATACCTACACACTATATATGCATGTATGTATGGCTGTGATAAACCTATGTTTTTGTGCGTCGTCCTGTCAGATATTATTTATCTGTGCAAACTAAAGTAATACGCACACGGTATATAGGTATCAATAACACACACACACACATACACACACACACATACATACGCGTATGTATGTATAGCGGTACATATGTACATATATATATATATATATATATATATATATATATATATATATATATATATATATGTATGTATGTATGTATGTTTTCATGTTAAATGCATAAATGCATACCGTCGTGTGATCACTAATCAGCTTGTTTCTCATGTTATTAGCGCACGGCGGCCCGGCACGGCACGGTACACCCAGTCATCTCTCCGGGTGCAACGGTACGGTACAGTTAGATGATGGTCAAACAGTAATATACTAATATAGAATAGAGTATATATCTGGGTGTTTCTGTAATTCCACTTTTAATCATATGTATAATCAACATTTAACATCTTGCACGGCAGATAAACAGATAGAGAGAGTGAGAGTGAGAGAGAGAGAGAGAGAGAGAAAGAGCGGGAGACACGCTCTGTGTCTAATATTGATGTTCCTCTGTTTATGTTTGATATTGGATACGATGGGTGTTTGTTGTAGGGATATTAAAGGTTTCATAGTCAAGAGTGCATTGAGCTTTGTCACATTACACACACACACGTACACATTATACAGATATATATATATATATATATATATATATATATATATATATATATATATATATACATACATACAGATACACGTGTGTGTATGTGTGTATCGGAACATTATAAGTAGTCCGCGCAGGTAAACAATCCCCGTTGAAACGCAAGCATTCAGTACAAGCTGTGGTCGTGGCCGTGTATACCGGACGCCCGAGTGCAGTACGCGGCCCGGTGCTGGTCCACTGTGCACGCTGGACGCGGGCTAGGTGCATGATGGGAGGTCTGGTCGATCAGAAATTTAATATACTAAAAATCGAATTTTACGCGTTACAGCAGGTTGTCTGTGTAATCTATATTGGCAGCGGCAGGATTATCGTGCGAGGAATTTATGAATAAACACACACACACACACACACACACACACACACACGTATGAACATATGTATGTATATATATATATATATATATATATATATATATATATATATATATATATGCAGATGGACATGACTAGACACATTCAAGTTTACAACAGGTAAAAAAGTGTTTCGACAGTGTTAAATGCGGTATATGTCGCTAAAACATAACACATGTATGTAGGTATGTACATGGAGTGTGTGCGTGTGTGTGTGTGTGTGTGGATGTCCGTACACTTTCCGGCGGAAACGCCAATTAACTGTCCCCAATGTGTGGGTTTTTTATCAACAAATACATACAAACATACATGTATGTGGGTATAGCCGTTAAATATATCAACACACACACATGTATACATACATACGTATATACATATGTATGTAACATGAATGACTAAGAATTACTAAGAAAATGCCCATGAAACATGAATGACCAGGATTTTTTTTTAGTTAAAGTATATGAATATATGTATATATATATATATATATATATATATATATATATATATATATATATATATATATACGTATATACGGATTTAGATTTTTTATTTACCTGTGTGTCAAAATGTATTAAAATGATATACCATTGGAACGTCAACAGCTCAATATGGGAAAAAATCGTGAAATAATACGATGAACACATAATAACACAAGAATTGAAACAATAGCAGTTTATTTGCAAAATAAAAGACGATCACAGTGTCACCTTGAAAGCCGGGCGTGCAGCTGTCATGATAAAATTACTTACGGAGAACGGACAACGTAATTAGACAATGAAAAAGGTACATTAAATACAATATAAAGTACATACATCCATACACATATCATACATCCATAGATATGTACTGTATATGTGTACATTTATAGTATTTTAAATATACGTACGTATATCAAGTTGTCAGGATCCAAGTGTGCCGTGACGAATTGACAGCTGGCGTTTGCATAGACACGTCTAACGTGGATTACTGAGTTTAATCTAATTCCACGGCCAGGTATCGACGTGTTTTGTTTATAAGAATTAATTACCGTAGCCGGGCTAACAATAATTTCATGTGATTCAATCGTGTAACGTGAAATCTTTAGTTTAAATATCGATTTGTAATGCTGTGTGATATTCATTTGTTTTTCTCGTTATAATGTGTGTGTGTGTGTGTGTGTGTGAGTATTAATATTGTGTAATTAGTAAAAGAAAAACCTGCTTGGAAATTATTAATGAATCATAGCGGGGTTATTAGATGAAAAAATCAGACTATCTTAGATGTCTTGTAAATGTTGCTGCTAAGTGATACCAAATTAATAACCTTCAGATATTTTAGAGGTCATGCGCGTTGATGTTATCAATCAATCTCTGACTCTTCTGTGTTAATTAAAAGAACAGTTCATAGACTTCTAGTGTTGTCGTGGTAAGATAATTTTACATATTCGTAAAAATGCTAGCTGTATAATTTTCTTCATTCACAATCTATGTATGTATTAATTTATTTTTAATGCGGACATTTGTGCTATGATATCTCTGGTGCGGATCAGAATATTATTATCTGATATTTAATCATACATTTGTTAGGGTTTTGTTCTAGTCGCTGTGCATGTATGTATATATGTGTGTGTATGTATGATATATGTACGTATGTATGTGAAATGACTGAGCAATGATTTGCCACACTACGTAATATGGTACAGTCTATAACTTTGTCCATTACAGTGTAACAAATCGCAGTATTCATTAGCAGACCATACATTATAGTAGTGTACACGTGTATATGTGTGTGTGCAGCCACGGCTCCGGTAGCGCGCTCCAAGACTCCGGGAAACTCCAGGCGAAGCACGGAAATTACCGACATTAACTTGTAAAAAATCCGGTCATTTTGTGTTTTTGAATTTGAAGCTAAAGTTTTGTCCATTATAACATATCAGGCACGTGAATGACGGTATAATGCAATATTACATACATACATACTGTATGCATGTATGTATTTGACTCAGGCTAAACTTAAACCACTAATGATTGAAAACTAATACACGCTTCCGCATAGTAGAACCAGTGGCGTATCTATTATGGATTTGTGCCGGGTTAGTGGGGCGGGGTGGTGGCTAAATGATTCCCTCCTCGGTACGGTTGAGTGATCCTCACACTGTGCAGTGCAGTGCAGTGGCGTGGTACAGGGGGGGGGGGGCGGGGGGAATTAGGTAGGCGTCGGTTGTCGGGGCGGCTGGGCACAAAGAGACGAGCATTAGCGCCCCCCTGTGGCTCCCTAATTAACTTGCTAGAGGTGACATTAATTAATGACTTTGCCTTCAATCTAGCGCACACATACATAGGTACATAGGTACAGTGCAGTACAGTACAGTACTCGCTCATTTCATCTCAAGCAATAGTGGCTGGTGCTGTGTTGCTTACAGAAAGAATATAACATATATTCTATAAATAATTCTTCTCAAATTCAACCAGCGTCGTTTCTTTTAAATCGTATAATAAAAAGTGATATAAGGATATAGTAATAGTCTACATATGTGCATATATTTAGTATGTATGTATGTATGTAACTATGTATGTACATATGTATGTCTGTATGTATGTATGTATATACTATATATGAATCTGTGTACTGGAATTCTGATCAGCCAGTCATGTATATGAAGAGTTTAGTCGCGAGTATCTATGTACTACAGGTATCTGTGTGTGTGTGTGTGTGTGCACTAATGATTTCTTCGGCTGGCCATGCACATGGCTGCAGGTAGCCTAATTGTCCCGGTGCACCAGCTACCTCACCTAGGACACCCTGCCGCTGATCTCATCTCTCATACATGCATACCAGCTTGTCTATAATACGATTCTATAACAATATTTGATATTTTCCCGAGTGCATGAACAAAAACAGATGACATATTTAGTGAACAGATAAATGTATATATAAATCAATATAAACAATACTGCATCCTAATGACTGATTAAGAGGTCATGATTATTTGTTGTTTTACTTAACAAAAATACACGCAATTTTTATTCCATGACCTCCTGATCTGTGGCCAAAATTCGTAATTTTAAACTTGATTTACACGATATACAAAAATATTTGAGCACTGAACGTAATATCATCGTATGCAGTTTTTAATTTTGAGCAACTTTTTTATTTACACTTTTATTACAATTTTTTTTATATTTTAATTTTCTGATTTTTTGAGACACCCCAATATATAAGTATGTATATGTACTGGTGTATGTATGTATGTATGTACGTATGTATGTATGTATGTATTCTATAACATAGTATTTTGTAAGTGACAACACTGCAAGCATAAATATATTGTGAAATTTACGAAATGAAATTAGAAAATTTTCTAGGAAAATTGAAAGGTTTGCAGAACGCACCGTTAGGGCACTAACAACTAACCGTTTAATAGACCAACACACACACACACACACACATAGAGCGAGAGAGAGAGAAATGGACAATGTATTTGCCGTTTCTGAACTTCTTCAAAGCAACAATTAGTCATCTTCGTTGACCGCGTGTGATTTGTGGTAAAACGGTTCAAACAAACCGCTAATAGTGGCCGTAGTAGCACACAATGACCACTGTTGCAAGTGTGTGCTGTAGATCTAGTGGGAATGTACCATGTGACGATTCCCAACACGCCGAATTATCATTGGACTCACACTGGATGAATTTTGTATATTTTCCTATCTTATATAGTGGTCTACTAAGAAGCAGAAGAAGGAGAAGAAGAAGATGAATTCATTTTTTATCTACACCTGCTCCAGTGGTCATTGATGTAATGAAAGTTTGATGTAGTTGCTTGCAGACAAGTAATAGAGGCTCGAATCGGCTTTTGTAACGATATAAAATGATTGACGAGGTCCCAGATTAAATTACTAGTAGCAATTAAACCATTGATGCGGCACTCTTGTTTCATTAATTAGTAACCGTCCCGGGTCCATCACCACCGTTAAGAACTAATATACATACATACATACTAACACATTTGCGTTGAGTGTTATAATGAATCTCGTTTTTTTGTTTTCAAGAAATATCAGATCTTGTATTACTAATTACATATTCGTTCATTATATTCTGCTACCCCAGCAATGGGAACGGCGTAATGGTATGTATGTATATTCCAGACTATAATACAATTATTAGCAAGAGCACGATTTTTTTTCGATTTTATTTTTTTCGTTCAAGTTAATTATATAATAGTGCATAGATGGGCCGGCTTTCTATATTGTTTAGGGGCAAAATTCACACGTCCCTGAGCCAGATGTCCAGGGCTGACATCTGGCGAGAGACAGAGAAAGAGATGTGAGTGTAAAGAACACAATTTGCAATTAAATTAACAAGCCTATTCGTGTCTAATGAAGTATGAACAAATATTGTTGGAACAATTCTTCTCTCATTCTGTCCCATACGCCGCTAATTTCCCCCCAAAATACTCCCCAGAATGCCCCGTTCCCCCACTAGTTACTTATTGCATCATCCATGCCAGATTTTCCAAATGCAGTTATCCACATTTACAGATATTATTTAGATATATAGGTACTTTATACAATTTTGTCACTATCTAGTGAGCCGTGCAATATTTTCAAAATATGCAATCACCACTCAACATCGGCTTATAAATGTGCAATGTTCGTGTAATTTAACTGAGTTTGTGTCTGATAGTTTCTGAGATCCCTGTAAATAGTTTAAAATAGACACGTTGTACTTTCAGCACTTCCGAAATAGTGGTTGATTAAAATGTCATTAGTTTAGAATTGTCAGCGGAATGAATTCAGGTCAAATCGAGTAAATTGTCAGCCGTTACATGTATTTCATCGCATGGGATGGTCAGGAAAAAGAATTTGGTTCTTTTGAATGAACTTGTAATATAGTGCTACTGTATTTATGTATGTATATATGTAGCTATGTACGGATATATATATATATATATATATATATATATATATATATATATATATATATATATATATATATATATATATATATATCGGGTGTCCCAAGAAATCTGGGACATAGGAAATTAACATGTAAATATAGAAAAATGCATGATTACTTCTGAACAATACATTTTAGAGCAAAAGTGTAAATAAAAAAGTTGTTCAGAATTAAAAACTGCATAATACGATGATATTTTCAAATATTTTTGTATATCGAGTAAATCAAGTGTGAAATATTGCATTTTTATAACAGATCATCAGGTCATGGAACAAAAAATGCATGTATTTTTGTTAATTACAACAACAACATGTAATCAAAACATAGCGTTTTTGTTCCGCGACCTCCTAATCTGTCATTTAAAGTGTACTATTTTAAAATTGATTCACTCGTTATAGAAACATATCTGAGCATTAAGTATTGCATCATATTATCGAGTTTTTAATACTGAACAACTTTTTTATTTGCACTTTTGCTCTAAAATGTATTGTTCAGAAGTAATCATGTATTTTTCAGTATTTACGTGTTAATTCCCTATGTCCCAGATTTCTTTCCACCTCCGCTGTGCATGTATGAGTGGCTCAGAAGTTAATCTATCTCGGAAATGATTATACCCATCTTATAAAACACTAGTAGCCTATAGACGATGATTTCGAAAGAATTTCAATCCATCGCTTCTCAGTCCACGTAGCAGGAGGTTTGGTCGGGGCAATCATACAGTAACCACAGTAGGACGAACGCTTTACATTGACAATTTAGAGTCACGGAATTACACTCCCATCGACCGATATTACATACATACATAGTTAACTTCTTAAATACATATGACGAACTACAATTCATCCTCAGGCTACCTACATACATGGAGGATGAAACAATTCCGTAGTAGACAATTGTAAGTGGCTTTCGGCAATGCGTATTAAATATACATACATACATGGATATATACAGATACCTGAGCCTTAAGGCTTATATAAAGTTAGAAGCTCACAGAGGTAAACGTCGATTACAGATCATGGTACATCATTAAATGCTTACGGGCGCTTCAGCAATATTATCCGCCATTACTAAACACAGACACACGGTATATTCAAATGTAGGTACTCTGATATCCATAGTACGTAGTGAAATAAATGTTGTAGACGATTGTACATTTACTAAAGGTATATTGTTTATTCCTTGGCAGATGATAATAATTCAGATAATTTTCTATTGATACCTACTTAGGTGTACAACACGAGTTAAAGAAATACCTGCATCAATTAGCTACCTGAATGCGAACTGTTAGTAGAGATCTTGAGGAATCCAGTGTTTTATTCTGCTGTTCAAGATTGTGAGATCTAATTTGTCAACAAATTCCCATATTATATCCTACACTCATCCACGGTACATCGTCCGTATGAGTGTATCTCTTCGGCATGTTCATTGTTGCATCTGGACGAGTGTACTTGCCACGGGATCGAATTACCAGTGGTCATAGCGTGTAGGTCTTCAGTGTTGACGGCGAATGGGACACATTGTAATGTAATTTGAGTAAATATTAATAACGGCCACCAATACTTCCTGCAGTATTAAGTTCAGGTTGTGCTCTGTTAGTCACCACTTACCTCTCTCTCTCTCTCTCTCTCTCTCTCTCTCTCTCTCTCTCTCTCTCTCTCTCTCTCTAATTCTTTATCTTTCCACCATTTATTTTAGAGAAATGATTTGATTTGTAAGGAAACATTACTTTCAAATGACATGTTTATGGTTCAAACTTCAAACCATCATTTGTCACATGGTTGACACGTTTATGGTTCGACCGTAACCATGTCTAATTACCGGTTGTGTAACGGTTATAACCGTGCGTTGACACGATTAGTGACCATTTATGACGGATTGAAAAGATAATATGTACTGAGAAAAGTAGAATTTTTAAAATTCTAAATACAAAATTGTATAAATATATGTGTGTATGAATGTATGTACGTATTGCATGTTTGTCACCTGCACTAAATGCTATTTAATTGCGTTACAAGAAATCAACATTCTGCAAAAACATTGAACAAATATAATTATAACAAAATTAGCTCATGTCATTTGCTAATCTATTAACATAAAAATCAGAACCGCTCCGACTGTTCCAGGAATTGTGTACCGGTATTTATGTCGTAACGTATACCTCTGTGTTAATTTCGATTAGAGCAACATTATTTTTTTATTATTATTTCATCATTTTGAAACTTTAATGTAATTCGAGACGGTGTCTGTTTTGGACAACCCTCGACCAGATATATATATGTATATTGTAATGTGATACTGGTACTTCAGGTGTCAATTTTTTACACTGATATTTAACAACCTTTTTGCAATGTACACTGTTAACAAAAAAAAATGTTTTAATATAAACAATTATAAAAATAATATCGTAATAAGAAGCACATTCTTCTATTATTAATGGTTAGTGTCATATCACGTTAGTCTAGGAAAGTATACATTTACGTCTTAATTATAATTGCTAATATATGGTTGCTTGGTAATTAAATTATTTTTGTACTCATTTATATTTCACATTTAATGAATTCCGAAGTGAAATCGGCGACTATATGCTAATAATAACACTTATCAAATGGAATTATCACCGGTAATTTTCTAAACATTCCGTATTCGGCCAGTGTAATTAGGTCTTCGCGTTGATTGTTTAAGCATTGTGTGTAATTTGGTTCTTTGTTCTGAAATTATATGACCAAGACGACCGCGGAAAAGATAACTATTATACGTGTTATTATAGTTCTCTTTTTAAATTACAATGAAACGTTTTTTTTTTTTATATGTTACATTAATTATGGGATAATGGTTTTGTTATGTGCTGTTTGTTTAATTAAAATTCGACAAGTATAATGTTTCAAAATTCTGTTTTCACATCCATATTTAGCTTCATCTTAGGCGTTTATTTTTTGGGTTTTAATTTTTTAATACATATATATATATATATATATATATATATATATATATATATATATATATATATACATATATTATCATCGTATATGTACATATGTACTTTCTTATTGAGAGAGAAAGAGTGTTGTGTTTGATTTCTCTTCAAGAATCGTTTTGTTAGCATATAAATCTATAGCCTGTATCCGCCATGTTGTCCGCTGTACAGGTCTACCAACATCACAGCGTATATCAGTTTGATCTAGCCCAAAGCACAACCCATGTATGTATGTATGTGTGTGTGTACATTTCTACCAAATATCATGATAAATTTAGTTGTTTAATATTCAAACATGCACCATTACTTAAATACAATAAATAATAGTTTAGTATGTACGTATGTATGTGTACCCATAGACATTCTGAACTATACAATACACCAATACTGGCCAATGTTAGTGCCTAAAATACATACATACATTCTATATTCCGTGCTGCATGTATGTGTAGCTGACACTAATGATGATTATACATTATCAATCACTGATGATCCTCGCGATAAGCAGCGGACCTCTTGATCTAGAAAGTCCTCATATATACACCCACATATACGGTTCATTTATACATACATACGTTGATTCTATTTTTGTGTATAAATAGAATACCAATAGAATTATGCATAAACGCGATTGTCGTGATTTCTATTCTACTGTGGACATGCCGGAGGAACTTTTCAGTGTCGTTTTGTGTTGTTAGACCTTTAGTATCACTTTAAGTGATACTAAGGGTGTGTATACAGAGCGAGAGGGACATTGTAGAGTGCTGATGTGAGACCTCTTGTCGCTTCTAGTTAAACTCTGACCACATATCCTTTACGCGATGACCAGGTACGTGTGTGTGTGTGTGTGTATGTACGAACGTTGATGCCTAACTCACCTAACGAGTTGACACGATTAAGTATCATCCCCCCCGGCCCGCACCTACCCGCCCGTGAGCCGCGCTATCAGATTACTGTGGTGTTAATTGAAACGGAAAAAGTAGACAGGCAGCCTGATCTTTTAAACTGTCGAAACGTGTGTTAGCGTCTGTTATAATTCGATACGTTCTACTCTAATCTCAACACTACATACAGGGCCGCCGCGTGGGTAAGAGGCGCCTTTGTGCCAGATTATTTTCAGCGCCCTTCCCTGAACTGAACCTCCACGTCAAAAACTATGACTTGTTATGAATTTAATCATTAGAATATTTCCAATGAATACTTTTATTTTAAAAAATAATTACGGCTTATATAATACGATAATATACAGGCATGGGTTATATACATACAATATATAATACTAAATCTAAGCAATCAATAAAATTTGCTTGTCTCAAACATATATTAAGAATTAGATTACTTTATAATTATTCATCACTCAAAAATCAAAATACTTTTTACATATTTACTCTTCTAGCTTTAGCAGCTACAAAGTTTTTTATGAGATCGTTAATATCTATGGAATCCAAAATATCGCTTTCTATAGATATTATGGATAAGTCCGTTAATCGTTCTTCTTTCATGGTAGACCGTAAATAGTTTTTAATTAGTTTTAACTTAGAGAAACTTCTTTCTCCAGAAGCAACAGACACAGGTAATGTTAAAAAAATGCGTAATACAATAGTTATATTCGGGAAGATCTCATTTAATGCATTTTTATAAATGTAATTTAAAACCTCGTGAGGAGACAAGTCAGATTTTATAAAAAATTGAATGGTTTTTAATTCTTCGTTTAGAGCTATACCATCAATATCTTCATCGTTTAAGTTTGCACCGTCGGTTAATTTTATATGCAAATCTTTGCAGTGTTTCAATAAATCCTCATTATCCCATTGTTTTAGTTGGTTGATGTTGTGTATTATTTTAAAATCTTCGTTATGTTGTTGCAATTGTTGAAATCGTTCTGAAATTGACGATATAGTGGTGTCCAGAATCGCGAAATAGAAGTTAATTTTAAAATCATGTTTTGCATCGTTCACTGTATCATCTGATGCTTCGTAATCGAATAACTTCCTTTTTTTCCGCTTTCGAGTTTCAGGGAAATCAGGCTCAATATCAAGTTCTCTAGCTTTAGCCATTGCAGACGTCACAAGTTCTTCAAATTTCTCATCAGTTCTAAGACTTTTTAAGTTGTTCAAAATTGAATTAAGATTTTCTGTTACTAATTGTAAATCGAATGTGGGCTTTTGCATTATTTTGCTGACAATATTGACAAGATTCAATATATCATACCAAATTGAGACGGAACACAAAAATTTAAAAGAACAAATTTTTGAAATTATATTATTTGCTTGAGCTCTAGAATCCATGTCTTTTGTGTGGTCATTAGTGATATCTAATAGAGCTTGATAAATTTCTGACATATACATTTTCAGAGGTTTCAGGGCTTCTATCCGACTTTCCCATCTAGTTGAAGAAAGTGGTTTTAGGGTTAAGTTTTTAACGTATTTTTTTAATACATCCCACCGTTTCACACTAATTGAAAAATAATTATATAGTTCTTGAATCACACTAAAAAAATTTACCGTCTCAAATGAAATTTTAGCTGCATCGTTCACTACTAAATTTAATGAATGAGCAGCGCATGGAACGAAAGAAGCTCGTGAATTTATTTCAAGAATTTTTTGTTGAAGTCCATTATGTCTCCCACGCATATTAGCTCCGTTATCGTACGACTGTCCGCGTAAATCTGATATATTAATGTTCATTAATTTCAAATGGTTAATGATGAACTCGAATAAACCTACACCGGTTGTGTCAGTTACACTTTGGAATCCTAAAAAATGCTCACGAATTTCTGCAACATTTCTCGATTTATTGTGATAAACAAATCTTATGACAATGGTTAACTGCTCAGTATGGCTTATGTCTGGTGTTGTATCAAGAATGATTGAATAATATTTTGAAGAGTGGAGCATTTCTAAAATCTTTTTCTTAACCCTTTGAGGACTACCGGTCACCTGATGTGACCACATATAAAATATTTTTTCTTTATTTTCCTATCGGTTCTGCAGTAAAACCACTATGTACACATGGTTGCCTATATTGTTACCAATGCATATACGCGGTTGCGTACACTTCCATCACTTGTTGCACTGTGGGCTAAGCATACAGTCTTCTGTCTTTGAGGTTACGATTACACCGGTTGTATTTTATTGTGTTTTATCGAATTCTGCACACAATGGCAGGTGAGTGTTGCTTATATTATTACATATAAGTATATATATGCAATATTCGATAATTATTTCATTATATTCAATCATAATATTTCATTATACGTAATTTATTCATGTGGTTTTATACGCTAACCACTAGGAATATACTAACACTTGTTTATATTTTTTACAGGAAATGTAAAATTCAAGATTGTCGATGTTGACAAAATGACTTCGGATGATGTTTATAATATGATAGAACAGATTCCATCGGATAATGAATCAATTGTATCTTCATCGTCTGAGGATGAAAATAGTGAATTATTCAACATTGAAGAAATGCAGGTAATTTTTGATGGTGCGAATATAATAAATCTAGCTACAAATAATACTGAAAGCGATTGGGATAGTGAAGATGAGGTACCATTATCAACTTTGAAACCAAGGGGTATCATTTGGACAAAAAATATTTCAAATTGCACAAAACTTAACAATTTTTCGGAGCCCGTAGGACCAAATATACCTGACACTGCTGAAACCCCTTTAGATGTATTTTTACAATTATTTCCATTAGAATTTATAGACCATGTCGCTTTTCATGTAAATTTATATGCTTTGCAAAAACATGGAGGAGATCCTAAGGCATTCGTTCAAACAACAGCAGATGAAATCAAAGTATTTCTTGGCATAAATCTCCTGATGGGACTAAAAAAACTGCCAAGCTACAAAGATTATTGGTCTTCAAGAGCTGAGCTGAGAGATGGTTACATAAGTTCAGTAATGTCACGAGATCGATTTTCATGGCTTCTTAGCTATTTACATTTGAACGATAATGAGAGACAGCCAGCAAGAAATGACAATAATTATGATAAACTGTATAAACTTAGACCGCTGTTAGATACATTAGGAAACACGTTTTTGAAGTCAATGAATCCAAATGAAAATCAATCAATCGATGAATCCATGATTCGTTTCAAGGGAAGAAGCAGCATCCGTCAATATATGCCAATGAAACCAATCAAGCGCGGATATAAAGTTTGGATGCGGTCTGATTCTACTGGATACGTACATCAATTTCAAATATATACAGGGAAAATAAATAACACATGCGAGAAAAATTTGGGATATCGTGTCATAAAGGATCTAACGAGAGATATCGTTGGGAAATATCATAAAGTCTATTTCGACAACTATTTCAATTCAATAGAACTTCTAAAAGATTTGCTGGCTGATAAAATATACGCTTGTGGAACAGCGAGAAAACATAGGAAAGGTATTCCTGCTGATTTGAAAGATGACAAGCAAATGCTAAGAGGGGAGTCAGATTGGCGTATATCTACAGAAGGAATTTGCTGCCTAAAGTGGATGGACAGAAGAGCAGTATTATTTTTAAGTAATTTTCACAATCCATCAGATGTACAATCTGCAGGAAGAAGAAAAAAGGATGGTTCCAAAGAAGAAATTTCTTGTCTTGGAATGGTCAAAGATTATAATAATCATATGGGCTATGTAGATAAATTTGACATGTTAAAATCGCTTTACGAATGCGATAGAAAGTCACACAAATGGTGGCATCGTATATTTTTCCATTTTCTGGACGTAGCTGTTACAAATTCATACCTTCTATTTGATAACAGGCATGCTTCAAAAATCAATCTGAAACAATTTCGACTTGCTGTTGCTTCAGGATTAATTGGTGCTAGTCAAGAAAATGTAAAACGGGGAAGAAAAAGTGGTGAAAAGCCAATAAACAGATTTAAAACTATTATTCCATTAGAAATACGGTACGATAAAAACGCGCATATGCCTATGCGATCAACATCGCTACGATGTGCTCAATGTAGTACTAAGGAAGTACCACATAGAACCTTGTGGAAATGTTCCACATGTAATGTTGGTCTCTGCATTAATGATAAAAGAAACTGTTTTTCTACGTTTCACACCAAATAAATGAAGCTAAGTTAGATTTACATACTTTGTAATATATTATAAACATGTGCTTAATAAGAAATGTCATGGTCCTAGTGGTTAGCCCAAGTAACCATGTCACCCCTCATTAATTATAATTGTTTAATTTTTGTAAAATACATGTTATTTAGTCCCTAATAAATAGTTTCTCATACTAAAAATCTTTTGCTTAAGAAAAATTTAATTCCGTCCTCAAAGGGTTAATAGCATCACTTATAATGCTAATTATTTCGTTTTGAATCTGATCACCTAAATAATGACTAATATTCTTTTTCTCAAACGTTTGAACGCGATGTAAATGTTCAGACATTATTGGATCGAATTTAGCTATGGTTTCTATTAATTTCAAAAAGTTTCCGTTGTCGTTTTGAAAAAGATTTTTAGATGAACCTCTAAATGCCAAGCATTGTCTTGATAAATACTGTATTATATGAATAATTCGTTCCACGACCGATCGCCAATATTTTTTTTCGGTTTCGTAGAGTCGTTGTTGCATTGCATCAATTGTACAATTTTTTTTTAGTGACATTCTCAATTCGCTATATTTTGAACTGTTTTTTATGTGCCCAACACTAGTTTCGTGAACTTTTAATATGTGGCTTAAGTGTTGCCAATCATTACAACCACTAGTAAGTTGTGTAGTATTGCCAGACATTAATTTGCAAAAGTAACAAAATACTGAATTTTGAGTTTTCGAATAAAGCAAATAACTCCTGCAAATTTTTTCCCCGTTTGATAAAGTTCGATAATAATAATTATCAGAAAATTTACGTCCAGACTCATTTATTGGGAAGTCTTTCAAAATTAATTGCTTAGGATCATTTTCTATTAAACAATCTCTTAATTTTATATCAATTTGTTTTGGCCAAGTAGCCGGATCGTTAAAATCAATTTTTTCGGAATCGGAATCGGTTTTATTACTTTCTTTCGATTCGTTTTCTATTGTAGAGTTTGTGGATACACCAGAAGAACTTTGTGTTTCGAGATTCAGGTCTTGATTTTCTTCCGTTGCAGTCGTAGTAGGATTAATAGTTTTAATAGTGAATTTATCTAAAGAACCTGATAGCTTTTGTCGAGCGTCTTCTCGCTGAAGTCTATTTTTCTTATTTTGCGCGCCTGATAATTTTGATTTTTTTCCGATTCCAGACATCTAAGGATTTTAAGTTAAAATTTATTATACATTGTAATTATTTAATATTGTTATTTAATATATAATTAGTTATTTAATATTGTAAATTATACTTACGTTGAAATGTTATAATGAATGCCTGATGAAAATCAATAAATATTTGATTTACGCAGAAGACAAATGCAGTGGTGGTCTACTTGACTAGACGTAAATTTGCGTAAACTTGACTAAACGTAAACTTGACTAGACGTAAATGTGAAATGCCGCGCGTCGCGGTGATGCCTTTGTCGAACGAAGTTGAGCGATCTACACCGATCGCATCGCACGAAGTCACGAGCGCGCTTTCATGGCGTGGTAGAATAAGGTATACGTTGCGCACGCGTTTCCAGTACTCTCTAATAAATCCATATTTGTCACTTTTTCTTTTTTATCATTTAATTTTTTTATATTTAATTTTAATTTTTTTTATTTAGTGAGGTGGCGCCGAGTGAAAAAGGCGCCGGCAGGCGCCTCTTTCACTCGGCGCCCTTGTGCGGGGCACAATATGAACAATCGTACGCGGCGGCCCTGACTACATATATATATATATATATATATATATATATATATATATATATATATATATTTAATAAATAATTCATTCATTAAGTATGTAAGAATGTACATTATATTAAATTTTCTTAGCACAATTTGTAAGCATTTCACATTGGTTCCAAAACTGATCCCTGTGTGTTCGTTTTGTGGTAGGGTGGTGCTGGTTGCGTTGAACCGGCACGACCGGTTCAGATGCCGGGCTCATTATAAAATATTAGAGCTAATTAATCACCCTTAAGTATAGTAATTATCACCACATATCCCCAATTACACGAGTCCATCGATGCGTGACCCCAATATATAATATAATCATCACCAGCCACACATACACACACACACACACACACACACACACACACATATATATATATATATATATATATATATATATATATATATAAATACATATGTGTGTATGTGTGTGTGCAGGACCGGGTGTAATATATTTGCACGTTAGCATGCTAAAATCGCAGGTAATTTATGAAAAAGTCTTCAAAATACCTATTTGTTGACAGGCAGTTGAGGATTAGGCAGGCGTGAAGCTCATTATGCCCTCGGGCATAATGAGCTTGTTTTCATATTTCGTATTCAAGGTGAAAAAAGCTAATATAAGTGTAATATGCAATGAATTTCCAGGTCGTAGTCCAAGTCCAAGCCTGTCTACAGCGGCCCCTGCGGCCATCTGTTATTTTACCCGAATTTTCAAACGGAAGTCGTCCACCACACTTCGATAACCGTCCAGCCCAGAATTATTAAATTTGCCAAAATATTACATATTAGCATTCTATATAATTACCGAGAATCAATTGTATGTTTTGTAGCAGAACGACAAGCGAAATAGAATAAAGATGTTCCGTAAAATGCCCCTGCTAAAGAATACACATTTTTGCAGAAAATATGCATTGTGAAAATTCGAATTTCGTAAATGTTGTATTTTTTCAATGCTCCGGTCCTAGCCAGATGTTTCGTTGGGGGGTGACGGGGGACATGTCTAATTGATTTCCATCACCAAATTATTATCAAATTACACGGATGAGTGAATTTTTGTGCAAAGGTGTTGGACCGTGTGTGCTCATGTTTGTGCGTCAATTTATCATTCTCAGTTGTTGAGTAATCATGAATTATATCCGTTATACAACAACTCAGCCAGGGGTACCACCATTGTTCTATCTTCCTGTAAGCTGCTTTTCTCTCTATATTTTTTGTTATATATTATAAAGTGTGTTTAATTTTATTTGTGTTCCGAATGATAGCGAACATGTGTTAAAGTGGTTTATAATTAATTATTAAATACGGCAAGGGGTGTTTGTGGTTACGCTAGCCAAATTATAACAGTTTGGGATGAAAAGTCATTTTAATAAGAGAGCACCTTTTTGCTTTTAGAAAATTTTCAGGTAAAATAAAATAAAATGTACTATAATTTCGCCTCTTAACTTTGTGTTCATTCGCCACAGTTGTAACCAGTTGTAACCACTGTTCTATTAACCGGAACTACCCGGTTAACCGCAGAATTGACCACAGTGTATACTAGCAGCTGATATTAAAAAAACTGAAAATCCCAGTAGCTGTTTGTATGTATGTATGTGTTGTATGACTACCGTACTCAGCTCTGTCTATGTATGACTACTGGGAATTAGTAGCGGTGAATGTAAGGACCAGGAAACATTGCAATGGTGCAATCAAAACGCTTTGGCGATTTAAATTTGAAGATATTTATTTAAGTACTAAGTTATTTATTCATTATTATTGATTTATCCTTATATAATAATAATTACAGATATATAATACATGTGTAGAGGACGAAAGGAAATCATTTGTTGACGGGCAAGTCGTCCGTTCTTTTCATTGTCCAGTTTAGGGAATTGAACAGACATTTATTTCATTTTGGCTGAAAAAATTGCTTAGAACTGAGCTATCAATATATCTCTCTTGAAATATTAAACGATCAGTTTCGACCGTTTGCCCTGTATTTACGTTAACATAACGTACAAATTGTTTATTATTTCACAGATATTTATTACATATTTTTTAAATTATTTATATATTACAATTAAACAGTATTGTATGTATGTATGTATGTATTGTAGTATGTACAAATATGTAAGCACAATTGCACAAGATTATACGGGGTCGCAGCGCGCGCGGGGGTGGGGGTGGTATGCAAAAGCAGGACCGGACTTTCCGCACACAGGGAAATTTTACAAATGTTATTTGGGGGCCCTGTATCGTATCTAACATCACATAGTACAATAGCTCTGTACAACCAAGCGGCACATTCATGTTACGAGACAGATGAAACAAACAAAAAGTATAGTTTTTTTTTTTCATTATCTTATGAATTGATAAAAATCATTACTTTTTTGAGAACGAACTTTTATGGCAATTTTATTTACAAAAACGCGCAAACACAGTCGAACCGGCAAATTATTTAACACATTTTGAATTAATTATTTTTTTTTATATATAAATCTAGAAAAGTGTATACCGTATATCAAAAGAGTTGTCCATAGTTGCACATGTAGAACCAGCACCAGTGACCACTCTTTTGATATCTCGTGTGACACTTTGCTTGGTTTCGAATTTAGTTAAAAATTGTATGTATGTATGTATTTGACATACGTGTTAAATGATTGATTGAACAAATGATTTCGATATTAGTTTGCTTACGTTATTCCATTGTTTTTGTCACGTGAGTCATTAGATTCTTCATTGTTTGAGTACACAGTCGCAGGCGACTAGATTGTCACTTGATAAATCAGTTGAAATATTGTAAAAAAATATACAAAATATACAAGTATATATATATATATATATATATATATATATATATATATATATATATATATATTTATGTGGAAGAATAAATTAAAGTATTCTAATGATTTATTAAGCGACACTAGTGCACTCTGTCGGCGATTGTTCAAACTAATAACATTCGGATGCATCGTTAAATAATAATAAAATTTATTTACTCAAATATGTAGAAGAATTTTCACTGGTTTTTTAGGATTTATCACGATCGTAGTATAAACCAAAATTATATTATTTATTTTTAAAGTACACAGACACACACACACACACAAATGTACGCATTTATGTATGCATGTATAGTTCTGTATTTTCGTTTAAACGATACATTTATCGATACGGGGAGATGATAGGTTTATTTTATAATCGGTAACACGGTTGTACCCTAATTTGTACTGAAAAATACTCCTCGCCTTCTTGATCAAGAGTCTCTCTCACACACTTGGAAAACAAATGCCATTGAAATAAAACACCAACACAAGCAAATGATACAGTACAATCAAGATGCCCGTACAAGGCATAAGAATCGCGCACGACATGTTAACAAACGACAATCAAGCACTGGTTTCATTATTGTTTAGAAATGTTCCAGAATTTTCCCGAACATTTGACAACTTCTTGTTGAATTTCTGTGTTGTTTAATCGGCTGGGTGTCCCTTACTCTATTTGTTATATATATATATATATATATATATATATATATATATATATATATATATATAAATGTACGTAAGTGTTGGTTCACAGATCTTTTACACGTGGATCGTGTCCTCATCATCACTCGCCGAGTGCGGCCCGCCCGTAGCTGGTGAGCCTGGGTCCAGGGGCGTATCAGGGGTGGGTGAGCGCGGAGGTAGACCTTCCGGTGTTGATTGGTAGTAGTTGCTGAGCGTGCTCAGGGAACTGCTGGCGGCCAGCGACCCCAGGTGTGCACTAGGTCCCGGCAACCCTAGACCCATGGACGGCGGGTACAGCCGGTACGGCAGGGGTTTCTGTAACGTGACAGCAGCTGCTGCGGCCGCTTGTCGGTAGTACAGATCGGCGGCACTTGGAGCAGCACTGGGCGCCGTCTGCGGCGGATACCAGCATCCATACGGTGGTGCACCGTATAGACGTTGAAAGGCAGCATAATTCCCGGCTTCGGCAAGGAGTTCCAACCCTACGGCAGTCTGTCGTTTCCATTTGGTCCTGCAAACAAAATATCAGTTCAGATCCATTCTGTAAGCCGCACATTTTAACTATAACTATCTCATTATCGACTAACAATTTTAGGTATTTGGTAACTTGCTATTAGCAAATTAATAATTAATAGCATCGGCACAGACAGGAGGCGCCCCAACGACGATGAATTTGCTGCGTCACTGTGCTGAAATTATATTTGCAAACGTTAACCATTTCTGTGCCAAGTGAAAAAAGAATTTCGTGGTCATTTAAAGTGTTTAAGTGGACTTGCAGCAAGGCAGCAATGATGCTTTTTTGTAAGTTATTAAAAATAGATTAACACCAACTGTAAGAAGTGACAGTCATTGTTGAACTGGTGGCGCCTCTATCTGAACACAACCCCTCAATCTCCAAAGGAAATGCAGGCTAAAAATCAACGGAGATATTCCCACGCAAGTCGGTATTCGTCCTCTTTTCGTCTTCCTCACATTCGTGGCCAATGTGATCTGAATTGAAGGGTGGTAGATGAACCCTATATTATATAATAATAATCCCCCAAATTTGTGTATAGACGGCGAGGCAAGAATTCGTAGGCATTCCTGGGATGTTTGAGACAAATGTAAAAATAATAGCTACAATAAAGGTTTAGACAAATGCTTGTCTGAAGTTTTAGGCCTACAAACAGAAGTGTTTAAGTATTCATACTATTAAGCGACCGCGTATATATGCTTTAGTTTTTCTTCAAATGCGCAATTAAATTAATTATGAATACAGGCCGTTTGTCTATTAATTTATTCATAAATAGACACGTCGTGAGAGTTCCGTGGATAACTTCATGTTAAACTTGCAATGTGCAGAGTAAAATGTAAATGACGAACGGTACATCGCGCGCTCGCAATTGCGTTTAATTAATGTTTTATGTTAATTTGTCTAACTGTTAATCATGTATATCATTAGATATGCACCTGAATAATCATTTGTATGATGTTTTCACATCAGCATAGAATTCTCTTTAGATTAGAGTCTGTCCATTTACTTTACTTTCTTTGTTTTCACATCAGCATAGAATTCTCTTTAGATTAGAGTCTGTCCATTTACTTTACTTTCTTGCTGTTGCTCATATCTGTGATTTAAAACAAATCGTAGACAAATTTATAGCACATTACAGAGTTTTCTTCCATTATTAAGCAACATGACATTATTGTTTTATTTTGTGTTTGATTTACAATATACTAAATTGCTAAATATTTCTTCAAATTCGTCACATAATATTATTATAACCTATCGTCTATACATTCAAGGATATATATATATATATATATATATATATATATATATATATATATATATATATATATATATATATATATATATATATATATATATATATATATATATATATGTGTGTGTGTGTGTGTGTGTGTGTGTGTGTGTGTGTGTGTGTGTGTGTGTGTGTGTGTGTGTGTGTGTGTGTGTGTGTGTGTGTGTGTGTGTGTGTGTGTGTGTGTGTGTGTGTGTGTGTGTGTGTGTGTGTGTGTGTGTGTGTGTGTGTGTGTGTGTGTGTGTGTGTGTGTGTGTGTGTGTGTGTGTGTGTGTGTGTGTGTGTGTGTGTGTGTGTGTGTGTGTGTGTGTGTGTGTGTGTGTGTGTGTGTGTGTGTGTGTGTGTGTGTGTGTGTGTGTGTGTGTGTGTGTGTGTGTGTGTGTGTGTGTGTGTGTGTGTGTGTGTGTGTGTGTGTGTGTGTGTGTGTGTGTGTGTGTGTGTGTGTGTGTGTGTGTGTGTGTGTGTGTGTGTGTGTGTGTGTGTGTGTGTGTGTGTGTGTGTGTGTGTGTGTGTGTGTGTGTGTGTGTGTGTGTGTGTGTGTGTGTGTGTGTGTGTGTGTGTGTGTGTGTGTGTGTGTGTGTGTGTGTGTGTGTGTGTGTGTGTGTGTGTGTGTGTGTGTGTGTGTGTGTGTGTGTGTGTGTGTGTGTGTGTGTGTGTGTGTGTGTGTGTGTGTGTGTGTGTGTGTGTGTGTGTGTGTGTGTGTGTGTGTGTGTGTGTGTGTGTGTGTGTGTGTGTGTGTGTGTGTGTGTGTGTGTGTGTGTGTGTGTGTGTGTGTGTGTGTGTGTGTGTGTGTGTGTGTGTGTGTGTGTGTGTGTGTGTGTGTGTGTGTGTGTGTGTGTGTGTGTGTGTGTGTGTGTGTGTGTGTGTGTGTGTGTGTGTGTGTGTGTGTGTGTGTGTGTGTGTGTGTGTGTGTGTGTGTGTGTGTGTGTGTGTGTGTGTGTGTGTGTGTGTGTGTGTGTGTGTGTGTGTGTGTGTGTGTGTGTGTGTGTGTGTGTGTGTGTGTGTGTGTGTGTGTGTGTGTGTGTGTGTGTGTGTGTGTGTGTGTGTGTGTGTGTGTGTGTGTGTGTGTGTGTGTGTGTGTGTGTGTGTGTGTGTGTGTGTGTGTGTGTGTGTGTGTGTGTGTGTGTGTGTGTGTGTGTGTGTGTGTGTGTGTGTGTGTGTGTGTGTGTGTGTGTGTGTGTGTGTGTGTGTGTGTGTGTGTGTGTGTGTGTGTGTGTGTGTGTGTGTGTGTGTGTGTGTGTGTGTGTGTGTGTGTGTGTGTGTGTGTGTGTGTGTGTGTGTGTGTGTGTGTGTGTGTGTGTGTGTGTGTGTGTGTGTGTGTGTGTGTGTGTGTGTGTGTGTGTGTGTGTGTGTGTGTGTGTGTGTGTGTGTGTGTGTGTGTGTGTGTGTGTGTGTGTGTGTGTGTGTGTGTGTGTGTGTGTGTGTGTGTGTGTGTGTGTGTGTGTGTGTGTGTGTGTGTGTGTGTGTGTGTGTGTGTGTGTGTGTGTGTGTGTGTGTGTGTGTGGGGCGCATCACTTGTGTAGATAATTGTCTGTCGGCGCCTGTGGTACACGTCAGCAAGTTTTCGTCTGCGCTCCAACCGTCAGGTTGAGTCGGTGTCTCTCTTGCTGGCAAACAATTAGGTGACTAAATGATTTCAAACAATGGGGCACCTCAGCACCTCCTAGGTGTACGCGCACACATGCACTAATCATCGGTTAGTGTAGACATTTACTGACGCCAAACACATCTACCAAAAAAAGACGTAAAACCTACAATGATGCAAAAATAATTACCAACGAAAGTCACAATTGTAAAAGGCAAGGTTTGGAGCAGCCGATTTAATTAATAAGTATTTATTTCCAACCGATAGAAGAGAACGAAGATTTCCTAAAATATGTACTTAAACTTTTGAGTCACCTAGAATTATTATACGTTTATCTAAGACTAGCAAAATGCGGGCGTTTTGATAATACACATAGATATTGCTGTATTTATTCGTGTAAGAAGAAGATGGCGCAGTATGTCAGCTGGTGGAGCGTGTAAAATAATTTAAAATACAATTAATATAAAAACCACAACGCTATTAGTGCCGACAAGTGCGGAAAAAATTCTCAGGGGCTCTCACAGACAGTACCTACGTTGGTAGTACCACGGTACTACGGAGCTTGTGGGGCGGCACAAGTCAAAGGATCTCACGGATGGTTATAAGCTATTGGTTACATTGGGCATGGTAGTTCTTGCTACTCTGTGTACATTGTATACTTTCCTATACAAACACGCATACATCTCGCCCCGCACTTCTTGGTTTTTTATGATGAAGCTACGAATTTATTGAACACTCGACGTATAGTGGATCACTATCTGTATTATCTATTTTCGTTATAGTTTTTTTTTTTAGTCAAAATGTAGAATCTTGATTTTTTATTAGGTATTATCTATTGAAATATAGAATTTGTATTGTTAGGATATAGCACGCCCTATAAACTGATTATTAGAAATCTAGAGGTCGGGAATATGATTGTGGAACAGGGTATACCTGGTGTAGTATTAATACTTGGCTTACGAAAAAATATTACCGATTTTAAATTTCAAAATATTTAATATTTGAACTTGAAGAACTTTTTTTAGGGGAAAAATACGTCAAAGTCTAGTTGAATCATTTCAGTAAAAAACTTTTTAAATGCAAATTAACCGTGAATAATGTCCACTTCAGTAAATACTATAGAATAAATATATCACTAGTATAAATAATTTATTTAACAATTGTCGTACTCGCATTTCTGCATGAATAGTTCAATATAATACGAATTTTGGTCTGGTAGTCGCTTCATGTATCATTGATGTCTCCATACTTGCATTCATATTAAGGGAGAACTCTTTGAAACCCAAATTATCATTTTAAATGGCCCCATATAAAATCATTAAGGATGAGGGGTTTGATTTACGAGTTACTTAACAATATAATTTATTTCAAGTAGAGGGTTGTGGTTGTACGTACAACCCTAGTCAACGAACTAGAGGGATCATTTGCAGAAATGGTTAATGCATCATTGGTTATAATAGATGTTAACCGTTGTGGTTATACCACAGACAAAATATCTTTATTTGCATTTTGTTGAAAATTTTATTTGCATTTTGTCAAATTTCTGTCTTCTGGTATTTTAGCGAGTACAATGTAATTTTAGTTCAGTAAAATTATTTATTTATTATTCAGATTTTTTTCTAAAACGTCTTTAGCAATAACAAAGAGATTAAAGTATTAAAAATACTTGCTAATTGTTTGCAAATGAGACTCATTTCGTGACGTAACTTAAGCGTAATATTCTTAGGACATTAAGGCCAATATATACACGGATATTTATAATAATTCTGGGAAAAACACACACAATATATATATATATATATATATATATATATATATATATATATATATATATATATATATATATATACACGTAATATTACAGCAAGCTTTTTAATTTCCATATAAAATTCAAATCAGATTATAGAAACAACACAAAGAATGAATTTTAGTGGCATTTGCTTTTTTTACAGGAGGCACAGCACACTTTATAATCCGGTTATATTAAATACGGATTATATTTCATTTCAGTGGCGTAGAAGTGACGCGCGGGCGGGGCAGTCATGTTATTATAAAGCAATTATGTATGAATTAAAATACGTTGCTACGTTCAATTCACTTATAGTATATCAAATAACATATACATACATATATACATACGTACGTATATGGATATAAATGTATAGTCGGCCATTTTGATAGACTGGTTTTAACATACAATGATGGTATCTACAGCCCTAGTAATTTTTATCTTGCTGTTGCATTTATCGTTACTGATTATAATAAACGTAATTTTTATGTATTAATATTATCTTTACATTTGATTGTATATATTATATATATAATATATGTATGTGTGTGTTATAAAAATCCCGGACTACACATTTACATGCATACATCGACTTGAGACCAATTTAAATTTATCGCACAAAGAATTGTATGAAGGCGTGTTCGTGCGGTATTAATTCTCACTAGGTATAATGTTCATGTTACACGTCAATACCGTTAAAGAGAGTCATAAAAGATACTTATACACACACACACGTACATACATACATACACCCCCACATACATACATACATACATTCATACATAGGTACATAGATTTATGCAAATACATATAAGTATACCTATTTGCATACTTGATACCCGCTACGAGCTCTATTAACGAACGTTTTTAGTCTGTAAGAGAAGTCAAGTGACCTGTTGTTATTTTTTTTACAAAACTACCCCGCCTATTCTGTTCTATAATGTGTAGCGAGGGCCTAATGATCCTCTCACTCGTTCACTCGTATGCTAGTGTCGGGTGAGGCAATAGTTAAAAGCATTATATAATCGTATATTGTCTATTTGCAGTATATACCGTAACATTATTGACAGTACCATCGTATTACCATGCATTATCCTACATTATAAACCACTACATACACGTATAGTGAACTCGCATATAGTAGAAACACACTTAGCTACATAACATACTACTTGTGTTATAACGTACCCTCGGTTATAGTGAACCACATTCCTGATCTGCTCAAGTTCACAATTGTGCGCATTCACAATGAGTTATAATATTTTTTCTAAAGCAATGTTCGCTTGTGATGATGGTGAAAACTATTTAGCAAATATTTTTCCGCTGAGCGGAATGTCACATGAAGTACAGTTTGTGTAACGTCGCATCGGTTGTTAAAGGTAGACATTTTCCAGTTGACTGAGAACTGCAACAACACAACACAACCCTTGTACGTACATACATACATATGTGAAACCACTAATATGTAATAATAGATGTAATTTCACGTGACATTACACATTGCGGAACATATGTACCTACACTCGCAAGTAGGGGACACACACACACACACACACGCACACACACACACTTACATACATACACACACATGCAGGTACATGTCCTTAACTAACAAACATGCGTAGAAACGCATTATAATCACATTACGATATCATTACAACGTTTTTACCATGTGATAATGGCTTTTAAGTCACTCACACACACACACTCACACATATGTAGTATTTTTATAAGACATTTTTACAAGAACTTTTTTTTTAATTTTTGTTGGTATTCGACAATTCATAGATTAGGAATGCCATCTATGAATGTATTCTACAATCACATGTGTTTTTACATTCTTATACGTAGCATAAAGGAAGTATAGGATCCATGAAAAATTCCGATTGCGAGATTTTGATGGAAATGCATGTTTTGAGGTCCTCCTGAATACGTTTTGACTATTTTCGCAATGACGCCTGTGTGTGTGTGTGTGTGACTGTATGTTTATTATGTTAAAAACGAGCTAAAGAACAATCAAAATTCATATTTAAAGGTTTAATGATTAGATTTCTAGCATAATCGCACAACCGGAAGAATTATTGGAGAAAATAAAAGAGATATGGAAAAAGTCCTGAAATTAAAGTTATAGGAAAGAATAATCTTAAGCAAAAATGTTCTATGCATTTTTATCTTTATTCAATTTTGAGCAAAATGTATTTATATATTGGCATGTATTTCAAATATCACATATGCTATGGAAACAAAACAAAGACAAAATATTCACAGAAATACGCATTTGAAATATTATTATGATGAACTTTTTGATAAAAATAGTGAACGACTTGCGATGATCACAGATAATACAGTTGATGATGATGATGACGGTGTGATATTGCAGTGTTAGATGTCAGTAAGTGGTCATGCGTGAACTAGTAACTGACATATGCCCGTATGTATATGTGTGTATGTTTAATAAATAGCCAATCATTGAATTAATTCCTCATCAATATTCCTTCAAACACAGCGCACCAGAAAGAGAGAGAGAGAGAGAGAGAGAGAGAGAGAAGGTGTTGGTATAACTGTTCCTTGTGCATACCATACGTCCACTTAACTTTAGTAACATACATACATACATACATACATTACACCAATGTACGACGAAGTTCAGTCGCATTTCAAGCAGTACACATTTAGCAGAATCGTGTTCCTTCTGTATGTAAGCATGTGTGTGTGTGTGTGTGTGTGTGCAGGCAGGTTCTTGTTTAATTAACAAAATGTTAATCACAACCTTTAAGACTATTTTTTCTTTCGATGAAAATATCGCGTCATTATTTCATTATTCATTACAGTGTAGACACACACACACATACTATATATATATATATATATATATATATATATATATATATATATATATATATATATATATAAAGTTATCTACAGATACTAATTAATAAAGATATGACAAATACATGCATAGGTTGATTTAGCTATTTAGATAATACGTACACTTATATAGCAGGGTATAGAAGTGATACCTGTAGTATATGTTAGCACGGTGTATGTTATCGGTTATCGCTAACAACGATCTCTGGCCTTAAGGACACTTATCACGTCGTCTTCGTTCGCCTCATCGCATTTACAAGCATGCAGCCCGTGCCCGTACCTCTTGGCCCACCTCTACGTCGACGCATCGTGGAAACAAGACGAAATTCTCCCAGCACGTTGGGTAACGTTGTTATCAAGTGCCCGTAATCTGTTTACGATGCTAATTGCTGATTAGCCGCGGCGTTAATTGATCGTGGTTGATTAGTCATTTTGCTCCGAGATATATCTCCCGCGACGGGAGACGAGACCAAGGTGATTAATTAACAATTTTCTTATAATAAATATTATTTTCTAAAAACGAGCTTTGCTATTGCTATTTTCGTTAACAGTGTAGCTGTGTGTGTGTGTGTGTGTGTGTATCGCGTGTTTGTCCACCATCTTGGGGTCACCCCACGCAAGAGGGTGGTGCAGGGGGGGGGGACTCCCTGGCGGGGAGCAATTGAAAACGGCCGTCGGAAGTGTTTAGACCAGGCCTTATCTTTAATATATAATGTATGGTAAACTACCCTTAAGTGCCTCACAAATTGAGCCTCACGCACACATACACACATGCATACACACATACATACATACATACATACATACATACATACACACACACACACGTACATACATACTTATATACGTACATATAGAGTCTAGGAACAAACTTCTCGATACGTCACAAACAATTTTCTACAGTTCTACATTCAAGAGAAATCTTTATAAACGGGATACATTGCCAATTACTATTCAATGATACATTTAAATCAACTTCTTAATGAACCTGCCGATATATCTGTATACATATATGCAGTATGAGTATGAATATTGAATATTTAACCCAGATATAGCATAGCTATATATGTATATTTGTATATATAAATATGAATATTAAATCTGTATGATGATAAAACTGTACAAATTACAAAAAGCACACACACACACACAGGAGAAATCATTGCGATTTATTAATTAATACAAACGCACGGGTGATTTACATAACGCGAAGCATTATATTAAATTAATGACATGCTCATTTCCGCCAATTTAGAAAAAAATTAAACCGACTAACGTCCTTGTTCCACGCTGGAATGGTTATGGATCCACGTATGTATGTACGGATGTACACGAACTATTTCAATTATACACGAGACAATCATTACATGATGATTTGATTTAATAACTACATATACACACACACACATGCTCTTTTAAAATTAATAGCAAACTGTCATGATGAATGCAAGAGGACGCAAATATAATAAAAACTAATAAATAGCTTGCAAAATAAACTGAAAAGTTATATTTTAACATGGGCTAGCCTTACGAATGACTTGACCGAAATCATGTAAAATAATCAGCAATTCAACAACGGCTAATCAATGGCAGTATCACACTTTCTGTATGTATATAAGAGACTTAATTAATTATCAAAGTCAGTATTAGTTACACCATCACGAGCAATATGATAATAATATCAATGAATAATTGATCCGTAATTAATAATACCTGGTAGTAATCCGTTCAATTTATGTACCTGCGTGTGTGTGTGTGTGTAACCTAGATATTATAGAATTAATATTGCATTTATAATCAATACGACGCTAGGCGATAATTATGATTATTATGTATTTAAATTGCCAGTAACGAAGTACATGGTTATTTGAGCTGTCATAGTATTGGATTAATGGATTGAAATTATCACGAATTACTGCTGATTTTTTCAAGAATATTCAGTGAGAAACAAATATGTGAAGTACATGTAATATTTGGTGAAATATTCGTGCAAGTATTAAAACCATTGAGTGTTCAAAAATAACGGTGCTTTTAAAAATTTCTTTTAAAATTGTCAATGTTAGTATACAAAACATGTGTTAAAATTTTTATAACATTACCATTGCAACAGACTGAATTTGAGTAGAACAATTTCTGGGGCTCTTCGTAGGGATGTTAGTACCGATTATTCAGTGCAGACGGAGATCCAGTGTGAACTAGATCACTAGAGGTTGAGAGGATATCTCTCCTTATATGTACATAACTATACATGTAGCTAGCATGTTCAATCAATTACCGTCACACCGATTAATTAGCTCGTTTGATATTATTTAGCCGTAATGAAGCACTTAGCATTTATTAGTATGTTACGATAATTATTTCTCCCGTAGAAGTATCTACTACTTATTTGCATAATTTGCGTATTAGAAATTCAATATTCACTATTTGTATGGAGAAAATCAGATGAGAATTATTTTTAACAAATAACTGGCGGTCGTCTGTTTGACCTGTGAACCTTGTACTCTCTCTCTCTCTCTCTCTATCTCTCTCTCTCGCTCGCTCGCTCGCTCGCTCGCTCGCCCTGTATGTATGTATGTATGTTTAGATATAGTTTAGATGGAATTATCGGATCAGCACCGCCAATTAGGTGTAATTTCCATCTTGTGCTTTGTAAACTGCACATTTACCTGTCGCGTGAGCCGATAAGAACACTAGCGCCTGCCAAGACGTATTACTAACACACACACACACACACACGTACATATACACACGTACATATACACACGTACATATACACACGTACATATACATATATATATACATACAGTAGTTGAGTCACACCTCATACATACATTCAGGCAACTCGACCGGCCACTGAAACCACACTCACTACAAACTAGACTCGCGTTTATTCTACACCAATTTTAACACTCCATTCTCGATGAAAATTCCCAGAAATCTCACCTCCATTGTAAATGTCTAATCGAATCTTTAAAATATCTACAATATCTAAAAAAAATATTAATAATAACGACTTACATAGTTTTATTCATTTATAAACTTGTAATGCTAAATATTGTACACGTCAGTTGTAAAGAGAATCGATAGAAGATAGAAAATTGAAAATGCAAGATTCGTGCAAGAGGTATACGAAAATACAGGGCGCCTCACAATCTGATGTTACAGTACTAACCGACAATTTGAATTCAAATGAGGACCAAAATTTTAATTTTCAATTGTGTCTGTGTCTGCTGCTGCTATGTGTATGTGTGTGTGTAACAGACCGTCATTAGAGCTTGATACCTTGGTCGGGGGGAGCGGGGAATGAACAGGAACACGAAGCCGGTACCGCGAAGTGGTTTTTAGGTTGAAATTAGCATAAACATTTAAACCATCGATTTAACTAAATGTACATAAGGGCTAATAAGGAAATAACAGCGGGGCATAGAATACGGAATCAGTTACTGTGTATATATACATCTGAAGCCGGCCCTGTTATTATTACTACCCCCTCCTCCCCACCAAACCACTAGTTCATGAATATTTCAACAAACTCTGACCGGAATAGTGAATGTGGTATGTAATTAATTACAAAACTGCGTAATTAAATTCACTAACCAAGAACACATTCTGCACTTAACGATAGCTAAATGATGATGATGATGATGATCGTGACGACTGACTGAATTAAATCAGTTTGTTTCTTATGAATCTAACCATATAGATGGTAGCGTGACCAGGCAAATAAATATATATTAAATATTTCAACATGAAAATACATATAGTGTTCATTTCAGTTATTTACTAATTTATTACGTAATGAGTGAGTGTGGAGGTCGTGTGCTTACCTCCTGTTTTGGTACCACGTTTTCACTTGTGTATCTGTCAAGCTCAGCTTTGCTGCTAGTTCCATTCTGTCTTGTACGCTTAGATATTTCTGTCGTTCGAAGCTCTTCTCCAGCGTCTGTAGCTGCAGGTCGGTGAAGGCGGTTCGCGCTTTTCGCTGTTTCTTGCTCAACGAACTACTGGATCCCTTCGACGAGTTCAATGATTCGTCACCGGTTTGTCCTGAAACACAAGCAAACATTAATATACAAATCTACACTATGCAATGCTTAATTTATACTATAATATAATCATTATTCGTTAATTTTTATTCACAATTACGACACGTTTCGAACTCTCGTTCATCTCAGGATAATATTATCAAGTACATTACACGAGTCAGCTCCTAATTGCATTCGATATTATCTAATAACAACAAAAAAACATGTACTTATATTTCTTTATACCAGTTGATTAAGAATATACACGTTATCGTGAAAATTAGACTCCATCCTAAAGTTAAACAAATTACAGTGCAGGATCTTATATTGTAAGTAACCACACAACTGGAGAGACATCGCCCCCTTGTAAGAATTACGCAGCGAGAACACGTAACGTACGGTAACGTAAGAGAAGAAAAGTTTTAAATCTTTTTTTGCCGTCTGTTTGACAAAAGTTTGTCAGTGTAAGGGGCGACTCGACGTATGGTAGGAGCGGACGGATATACACAAAGGTATATAGGGTTTCTGTAAAGTGAGTAAGTCTGTTACGAACACACATATGTCACAAGCACTTTAGTTACACGCACATACACACATACGTACGTATCTATCTATGTATGGATGTATGGTTTAGAAATGTATCATTCTTGGATTCAATATTACATGATGTATATTCTCACAAACAGATCAACATCTAGTCTGGTTCATATGCTATGCGCAAAGAACACAGGTTTAGTTTTGTGTGTGTGTATGCATAGGTTAGATCAAATGTGTTGCGGGTTGCATTTTGATATGCTGCCGGCGCAAGACAACTCAATAGCTTGTGAATCGTACAGACCTCGGTTACCGGTGAACCGAAACGTCTCCAAGGGTCCAGAGTTGATTCGGGTCAGCTCCGGTACAATGCTCACACACATTGCATACATAGTTATAAGGATTTATTCACCAATAACCAGTATCAATAGCAATCTTATTGTATGTGGTGTATTTGTAAAATAGAGTTGTAAGATAACTGAGATGTGAGTTAGAAACTATTTTTGTGTGTACAACGGTGTGTATTTAATATAAAATATTAATATATTACACTTATAATAATACTATCCGTACTGGTAATATAATATTGCAATATGAATCTGTCATGTACTTGAACTTTGATAAAATACATAATAAGTAGTGACTTTAAACGATTTATATAAATATAAATTTGAATATGCAGGTATGTATGTAAGTATGTATGTATGTATGTATGTATGTATTGTATAAATCAGTGTATCATATCTAAAATGAATCCGTTTTATTTCCACAATACAGGGAAACGCAAGCATCACGGTATAACTCATACACGCATGGTATTAACAATTCAATCATAATTAAAAACCACGTTGACGGGGGCGTCACGACGTTCGCACCCGCCAAGCATACAGAGCGTCGCCACCAGCACCAGTAGCGTCGGTAGTCAGTGGCGTACACCGCCGCTCAGTGTGTGTGTGTGTGTGTGTGTGTGTGTGTGTGTGCGTGACGGCCGTGCACGAACACCTGGTTGTCTGACGGTCGCACATACATACATACACACATACACATAGACAGAGTATGTACATGGAACATGTATACAAGGAGAGAGAGAACGAGAGAGAGACTGTGTATGTTGCGTGTCAGGACAAGGGTTGTATTGTAATTGCCCAATTATATTATGAGTGGTTTGCGTGAACCGCGAATCAACAGCACAAACACACACACATATATTCATACAGATGTGTGTACATACAGAGACATTCATTTAAAGCTGTCATACATACATACACATGTACATACATATATATATATATATATATATATATATATATATATATATATATATATATATACATATATATGTATATACATATATATATATATATATATATATATATATATGTGTGTATATATATATATATATATATATATATATATATATATATATATATATATATATTCACAGACAAATCTACACCAACACTTGTACATATTAATTTATATGTATGTATACTTAGGATATGTAGTGCGTGTTAGGTGTGTGTGTGTGTGTTTGTATTGACCATTAACTCTATATTTGTCCCTCGGTACGTGTGTGTGTGTTTCGTTCTCCAGTTGTGTTGTTGTTTTTTTTACCAATTTGTAACGGTTTATGAGATTGCTCGGTAGAGATTACGGTTGGTGATTAATTTCTCTGTTGATTTGTATGTTATTTAATTCAATTACACCGCGCCACATCTGTCCACATATATACAAGCCACACAGCTTCAGTGGAGAGCGCACTTATATATAGTGAACTCACATATAGCGGAAATTCGCTTAAAATGAACGTGTCACTGAGAAATCTGGCACATAGGGAATTAACATGTAAATATAGAAAAATCATGATTACAACGCATTTTCGAGCAAAAGTGTAAATAAAAAAGTTGTTCCGAATTAAAAACTACATACGATGATGTTATGTTCTCAGTGCTCGAATATTTGTGTATATCGAGTAAATCAAGTTTGAATATCTGTCATTCAAAGGCAGTGTTTCAAAATTGATTTACTCGTTACAGAACCATATTTAAACGTTGAGCAGGGCATCGTATTGTGCAGTTTTTAATTCTGAACAACTTTTCTATTTACACTTTTGCTCTAAAATGCTTTGTTCAGCGTCTGTATATGTAAGTATGTATGTGTTTCTAGTACGATACATTTTGTTCGGTTACCACTGGTACATTGGCGAATCAGAGCAGGACTAAGGAGGGGCGGGGTGGTGCAGAATCACGATTCGTTGGTTCACTAGCCAGGAGCCGGGCGGTGTGTATATATATCGTGAGGTTGTCTGGCCCTCTGAGCTATATACACTCGCAAATATAATACGTGATGTATGTATCTGTGTGTATGTATTCTCCGGGTTCACGATTTCTCAATCACCGATAATGAAGTGAACAAACGAACCGCAACGAATATCGCGCAGTCCTGTCATTTGTTCAGCAAACATTCACTTGAATCTTAGATAATACACACAAACCAATAACAGTTGGAAATAGTAAAGATATTGGTACATATTTGAGAGTCTTTTAATTCTGTATAAGATACACAGCTAACGTAGATATACCGGGTGTCCCAAGAAATCTGGGACATAGGGAATTAACATGTAAATATAGAAAAATCCATGATTACGGGCTGAACAACGCATTTTAGAGCAAAAGTGTAAATGAAAAAAGTTGTTCAGCATTAAAAACTGCATACGATGATGTTTATGTTCAGTGCTCAAATATTTGTGTGTAGCGAGTAAATCAAGTTTTGAAATATTGCACTTCGAGGACAGATTAGAAGGTTATAGAACAAAAATGTATTTTTGCTAATTACATCAACAAATATGTGATCAAAACAGCGTTTTTATTTCACGAATCTGTCATTAAAATGTAATATTTCAAAATTGATTTAACCCGTTATAGAAGCATATCTGAGCAGCATTAAATATGGCATCATATTATGCAGTTTTTAATTCTGAACAACTTTTTTATTTACACTTTTGCTCTAAAATGCGTTGTTCAGCCCGTAATGATGATTTTTCTATATTTACATGTTAATTCCCCATGTGTCCGATATTTCTTGGGACACCCGGTAGATGTGTGTGTAGGTCTTGGCGTCCACCATTGTTTCAGAGGCTGTCTGATTTACTGGACTGGACGAATGGAACGAACGCTTATCCATCTCTCTCCAACTTATCCGTGTATACGGGCTGCTGTGTGTATCCGTGGCTGTGTATGTATGTGTTACCGGATGCGTCTATCCAATCACCGACGACCCTGGCCCGGTGCAGACGCGTCAGGCCGGCGCCTGGCGTCGGTGCGCATAATGAACGAACCGTCGCGATGCACACAGACTAGAGTTATGAGTTGACGCGAGCAAGATATGAGACGTACAGACTCTACAGTCTACAGTCTGTATTCATTCACATAGAATGTTGAAGATACTGTATTAAAAATACTATACGAGCTTCCACATTATAAATAAGCTACCACACCGTGCGACAGTAGGCCTTGGAATCGTTACAAAATGTCCGCGTGTACGAATTAGGAATGTTGTTTCTTCCCTGTGAGATGATGCTACACATTAGTTGGAATTTGAAATTTGTCCGGTCGCGTGTTTCGTACAAATTCTTTAGTTTTTCTGTCACAAATATGTACTCGGACCTTTCACAAAACACACACACACACACACACACACACACATGCATATGTATGTACACGTATATATTTGTGTATAGGTGTTGTCGAGTAAAAGAAATGTCATTTTGAAATTATTCCGATCTAGCAAAAAAAAACAGGCTTCTTAATGACATTATTACACCTGACATATTCCAACGTTTTTTCGTGTTTTTAAATCACCAAGCCACGCATCAACATTCCACACCGTTACATGAATTACGAACGTATTCTGATTTACGTTTTATTTTTGAGCTAGCCATAAAAATATATTTGAATATTCGCGCTTTTGCAAAGATAAGTGCAATGTTGTCATAGTTAATATCAAGGCTTGCAATGTTGACATGTTTAGTGGCAAACTTGTCAGATGGCACGTGTATTAAGGGGTTGAAGAGGGGCGTAGGGCGGAAAAAATCTGGATGTTTATTTATTCAATCATGTATTACGTTGTGTGTAGTCACAGCTCAATAATAACGCTGATCAAGTTTAGAAGCAAAAAGGTACGATTAGATCGGTAAATATTTGATCAGAGAGCTGTAATGAGAATTGTACAACACGCAATGTGGTTGTAACCTATACCTAATACATACATACACACGTACATACACACGTACATACACACATACATACATAGGTTAACATTATAAGCAACGCTTGATGTTTAAATTATATTTTCCACTAAATATTACATAAACCTATAATAACATTATTTTGATTTGATTAGCCGGCCCATTCTATAAAATATAAATGCCGTTTCGTAGAATGCCACGGGATGTGATTAAGTATATTTCGTTTATTTATAACGTTATACAGGTCTGTAATTAATTTATTTCTCTCAGCTGCCCAGCTTGTAAACTATACAATTAAAAGCACCGCCCCCTGCACGTACTCGCCCCCCCCCCTTATTCCTGGCCTGCACACATGGTGGGCCCGTTGAAACGAGCATCAGTTAAACATATCGCTCGCGTGCTCGAGCGACGGATCATTTGAATATCAAACATAAATACACTAGCGTCGTTTTGTAATTCTCGCAATCGCGGCGTCGCATCAGCAACGACGGCGCGGGTGCCGTAAGGGCCGTTATGGGATAGTGCGGGCGGCAGATAGATTGACCCTAGGCACGATAAAATATTATTGTTGCCGTTGCAATTCAAAAGGAACACAATCGTGATTATTTTGTGTTGGTAATTAACTTAACACTTCTCATATATATATATATATATATATATATATATATATATATATATATATATATATATATATATATATATATATACCTATATATATATATATGCGTGCGTGTATGTGTGTTCATTATGTCTAGTGTGAAGTAGACGCCATGGCTCATGCAGTCACCACACACTAGATCAAATACTCGTAGTGTTGTTGTATAATTGTTTGCTCTATTTTCATTTACTATGAGCAGATATATTGATATTGTAGGCATGATTTACCACAAGCCGTGCATTTGTGTATTTTAATATACTCACGATCATATGACATATATTTTCATCACACTGTCTGATCTAGAAAACCTAGTAGCAATTTTCCTCGACGCTGAACAAACATAAAACCCAGTGACGTGCGTCGCCAGGTATTACCCCTCTCTGCAAGGGCATAGTGCGCGCGGGGGGGCAGGTGACACAGGGTGACGTTGACATGTCGCCCTTTCAGTGTCAAAGTGACATGAGCCTGTGATAGGGATTAAGAACAACTCGTATATACATACATAGGTACACAGTACTGCAGAGCATACTACATATATATATATATATATATATATATATATATATATATATATATATATATATATATATATACCCATATATAGGTATGTTGTGTACTTAACTAGTTTTTATTTAATCTGCTTATCGCTTAACATCTAAACTGACTTCTGAATGACACTCCACGGCGCATTCACATCAAGAGAGCCGTGAAAAAGTGCACTCTTCATATGTCATAGATGCTGGAGGGGTAGGACAGGGTAACTGTTGCTTTAATATAACCATTACTTTAAGGTATATGCTTTAATAAACCAAATATAATCTTACGAAATGTACAGTATTATTTGCGCGATATTCTCAAGATGGAATTTGTATCAGCGCCGATTATTTAATTCATTGTAACTGTACATGAATGTTGAGGGGCCGTTTCAGCAATTTCGACCCTTCACATTTCGTACCGGACGCGTTAGTAGATTAGGAAACATTGATAAGAGGACACAGCACTGGCCAACCAGATTCAAACCACCAATTCGAGACCTTTGTGCGTGTGTGTGTGTGTGTGTGTGTGCGTGTGATTATCTCACAATGATAACGCAGAACTAATTGGTCCGAAAACACCTGGAAAATTATATTCAACCAACGTTACAATCGTGACCACCATATGTCAAAATTATTCTGAAACTCCACAAATAGCCAACGAATGTAACAGAGTAGAATTTTAAACTGTTGTTTGTAGAAAGGCTTGATAAAACGACGCATTGTAGTAGCTCAGTAGTTTTGGAGAAGCCGTCGGCATGTCGACAATGCCCTGTGAAATTGACCTATTGACGGCTATTGAGGATTTTGGGAAGAAATACCTATTTATAACGCCGGCTTGCACAGTGATTTTTGACTGACATTTTCTATACCTGAATTGTACAAATTTGTGGGCATAATTAAGTAATGTTCTGTGATTATTCTAACGTGCTCTAATCGGGTAATCCGGGATGCGCTCCGGGAAGACAGCCCGCTGAACAGAACAGTGTTATATGAGGTGATATTAATACTGGGTTATTTTTTATAAATTTATACCTAATTTCTGTAATTGTCTATATGAAATGGTACGCGAGTATGTTGGTACATTTTTAGCTTCGGAATATCGCAGGCTTCAATTAAAATAAACGAAATATTATGTTGTAATAGTACGTGTGTTACGTAGAGGATTCTTGGAGCGAGTAATTACCAGCGACAGTTAAGACAATCGCGACACAATACAACAATTGTTCTCTGCCTAATATCCTTTAGTGACAACGTTGTACAAAGACAAAAGCTTCTTCCTTCTTTATACAAACACACACACACACACAACAGACGCACGCATATACATTCATGGATAAATACAGCAGTTATGCGATCGTTTTAAATCTACACAATTAACTCATTAATTGTTAAATAACTACAGGTACCAAGAGTTGGTAATTAAAAGAAATATGTATGATCTTTTTCGGATACGGCCTAGGTGTATGATTTTGTAAATTACTCTATGGTCTTTCAATAATTAGTACATGTGTGTAGTTGAGAACTAAATACCGTTAATTTGTTTTAATAAGTAGTGTATGTATGTATGTATGTATGTATGTACTGTATGTATGTATGTATGTATGTATGTGTGTGTGTGTCAGTTCATCCTGTCTCATCAGCTCATTTGTTCTCACGAAAGGGCATTCGCTTCGTCTTCCACAAATAGGTATAATGGATTAATAATTATAAAAACTAGCCGGGACAAATGTTATATTTTCTCTCCAGCACACATACATACATACAAGGTTGATGTTAGAAAATGTTAACACGAATTATCATACTGGTTGTGCTGGAAGTTTAGGCTGTGCTAACTGAGGTTCTCTATAGGTAAAGTGCTTAGCACAAAGTTAAACTTGATGTGTAATTGAACCAACATTATTTTACTGCAAACACAAATACATACATAGATACATACAGATACAGAGCGAGAGAGAGAGAGAGAGAGAGATGTATGTATTTCATTAATGTTAAGCGTATGTAACGTTGAAATAAAAAGCCATTTATTGGCATCCGGTGTATTGTCATAGAGAAACACGCAACACAACAAACAACCACATCAGGCAGCAACAACATACCATACATACCATACATACATACATACCATACATACCATACATACATATATACATGCATACATAGGTATACAGTATTACAAGTATAGATTTTATATTTTATAATATAAATTTTTACTAGATTATTTTCGTAAATACATTTTAGTTTAATATTCAAACCAGGATCATATTTTCGTACAGTAGCCAACTAATCACATAGGTACATACATACACGGGTATTTTGCTGTGTAAATTACTGTATGATTTCGTGTACTTCAAATCAGGGGACCGTAACGAACAGGAGTAGTGATTGAATTTGATTCCAGCGAAAGACTGTGTCTATAATTCAACTTCTGCGTTATTAACCAACCAGCACGGTGGAGTTCAAAATTTGAACCGAAATTACTAGTTAGCCAGCCCAGTCTAGTGCCATTTTGGCATGCATGCTATAGGGCACTCTGTGGATAAAGCTCGTTGCTGCATTATGCTGAAGCTCACGGAATATGTAATATGAAAATTGTCAGTAAATAAAACATTTCTGTTGACAAATTTAAACATAGATATTTTATGTTTGAAAAAGAAAACGAAACGTTTTAAAACTATAATGAGTGCGCTAGCAAATATAATAATTTATTTAACCTTCTTTGGGTATTATTTTCGTAATAGTTACTAATCATATTATGTAACTTATTTGTATGTACGTATGTATGAATGTATGGCCAAGGCTAGGGCGACGCGTACCGTCGGTAAGCAGTGGCTCGAATTGTGCAGCGGTAACAGAGAATACACAGCCTAATACTTATTTATATATATATATATATATATATATATATATATATATATATATATATATATATATATATATATATATAGTGGCGTGTGTACGTGTGTGTGTATAGCTTGCACGCAATGAATGGAAGAACTTGACGATTATTTTATCGTGAATAATATCTTTCGTTCATGAGGAAATACAAGACTATATAATGTAAGTATGTATGTATCTATGTATATATATGTATGTATGTAACGTATGAATGTGACGTATGTATGCATGTATGTATGTATGTCGTGTGTTTAAATGTAATTATTTTATAAATAACAAACATCACAACCGAAACGGAAACGAACAATTATTATTACTAATTTAATTCTTCAGATTTAATACATGCATGTATTATATATAAAAAGAATCTCTCCTTTCAAGACATGTTACGAGTGACTTCAATGCAAGCATAATTCTCTGAATTTAATTCATAAAGTAATATATATATATATATATATATATATATATATATATATATATATATATATATATGCCTATTGAATGTGTATGCTCAATTATATTATAAAATGTTTCTGTCTTTATAAATATTTCCGCAAAAGAAAACTAGCGATTATACAAAACTTAACTAAATATGTAATATTATAATTCTCATATTAAAATACCACATACATTTTTTTCCACAATTAATGTACAGTTCAGAATGTACGTGTGTGTGTGTGTTCGTGCATGTGTGTTTGCAATGTCTTGCATAATTATACATAATTAATATGTGCAATTAATTCTGAATATTAGAAAACAAACAAAAAAAAATTGAAACGACGCGAGTTCTATTAGTTGCATATGTTAAGTTTCTGTAAATAGAAAATATTTATTCACAATATTGCAACAAGCATAATTAATTATATTTATTGCATGCTGTTTCGCAAATGAGATGTATAAATGTACACTTATTAATTAGGAGTGTAGGTGTTGGTAATTAAAACTAGATTCCTCGATATGTACCTATATATTGTAAGTTCAAGCGAAACATTACATCTTAGTATTTGGTTGTTATGTGTTGTTAGTTTTGCTTAGTTATTTACGATTTAGCTACTGATAGAATCCATCCAACATTACCATTGCTGCAAACGCTGGACGTATCTGGATGTCCGGAACTGTCCGTGTCACTGTCCGGATGCTGATGGTGCTGCTGCTGATGATGGTGATGGTGATGATGGTGGTGTAACGAGAGATCTCGTGGTCCTGGTGACGGGCTCCGTCCACCGCCGACACCGCCGCCGACACCACCGCCGGCCAGCAGTGCGGCCGGTCCTGTTGCGGTTCCGTCCCGTGTGCCCGGTGGGCCGCCTCCGCCGCCGCCGCCGCCGCTCAGGATGTCCGTTATCATAAATCGGGACCGTGTGGAGGCTGTCTGAGGCATGGCCGACGACTTTTCGTCCTGCACGGTCATAACAGCCGTGAGCGCGTACTTCCGGGCACCGCCGCGTGAAGCCAGACTCTCCGACACCGACGACGAACGCTCACAATGATGCACGTCTCCGTCAAATAGTATTTATAGAAATCAACTTTGCACCAGCACAATAATTGACATTATTACGACAACAATCTACAGAATGTTTCTCTTGTAAATATTGAAAAACAAACTATACAAGTCTTATAGTTCGTCGGCATTGAAAATCTTTAATAACAGAATCGCAAATTGCGTCCGCACTTAAAGAAGAAAAAAAAAAAACACTTTTTGTTCAGTTTAACATCAGTCACTGATCCGGATCCACTTAGGCACTAATGTTAAGTCTACTTTAAATCCACACAGTACAGATCGAAAGTACGGAGCTTCACTGAATGTCACTAAAAATCTTTCCGTAAAAAATATTCGTCGAACAACAGATTTGCACACAGATTATTTTCAAAAATAATTCACTATAGTTCACAGTACAGTGTGTGTACGTGTTAATAACTGGGTTCAAGTCCCGCTGCTCACACAGGTACCTAATTGCTGGAGTTTATTGGCAATAATGCGCACACACACCGCGCCCGAAACGTATCAGATTCGACTAAACTCTCTCAGGATAACGGACAGTAAATCAGCCATGTTGCACCCCCACCACCGCCCGCCAGCCACGGTATAGACTGCCTTAACCGCCCCCCACCGGTGGTCGGGCGAGCAGTACGAGTGCACCGGGGCCAATCAGCGCTGGCGCTGGCTAAACGCGCAGCCAATGGGAGCGCGACGTTTAACTGGGTGGGCGGGGCGTGCGCGTATGTAAGAAGAGTGAGTATTTATTTTATGGGCAGGGCTTTGGCGGGTTGTGATTTTATTAGATTGACTGTTTAGAAGACAGTTTTGAGCGTCACGAAGAGCGGTGAAATGTATTATTAATTGTAGCAGAATTTTAACGTATGTATATATATATAATATATATATATATACATATATATATATATATATATATATATATATATATATATATATATATATATATATATATATATATATATATGTATGTGTGTGTGTGTGTGTGTAATTTATGATTCAACCGTCCCCCAGCAAATACTGCACGTACGTCTATGTGAGTCTGGGTTTGGTTTATTTGCTATAATAATAATTACATGTCAATACATATTATGCTGATTTTTTTTTCAATTTTTTTTCTAATGAACTTCTCGTAAAGATTCATTATCGTTTCAATGTAAATTATACCCGGATTATTGCAGGTTAAAGAGCATGCGCAAAACTCGTTATTATATTCAGCGCAGAATATTCGCATGTAGATTCATAAATTGTACAAAATAAATGTGTATTCTAATGGTCATCGCTAATAATAACTAAAATAAAAGGAAAATCAGATTAGGAATCTATATTTCATTTACCTATATTTTTTATTAGGCTGGAATTAATATTTAATTTTTAAAATACTGCAATAGTCGAGATTTAATAGGTAATACTACTTGCTATTCACAGTGCGATGCTAATCGCGCTACTATCGGTTACTAAGTTTTTTGTTTTTTTTAATTTCACACTGTTGCTATGGATAATTGTGTATTTTTATTGCATTACTATAGCAATAGTATAAAATTTTGAGAAAAAAAAATTGTAGCTTTTGGTAGAGCCGTATCGAGCTGTAGATACCAGTCGATGTGTTTTAAAACTTTAAAATCTGTTGAAAATATCGAATTTCCCACCGAAGAGCTTGTACGGTATCTGGTCACAAAACATGAGGAATTAATACGATTTTGTTAAGTTGAATGTGATGTTTTAACATGTGTTTACCCTTCGTATATATATATATATATATATATATATATATATATATATATATATATATATATATATATATACTATGGAATATGTATGTAGGTATGTATTTTCTTCTGAATTAACATACAACAGAAAAGAATTCTCTCAAATAGACAGAACTATAGTTTAATATTTGTAACTGTAAAAAATATATTTCAACACTGAAATTTAGCGCCCAAGTTTGAAGAATTAACCAGTGCATAGTACGAATACTCACCACCAGTCGGCCACTGGCTAACTTCGTAAAGATTTTCGAAAAAAATTTGCACCAATACAATGTGTAATTAAATAATAAATGCAATTGTACAAATCTCTACTTGGTTAACTCGTTACGCGGACGTATACGGTTACCAGTGTAGTAACCAGTGGGTAACTGGTTCTTAATAGAGTGGTAACATACGCACACCCCCCTCCCCCTGTGTACAATCACAGATGAATAAACAGTCGGCGCCCTTACAGTACAATGCCCCAATGCAGACAAATTTAATCAGATAATCTGCACACTCCCCCAAATGTTAAATAAATAATTACCGCCGGCCCTGCACACATGTGTGTCCAGGGCCGGTAAGGGTGTAAATGTGCGGACATGGTGTGCGAGTGTGTGCATTGGTGCTTGACTTTGCGTTTGTAAAAGATGCTTAATTTCAGTCTAATTGTTACACTGACACCATCTGTTTCCTCTACCGGCCTGAGACATGTGTACTGGTTTATCTAGGGGTAAGGTAGGGATAGGGTAGGGGGTACGGAAGGGCGGAGAAGGTATATACGTGTACATATTGTAATAGTATTTGTATTATTACATAACAGTTCCTGAGCTTCTATTAAAATATACTATCATTTTGGTTAAGTACACATGGTCAGTGGAATGCAGAACTAAGGGGTAAGGTGACGGGGTAGCGCGCATTCCCGGATAACACTAATGTTATACATACGGGTTAACTTCAACATTAAAATAATTTTTTTTTTATTAAATTGTATTAGCGATTTAAATATCTTAGTGAATGTAAGATGATTACTTATAACAGATTCAGGGATAGATGGATGAATACAGGGTGCAAGGGATTTCTCAAAAGGCACTAGGGAGGTTAGAAATATTGTTAGAGAAAGTATTTACAAAATGTGTCATACATCACAATTGATATTACGGTTAATTGTTGAAAACTTTTACTTGAAATTTCGAAATCAGTCAGTCACAAAACATACACATATATATTACATGCATATACATATGTATTTATTCATTACTTCATATAAGTGTCTCTAAATTCACTTTTACTTATAATTATAACATATATGTACACACACACATATACATATATATATATATATATATATATATATATATATATATATATATATATATAGAGGTGGTGTGCATGTGTGTGTGTGTGAGCTGTCAGTTTTGTTTCCGCACACTTGTCTGCAGGTGAAGCATGGTAGAAATAGGTAAAAATTACGTTATGATGACTATTTCTAAACAATTCGTTTAATTACGCTGATAATTATTTTGTACAAAAGAGAAATGAAATTTCGATATGCCACGTGCATACACACACAGATACATACATACTGTACATACATACTATAACTACACGTAAGTATCTAGGTATGTATGTATGTATTATAATGTGCATTGGGGAAAGTGTTTAGACGAGTCAGAAAATGAAATTGTTACTATCAGAGCGTGAATGGTTTCAGTTTAACCATCATAAAAACAGAACATTATTTTATAACACACATACACGTATATATAGTTACATTGTAACAACAAAAAATATATATATATATATATATATATATATATATATATATATGTGTGTGTGTGTGTGTGTGTGTGTATGTTCTAATGTGCAATTATAACTATACGTTGTCTAATTAGCTATAAGAAGGAAAAGTTAAATTCTTTCCTACTGACAAGAGCACCATGCACTCTTCCTGGAACGTTCATTTAAACGAGCACAAGTCTTTATGTATATTTAATTATATTTTTATATAATACATCAACATCTGTTGCAATCCATCGTAACCATTATCATACACATACACGTGCACACGTGTATGTATGTGTGTGTTAAAAATACATAAATGTTATGCTCGTCTGCACAATGAACAATATTATAATGTTGCAATGCGAATTTAAAAGCACTATTACAAAAAAACCAGTTAGTATATTCAAATGTAACGTGAAAACTGTATACTTCCTTGAATAGTTTGGTGGGCTGTAACTCGAAAACCAAATGAGATATAGAGTTACAGTTTGTGCTATTGGCTTCAGCATAGTTTAGTTAATTGACGTGGTGATTTTCAACTATTTTTTCCAATGATTAAGAATGTTACAAACACTAATATAATAAATATTTAATAAATCACAGGATTTACCATGACAACAAATATACTTTCTGCTATGCCTGTACCCAAACGGTGGAGGGGTACAGGTGATAGGGGTTGGTGTTCCAGTGGCGGCTCGTCACATGTGTGCTTCATGTATATTCATTAGAAATCACATATGCCCCGGTGGTGCATACAAGTATACATACACAGCTACGTACGTACGTATGTATGTGTAACTCGTCAATTTAGCATTGTTAATTGTTCGGCCATTGTTGTAACGATGCTTAATTACACGCAACGTAACGCGACGTAACGCCAATTACGTGTTACCGAGAATAAAAGTGAAATTTAGTGTTGTTTTTTTTTTTATTAGGTATGGCAAAGTTAGGTTATCATTGCGTCCGTGAAATTATATATTCCATACATCCATACTCACATGCCATACGCAGCCGTGTATGTATGTATGTAATGCGGATGTCCATACATACATACATTATATAAAACATTAAACAAAATTAATAAATTCGTATATTGCTATTATAGATAATAATAGTGTTATATATATATATATATATATATATATATATATATATATATATATATATATATATATATATATATATATATATATATATATATATATATACAGAGGAATCCACTAATAGTGAACATGAAGAGATCAGGAATTTAATTCACTATAAGCGAGTGCATTTAGTATGTTATGTATTTAGTTGGGATATGTTCACTATAAGCGAGATTCCACTATATACGAGTTCACTGTAAGTGGAATCCACTGTATATATTTTTCAACTTCACTGAGGAATTTCTCGATAATTCAGTATAAGTTTTTATGAAAAGTTTGCTAGGGCTTAAATTAAAACACCACTGAGTACTCATCTATACTCCCTCGCACCCCCCCGCAAAGTTGCAGTACTAGGGGCAGTTTCGAGTGGTTACGTCATCTCGATATTGCACAAATTTAAATTCAAGGAATTCTAATGTTTGTGAAACTATTTGCAAAATTTTTTAAACGCAATAGAAACTATTATAATGTGTTCTGACATTTGTTTATAATAATTTCCTGAATTTAACACTTAAACCTACACATACATACATACATGCATACATACATATACATAAAGAGGTTCCGTAATAATTAAACGAAGCATTGAAACAATGCAATGTTAATTCCCAGAAGCTGTAATTTACGTGCCATTAAAAAAAATCATAATTTCAAATTTGATTTTATAAGAATTACTAACGATTACGTAATATATATATATATATATATATATATATATATATACATATATATGTATATACATATATGTGTGTATATAGTAGTATATTTGAAAGTAGTTGCTTGCAACAACAAATGTGGAATTTATTTTTTGGACAAAGAGGCAATTAAGTGTTTTAATAAAATGATGAATATAAAACAATTATAATTAATTAGTTAATTAATAGCGACCTGCAATAGCACATCTAGTGAAGCATGTATAATGTACATATACATATGTTGAAATATATGATAGTTCATATTTGTTGCTGAGTTGGCTATGGTTGTGATTGTTACGCAACAATATTGTTTAGTACTAGACTAACAAGCGATTATTTTAATCTCATTATACGATGATGTGTTCACTTAACAAAACAAATTTCATAAGCCGTTTTTGTGAAATCTCCCACAAAATTACATTATGCAAGAAATGTTATTGGTCTACTTTAACGGGCCATAACTCGGAAACTAAATGAGATATAAAGTCGAGGTTTGCGTCATTCGATTCAGCATAGTTTAGTTGAGAAGTGTGGAAATTTTCAACCGAATTCATTGATTAACACAAGTGTTACGAGTGGAAATATCCGACAGTGTATTCTGATCCAATTAGCTGTGCTGTGTTGAAATCGTCGACTTCCTTCGGCACGATGTTCGCTTGTTATTTATTAAAAACAACAGACAAACGAGTATGGAATTATTTTCAGGCTCAATTTCCGAAAACAGCCGACCATAAAATTAACCAACTAGCGACGTCTAAAGTGAGACAAGTGAAGATATTATCCATGCAGACGAATATAGTCTTTATGTTACTTCTATATAAATGTGTTGTGGCTGGTGCTATGAATCGGAGAATGCGTCAGGCAAGTGTACATTAGTTATGGGACTGCGGCAGCATAGTGTGTACGAATTACGACAAGAATGTGTGCCTGTGTAGAAGACAATGTTACAGGAAAATGCAGAGGTAACTGGTGGATGTCCTAATTAAGAGACTGCCACGAGCAAATGGAAAAACAAAGTAAATATTATAAGAAAAAATGTAGACAAAGTCGTATATTTCGTGGACAATTTTTGTAGAGTTATATTATTTAATACTATTACTGGTATTTATTAGTACATCGATTATACAACTGTCGGTAATACAATAACGATTTTCCAATGTGCTTGAAAATGATCCTCGTATAATTCAGTTTCGTCGTTTCTCTGTCGTCACATAGAACTTGCATCTCAGTAATGAAGGAACCAAGTTCACTTGTGTTTCGTAAGCGGCTAATGTGCCAGTGTCAAAACTTGGAAGTTGTATATTATAGTGCATAGTCGGGAATAAACAGAGCATAGAACAACACACACACACACACACACACACACACACACACAGAGAGAAGGAGAGAGAGAGAGAGAGGTACAGTGTCTAAATACTTCTGGTTCATTGTTCCACACATACATTCGCAAAGTTTATACATTCTTGCGTGTAGATATGTTTAGTTCCTTTAAGATTTGCCTTAGAGAAGTTCATACCGTCTGTACGGTACATATTATACTCGTACCCTGTACACACACACATACATATGTACAGGTATAGTGCACGTACGTGGTACACTAACACACACACACGGACGCTAAATGTAAGAGAGGCGCATAATTCATGGAGAACAATTGCCAAAAGCTACATCCGACACGGCAAAGGCAAGAATCTTAACTCATTATGTCTGACGACTGTATGTTACCTTCTCGGTAGCTTGCTATGCGTGTGTGTGTGTATGTGTGTGTTGGTGTTGTTGTTGTTTAAGCATTTAGATGTTAATTTAGTGCGAATGAGAGAAGTTCCCACAACACAGATAACTTCAGACGCACAATAGGCGCTCACGGCGACTTAAAGTCAAGCAACGTTAAATACAGACATTTTACACTCTGCCGGGCAAAGTGTTCGTTGTTCTGCTACACATATACATACATACATACACTTGGTAGGGAGCCTATACATATATATACATGCATACGTGTATATATATATATATATATATATATATATATATATATATATATACACAGAGATATATAGATAGCTTAGTAGATCTTATCATATAAGCAGTTAATTCATTGCACGGCCGTTACATAGACAAAAGGAAATGAATGCTCAGTTACAATTAACCACCACCAAAGTATGTATGTATGTTGTACTGAACGAAATCAAGATTAACCCTACTACCCGAATTATATGCAGTGCAATACACTTATAGTGAACTCGTATATCTCGCTTAAAATGAATGTATCACTGAGTCCCAACTAAATACCCCAAATACTAGATACTTTCATTATAAGTGTACACTCGCTTATAGTGAACCAAATCCGGGGTCCTTTCAAGTTCACTATAAGCGAATTCCACGATATATGTGTTTATAAATGTTGAATAGTTTTAGAATATTATATTGTAGTACATTTATTGAAAGTTACTGTCCAATGTATGTATGTATGTATGTATATGTGTATGTATGTACGGTGTTGATTTTACTTTCATTTTCTTCCGTGCTATTCGAAAAGTGCACTGATCTGTATGAAATTGTATCATTTTCACTTGATGATGATGAGCCGGCCGAGCCAACGCTGTCATTATATGTGATTGTGTAACGTACACAAGCACATCATCAATGTAATAACATCTACACAGATTTGTCAAGACGGAAGAAGACGATGTAACATGCTTCCTAAATCGACCAGACACAGTAGAAAGTCTCTAAATATCATACAGTAATGAATTATAACACATGTTATGTTAATAACACTAAATATAAATTTATTATTAAATACACTTAATAACACATAGTCAATACAACATTAATACACAGGAAAAATTATATAGTAACTCTTGAAGTACATATCTAGTGATAAAAATATCAACCAATTTTAATAATAATATTTGTTGTTAAACAAATAAGCATTATTTTACAAATAAAATACAACCATATCCTATTGAGTTACATTCATTGTATGTATTTCAAATTATATATATTTTGCTATAGGCGTTCTAGTTTGGCACTATACACACATATGTATGTATGCATGTAAATATGTATGTATGTTTTTGCTGTTATTGTCATTAATGCTGTTATATATATTTAATATACGTGTGTGAGTGTGTGTATGTTGCCTGTAGCGTTTTAATTTTACCAACAACTAACACAATTATAAAACCATTACGGCTAATGGGTTTAATGTATTTCACTCTCTTGATTAATGTGAATTGGATAATTAGGTTCGACTCTCTACTCTTCTATCTCTCTCTCTGTCCATTACGTACAGTAGGCAAGAGAAAAAAATAGTGTTGGTGTAAATTAATATTGACTTTTTCCCCAAAAAATATGTTTAATTTTATTTTTCTCAATTTGTGTTTAATGTAAATATATTCTGATACAATATTATCATGTCATATGCCTATATACACATATATGTATATATATATATATATATATATATATATATATATATATATATATATATATATATATATATATACACGTATGTATCTATGTATGTAAGTATGCATGTATGTTTACACATACTTACGTACGTAAGTATGTGTGTGTATGTGTGTGTAGTTTATTTACAATAATGCTTTAAGCGGCTCGCACGAAACCGAAGTCAACTAGCGTACAAAATGGCGTTTTTCTCACCACTTCCGGTTGGCACGTTTCCGGTCAGATTATTACGGATAACCGCGCACACATACATACATACGTGCATGTGTGTGTATGTGTACCGGTCACCTGTGTAATTAGTGACCAATGTGTGGTCACACACACTCACACACACATACATCCACACTACCCTGGTTCACACTTAGATGCTTACACACATGTATCATACACACACATACACACATACGTGATTCAGTGGCGTACATGTATAGAAATATACTTAAACATAACATACATAACACACATAAATGAAGCAATAATTAAGATATGTTTAATTCTAACAGTTGTTTATATTACAACATTGATATAAGAATAGAATTTATCCCATTCTAATACATTTCATATATGCACTTACACAGATTTATTTTAACCCCGTTAACTACAGAGTGGGGAGCAGTGTACGCCAATGAATATTAACACCCCCATGATTTTTCAATATTACAACAACAAAAAATCTCTGAACAATCGGTGGTCAAATTCTAACCACAGCGTATAAAATAACACAAATTCGATGAAAGAACGAAACTTCCTGTCCCCCCCCCCTTGCACGCTTCTAGCGGGGCACTGTGCCCCTGCCGTTTACGTACGCACATGTCGCACACATGCTCGCCCTGCATGTGATATATCAGATCATAGCCCGCTGATAACAATAACAGAACTTAACTTATCCACGTTGAGATCTAAATTTTGTAAAAAAAAAAAAAACAAACGGCACAACAGAAGTTCACGGTACTGTGCGTAACACGGCCCTAATTTTCACACAAACATTAATTGCTTTTTTTTTTCGAAAAATTAACAAACGTTTTTTTCCGTTTGTGGTGAGACGCATATGGTATTTAAATTATACGACGAATTAGTAATCTAAAACGTTACTATGCACAGCTTGATACTAACGCCGCTACTAAGTTACTCTAGTAACATTGACATTGTTGCTATAGTAATGCTAGAAAAGTACACACATTTTTAAATTATTTTTAAATTGTTTTTACAAGTACAGATTCATGTAAAGCACCAATTACTTGTGTCTGTATAATATCTCTAACCACAGCTATGAGGAAGATATATAGAAATCACTTTCTCCACGGCCGCGTCTAAAACTCAGTTTCTATGCCATCAAAATTGTGACAGAAGTGAAGCATCTACTCCCTCGGGATGAAATAAGACAACAATTTCCCTAGGGGAGTTTTTATTATAACAAAGGTTCTTGTAATGAAAATTTCTGTTGTATGGAAACATTCCCAAAGGCTTATTACTCCGATTATTATAATTCTTTATTTATGAAATTAAGTGTTTCTACTCTCCCGATCCCGAGGAAAAAATAGTCTATACACCTCGGGAGAGACCGTCATTTTTCGCTCGAAGTAAAAATATGACGTGCCTCTCCCTTGGAGTATTTTACGTGCAGATTTTACTGTATTTAAATGTTACATTTATTATACTTGGTTGTTTATTACTAACACTGTAAACAGTGTGGCTCTGTATATTGTTACATTCTTTTGTATAAAACAATAGCCATTCGTGAGAGAAGTGTGTGTGTTCGTGCCATAGGTGAATTATAAAATAATTATATTATTATATGAACACATCTAGTGTACCTATGTACAGGTATATATGTATGTATGTATGTATGGATGTGTATGTGAGATATGATCATAGTATGTACGTGTATGTATGTATGATTATTGTTAATAACAATACTAATGAGATTGTGTAAGTGAATTGAATTGTCCATGGAATGTTCCAGTAAGTAATTGTAACACCTTGACTAACACAGAGAATGCGGACATTACATACATACGTACATACAATGTATATGTATATATATATATATATATATATATATATATATATATATATATATATATATATATATATATATATATATATACATATATATATATATACCAGGTGTCCAAGAAATCTGACATATAGGGAATTAATACATAAATATAGAAATATACACGTTTTAGAGTGTGGATAAAAAAAATTGTTCAGAATTAAAAACTCCGAGTTTTCCAAAATGCAGGTTCAACATCGACATTCACATGAATTACGAAAATCTATTCCTTTTATTATTATTTTAGCGTATTACAGGATTAAGCAGTGCGCGTCATCCTGACAGTGCGACAGTTCTTTGAACTATATAGTTGATTTTGTCGAACGCCCTTTTCACTAGTATATACTAGCGTGAAAACACACAAATACCAGTAGCAATATTAATTATCTACCCTTTTGATCCACACAGCCCCGAACACAGGAAAAGAAAAACAAGACTAGAAATCTGTGTGATCAATCTAGCTAACCGAAAATGTACATACATACACAATACATAATTACACTTAATTGTCCCCGATGAAATTAGTGGTTTCACAAGCAATTAACAACGCATTTGGTTTTGATTTTTTGGTCATAGAAACTCTACCCTTTACAAGTCGTAAAATATAAAACATGTATGTTTTTTCAATCACAACAACAGCGGGTGATTTAGTTTTAAAAATACGTACGTTGTAACAAGAGATTAGTATTAGTAACTTTGCACTAATGTTCCTCTCTCTCTCTTTTGTTGTATACATGTTTGTATACACGCACATTTTAACTTTTCGGCTGTCAAAATCACGCAATACAATGTTCCCGCCAACATACACACACACTCACACACACGTAACCACTTCCGGTTCGTTTTTGTTCCGCTTGGGTCGCATTTGGCACATAATAAAACGTTTTTTAATGCGGTTATTCGAAGAATTATAACACAAAAAAAAATAAAAAGCACGTTTAAAAGTTAGTTCGGCAATTTTTTTTTTTCAATATTTATTTGTTGTGTTCAAAGTTAGAGCTGTCTATAGAAACTTATAATCTTCGCTAACATCCGTTCTCAGACTCGTTCAGGCTGGATCTATCAATGTTCAATTCATTTAATAACAGTATTAAACACAGGAATTATCAGCATACATTCAAATACAATTCATATCAGGAAAAAAACAGCACCCATATAGATTGAAACAAAGAGAAGCAAAACAAAACAAAACAAAAAAACCCATTGACGTTCGTCACGTCGTGTAAATAGCGAGTGAGCGCGCACATAACCTATAATAACATAGGTGGTGGTACATGGTGTATCGGTGTCGTGGTTGTGATCCGTGCTCGGGAGGTTCGCATCTGCGCTATCTTGCACTGTGTATCTCGTATAATAGTAAATTGCCTCGGCCTGGGTTGGAATATCACGTAAAAGTATTAAATACAGCGTTCAAACATTCTTTTACTTATCTCATTCGGGAATGATAGCCTTTAATGCAGTCTACCAGACGTACAGTGGCCGATTGTGAATAGGAATCACAAGCAGTGTTCGTACTGGCCGGCTGCGTGCGGTATAAAGTCTAGTATGTCATTTTGTCATTACAAAACTGTGTCTGTTTCGTTCGTTGTCATTATAAATTGAAAAGAGGAAAGAGGTTCTTCGATGATTGCTGCTGTAAGTGAGGTTAGGAATTGGCCAATATGGCGGCCAATGTTGCCCCGGCCAATCACAGAGCAGATACGAGTGATTATTATAGGGAGGTAGTACAGTGTGTAGCTGTACGTATCAGACAAGCCGGTCCTGTATTATATACAGGACCGGCTGTACAGGGCACGGACACGGTGTACCCATGTGTGCGACGTGGACATGTAGACACTGGGGCCGGCCCTGGCCCAGGTATTGTGGGGCCCCGCGCGCCCGGTACAATTACACGTATAAATGACATTTTAATTTTAGACGTTCCCATCTAGACAAAGACGGAGAAACAATAATGACGGGTCCCCAAATCGTGTGCTCAACTCTGCGGTCACACAAACACGAAAATTATACGTCAAATAATAATACCAGAACCCATACATACATACACTACATACATACATGGGAGACCATTATAAAATAAAAAGCTATTTTATAACAAAACAATCGTCTGATGAAATATACACACAGCATACAAACAGCTGTCACGAAATTATATTTTCACTTGGTAAACACTTGTGCCGCAATTTAATGCGATATATTTAAAGGCACCTGCAACGAGGAACGATTGTTCTAACGGCACGGGGACAGGGGGGGGACAGCACACAGTGAGGTTTTCATTCATACATGTGAACGGCTAAATAGTAGACGCATACATTATTTACATACATTCATACATACATACATATTTGATGAAAATATGGTAATTTACCGAAATAACCCGCTATTATAGTGAACTGTTGACAAGTACACACTATTTTACTGTTTCTGAACAGAGTTTGATCTTTATTTAAGTCTAAATTGGAATATTGTGTCCTGTCATGTGTCCTGTGAAGGATATATATATATATATATATATATATATATATATATATATATATATATATAAAATATAGTTTTATTTTATTTGAAATGAATTCTCAGCTCTTTACACACTCGTAACAAACATCGCTAGTTCCGCTAATGCATACATGCATATGGTAAAGAATGGATAAGTTAGCACAATTTTACAGTCGCTGAACAGTGTACACACACATACATCCATACACACACCATATACGTATACATGTATGTATATACCGCACGTATACATGTATACACGTTTGTGTGTGCGTGTGCGTTTAGGAAACGGCTGAGCATCTGATAAAATAATTGGATTTTTCCTCTTCTCAAGCTGTCCGCGTGTGCACGCTCGTACACATGTGAGCAAACGAGCAATTACCGAGTCCATATATACCTGTATATGCTATATATATATATATATATATATATATATATATATATATATATATATATATATATATATATACATATATATACATATATGTATAGCATATACATATACAGGCAGGTATGTAGTATGTATATGTGTTTCTTTGTTTCTGACCACAAAAGCGACTCTTTTGAATTTCATGAAACAATACAACATTGTTCAATTTTAGTTTGATTAACGCCCCAGCCTGTATGTGTATGTGACACACACATACACACAGATAGTCATAATTTAATATCAAGAGTGCAAGTTGTGAACTTAATATTATGACGATAAGAACATCTCATATATATATATATATTATATATATATATATATATATATATATATATATATATATATGTATATAATGTACAGGAAGGATGGCCGGTGCAGTTGAGCATTGCACAATTATAATTGTGGTTACAGAAAAAATACAGACGTTCACAATTACGCTAATTCCTATTTTCGTGCGTAACAATTAACAGAGCGTATAATTGCACGTGTCCTGGGCCCTTAATCAATTTACCCGTGCACTCTTTTCATATTCTGCATTTGGTGGTTTCGTAGAATTTCAAAACTGCCATACACTATAATCTTATACAAGTAGCCTTAATATTAAGGTGACTGGATTTGAGAGAGAGAGAGAGAGAGAGAGAGAGAGAGATGGGGTCTTCCTCCTTGTGCCGGGCCTGCAATCACTGGTATAATATACTTATTCGGCAATCAAACCCAAAAAAAAAAAATCGCTATGAATTATAACGGAGTGTAGTTTTGAAATCATGGGAAATTATAATGTATGTATGTATGTGTGTGTGTGTGTGTCATTTTATTTAATCCTAGGTGCTACTCCTTGACATTAGCAAAACGTTGCATCATATCTTCAATCGGGCAAGCTAAAAAATATAACTAAATTGTAGTTTCACAAGATATATTTTAAATCGTTCAAAACATAATGACTGTATTCTAAATATGACTACTTTACATACATAGGTGAATTACTGATGTGTAGATATTTTATTTCCGATTTTACAGTTTAATTATAATTAATAATACTACATATTTCTGTGCTATACCATGTGTGTATATCTGAGCCGCTAACTATGGTGGCCACTAGATGCTAGTTAGCACCGAATACCGAATACAAGGCAACAAAATACAGTCTAATCAGCAGAATCAACACTGAAACAACATAATCATAGCACACTAGATGCAACGGAAAGAGTTCACTGGAGTCAGACTTCCTCAATTTAGTAACAATTACCGAAGAACATTTATTAATTACAAACATACGAATGCCGTGAAACTCACTGGCAGTTCATTCGGAACCAGCCATAAACTTGTACATACTGTCGGTTACAGTATGTACATATATATGTATTTGCGCGTGTGTGTATGTGTGTGTTATATAAATGTAAATTATATATGAAAAGACTATGTGAGCGTTTGCTCATTAAGTTTAATAATTTCATGATTAAGATCCCGACGGCCGATTAGCACTAAATTGTTCTCATTACGGCAATTTTGTATTTGTAACCTGTGCATAATATTAGACGGTCAGATGAACGCGCTTTCTTGATAAACGAGCGGACGTACACACACGCACACACGCACACAGACATTCCGTAATGTGTTAGCTTCAACAAACTTTACAGAAAACCAGTTTCACCGAGGTAGTTTACATATCTCTAAATCTAACTGATATGTAAGAACTTGTGCTGGTATTCTTACGTCATTCCCTAACCATGTTGTTTGTATGCATGTGTTCTGCCTTTATTCACCAAAAAGTTTTTCCCAAAAATCCGTTACTTAAAATGTGTTTTAAAAGCCAAACATTACGAATAAAATGGGTCAATAAAAAATTGTATTTTTGTGTGTATGTCTGTGTTACGGCACCCGAATTAAAAGACCAATTACGCCCTTTTTACCCCCGCCAAATGTCTTTGAAACCACGTCCACATATATATATTTAAAACTGCCGTCTTCGAAAGCGATTTCCATCTAAACCGAGAGACAAAAACTAAGATATCTGTGGTGTTGTGCATCCAATTCATAGAAACTAATCATCCTTACGGCTTAATGGCTATTTAAGTACTGAGCAGAGAGACACTAGCCATTCACATATATATGTATTTATATATATGTAGCATTCGAGTGGACAGTCGTCGATATGAAATTAGTTTTTAACAAGTAGTCAGAACGTAACAAAAAAATTGAAAGCGGTGTCATTAGGTAAATTAAATACTTTAGTGGAATTAAACTGCGTTTTTGGGTGCTGTGTTTGGGGGTCAGGTAACAACAGCTGCAACACTACAGTGGCGTGCAAGGGGGGGGGAGGGGGGGCTGAGTGCCAGGTGACAGGACTGTCGCGAAAAACTGACCATTAATTGATAACGATGACGGTACTGATCATTTATCAATCGTAATGTAGTTGTCTCCCGAAATTAGATGACACTTTGCTTAGACCCATCGCAAACTAATTCCAGGGTTACCAAATTAAAATTTCCAAACAAACCATTAACAATCGTAGTATAATTAATTTTCTACAACGGATTATCGCCAGAACCCGGTATAAAACCAAATAATCATTCATGGAGTATTAAACGTCGATCGCTTAATCAATTTGCAGCTTGCAAGTGCCGAGTTCATAGCCGATTCATCACGCTTCATTGTTGATGTGCATATGGGGTTAGTCCAAGTCGAATAGTCACTGTGAAACACTTATAAAATCAAGTGTACAAGCTCGTTGGACGAGCGTGATTGTAACTAATTATTTGGTGCAGTTTCGTACCAAGTGCAGTCAACAACAAAGCACGGTTGTCATGGATACTAGCCTTTGCCCAAAGGTAATTCAACAATTATACGTATTAGTTTTCTAAACTAATACCTTACAGACAACAGCCGCAGACTGTTTCGAATGTTACGATGGTGACGGATCTGAGTTAACGTAACAGACGTAACACTTGGCGTTATGAGCCATCGCACTTAAGAAACATCGAAGTCAGCGCGATATCCGTGTATCGATAACACCAGGTAATCAATCACTCTGTACGAGCGACAAGGATATCGTCTATAGCGGGCCGCTGGTGCGAGTGAACACCAGCTAGAGGACTGTATGTGGGCCGTCGAATTAAGGTACCCTGGACACGTAACTCTTGAAGATAACGGCCAAGATGGACATGGACCAAACACACACACACGACTCTTGCACAAGTGTGCGTGCGTGTGTGTGTGGATATGTCGTTGACAATTAGGAGTATTTAACAAGAAAAGGCAACTTCGTTTTACTGCTTTAAGACGGGACAACTACAGGTACGAGCGGCGGTGCAGTGGGGACAAGAGGGACGTGGAGACAACACGTATTATAAGAAGACACATACGTACAATACTGCAAACATACATGCATAGGTTGTACAGTTGTACGTGTTCATAACGGTGCATTGCATGGTTGTAAACAGGGTTGCAGTCCTTCGACTCGTTTAATAGTCTTCAATTTCATTTTATGTTTGCATTTTAACATCACCGTGAGCTGTATTTTATTCTGTGTGCGATTTTTTTCAAGCCAGAAAATAGCTGTTAATTCTGCAATACAATAGGCAGATTTTCAGAACATTAATTGTTGCTTTCGACAGAAATACAATCATAAAATACAGTTACCTTTAGTTATTTATCTATTAATTGCAATACAAAATTAAAATACGATTCCCACACTCACTGAAAGCATTTGTTTAACTCTAGAATCATTTCAACACACACCGTTAATTCGATCACAGCATGTGTTCCATTTTAAAAAACACGGAAATCTCCCCAGAAAAAATACCGCAAAATCGAACAACGATCCATTCTTCAACCGGAAATGGTTTTCGAAGACTAGAAAATGCTTAGTTATTATCTAAATCGGTCTGAAATGTGCGAGCCGACAATAGTATTTGGCAACAATCATCAGCAATTCATTTAATAGTTGTCCAGGGTTGGTGTATCATTTCGGGAAATAAGTAAAAGAGACAAACGCAGGGGGGGGCTGGGGGAGGGGGGAAGCTCCAATGTTAGTCTTTTTTTATCAATGAATGTTGTGTTTCATCCATTAAAGCGAAAATGATTTCTGTGACTCTGTCTACCTGAAACGCACCATTGAAGGGTACAGGGCAGGTAGGATAGTGAATGAACCGAGGGCACAAGCTGTACAGGGGCGTATTCTAGTTGAATCTTCATAGTTTACAATTTAAATTGCCCGTCTATCGAGAAGACAGTACATTAATGTTACATTTTTTGTTAAAATCAGTTTTGCAGTAGGTTTTTGTGACAAGGCCCGTATACTGAATATTCCCAGTCCTCACCTGTAAGGATGAGGGTGTCCCGTGCATCCGTGTGTGTGTGTGTGTGTGTGTGTTTTACCTTGCCAGAGGCTTGGTACGACCCAGCGTAGACGATCGGAGCACTGAGCAGGGAAACGGACTAGGTTTAGCGCCTGTAATCTTTAAACACGATCGCCTAATTTTACCTAATTCTGTGGGGGGCGTGTGCACACTGTACCAGCCGCCGTTCTGGCGTCACTCACACACACACACACACACACACACACACACACACACACTCTCGATTCTATATATTCATGCGTTTGTGGCTACCAATTATACAAATACATACAACGGACACAAGAATCGTCATAGTTTGTGGCGACACGGGAAAATTAAAAACCTTTTTGCAGGCAATCGGCAAAACGTTAAACAATAATTTCAAAAGAGAGGCCCCACCGTCCCCATCTGAAATTATTGTTTAAGGTTTTCATTCAGAAATGTGTTATAATTTTGTATTTTGTGCGGAATTTTGGAAATTCCGTGTTTGTGGTCATTTTACAATGTGCCGCTTGTGTTTTTTTTAAATTGTTGTGGTTACGAGTATATCCCCGAGAATTGGCATTAGTATACATACATACATAATACGAGTATATATATATATATATATATATATATATATATATATATATATATATATATATATATTGTTGCAGACTAATATATTATATTAAAATTCCTGTGATATTCCATCAGTGTTAGTAGTATTAATCTTCGGCAGCGTTACTTAAAAATATCATTAAACGTGCAGCTTCTGTTTGTTGAGGCACTAGACACTCGTGAACAATATTAGTCGTTAAATGTTAGTAGCCATAAGGCTTGGAATAGCTTCGGAAATGTAAGAGCAGTGTTTGTAAGATTAATTTCTATCAGCATATCGTCTGTCACATACATTGGAACAATATAATTGTCAGCGATAGTCATTTATCTCTCTCTCTCTCTCTCTCTCTCTATATATATATATATATATATATATATATATATATATATGCTTGAAGGGACGAGGAATATATGCGAGTTCACTATTAGCAGATTCCAATACGTATCTTAAATTTGCTGGAAATTAAAAAAAAATCACGTATCCTTTTAACAAGTATAAGAATTTTATACTATCTCTCTCTCTCTCTCTCTCTGTTCATGTTCGTAAATGAGAGGTATAAAACTCTGCTTGTTCACGCACAGTCTTGCGGTACATGTCGATGTTGTCATTCTGAAGGCTTGGCACAAGACACTAAAATGTTCATATATACACAGGTATATATATATATATATATATATATATATATATATATATATATATATCTGCATACAGAGACATCTATAGGTGCGTGAGTGGCGACAACAACCAAGGTTATTGAGTTAATTAAGTGATTTGCCGCGATTTTATGGGCCCGTCATTGGAATATCTGTGTATATATATGTTTAGAAACCGGCGCTCACACACACACACACACACACACACACACACACACACACACACACACACACACATCATCATCATCATCATCATGTAGCTTTTTATTATCATCACTGCCCCCCCTTCGCCTCTCCGCACATCGGTTCATCCGCTGGGTACGTGCGTGTAATTTATGTTGGCAACATTCAAGATAAGAGTTTGAAAAAATACAATTTAATTGTATGACAATCGACGGGTGTAAAATTAAAATGCACAATTGAACATTACCGTCATTACATGCATATATATGTATGGATGTGTTTGTGATTTTATTTCAATAAAACAATACACACGTCATGTTAACATCTCCTGACAATATTATAATGAACTGATGTACACTTGTCATTAAATTATAATATGGAATAAATAATAGTAACATTATACGCCAAGGGAGAGAAACGTTTTATTTTTCCTGAGGTGTAATTTGAATACAAATACATTGAGCGGAAACATAGTGATCTCTCTCCCGAGGTGTATATAGTATTTTTTCCACGATCAGACGAATAGCAACACTTAATTTCATAAATAACGAATTATAATAAATCGGAGCGAAATTACAATATTTAGAAGCCTTTGGCGATGTTTCCATGCAACGCGTACCACGGACAACAGACATTTGTTTACAACAAACCTTTGTTATAATAAAAACACCCCTAGGGAAATTGTTGTGTTATTTCGTCCCTAGCGAAGTAAATGTTTTATTTCTGTCATAATTTTGATGCCATAGAAATTGTTTATAGACTACAAAAACAATTACACACTACTGTTCCGCAGCCAACTCTGTGTGTTTCAAACAATTTAAATACTTAACCACACAATTTATGAAACAAAATACAATCGCGCCAATCCATCGAAGAAGAAGAAGAAGAAGCGACAACAGCAACAAAAACCTAACGCTTGCCCGCCGTGCCGTTAAACAATAGACAATCAAGCCGTGTGGATTCCTGCACGAATCGCTGCGTTTTAATACTTAAACAAACATACACAGCGCGTAATCTAGTTACCTGCGGTGGAGAGTTCCTGCCATCTCATGGTAATCGAATATTGGCCGGTAAAACAGGTAGCGCCTGTTTGTTTTATCATTACAAATTGAGCACGATCTCTTGCGGTTTTTACCGATGTGTGTGTGTGTATGTTTTTTCTATTAACTGCTGATTGCCGATTTTCTGAATTAATGTAACTTCCTCTTGTCGAGAGATTGAAATTGTTGGTTATTGGTACGAGTGCTTGAATGGTCGCTAATAGTCTCAGGGTAATCGAGTGTGGTCAAGCACGGTAAGATGAGTTTAACTAATGGGAATTCGACCATTAGCATTCGTCAGCCATAGATGATTTTTAAATAAAAATAACGGTTCATTCTTTATAATCTAAGGTAGCCTAGGAAAGTAGAAACGCCTCGACGAATATGGAATATATTTGCGGGTATTTTTGATCTGTACGGATTACTTAGCATCTTAGAATGGTGTTTCAAAAATGTAGGTTACGTTTTATCTTATTGGACTAACTTAACCTTTGTATGTACCTATGTATGTATGTAGAATGAGGTTATGTATGTGTGAAATGAATGATATTGCACATGGCAAATTACCAGACGTGGATTGGTAGAAAATTGGCAATTGGCGGGCAATCAACACACACACACACGCGCGCACACGACACCGACGCTCGGCACCGGGCACTTCTCGAACTGTCGCCTGATTGCCAACGCTTACTATTCATGGCCTGGGACCCCTGCACACACACACACAGACAGACAGCGTCAGCAGCAGGCCATAGCCGTACGTGACATACATGGTGACAGGGGAGCACCCCCAAGTACAATATACATACATACGTACGTATGTATGTTTGAGGATACAAGTTTGTTGTCTCACAAGATACTCGCATCTCTGAGATGATGTCAATTTACATATTAAGATCCGCATATACAGATCTAACATGTGTGTATGTTCTTTAGACATAATCCCCTAGTGAATATACTTCTTGTAAAATTATAACACCACATCGATACACATAAGTCAGATTCAAGTTTCCGTCAGTGAACATGAAATACTTCAAATTTATTTGGCAATATTTTGATTTGTGCGGAGAGTATTGATGAAGCGTTTGACGCACTGGTCAAACTTAGATGATTTGAACAAAGATTTGAAGTTTGAAGATAACAAACTCACGTCTATTGCGCAGTTATTGTCATGCACTTGTGTTTCTCGCGTTTATATACACCGGTATTGTGAAAGTGTATTTAGCAGTAGTAAAGTTGCGAATAACAGACAGTGTAGTTTCATATTTCAGACGTTTTTAACAGTGTACACACACATGTAGAGATATCTTGCACTTGTAAAGTGAAGTTTTCTTGTTACCGAATGCAAACCAAAGCAATTTAAATTGTTTTTTGCATATAACTAGAAATAACTTAACGGTATTTGTACAAAACATACGTAAATACTTGATACGCCGATACATGGGTAGTGATGCCATACAGTATACATACTTATCACTTGTTTATTTTGTCAATTATCAATCTATTTTGCTCTGTTTGTCGTTTTCACAGCATTCAGTTCACATCCTCTATTTATATTAGTTTCTGTTCTTATAATCATTGTTAGACGTGTCAATAATTTTTATTAATTATTTAATGTATCTTACAACATATATATATATATATATATATATATATATATATATATATAGAGAGAGAGAGAGAGAGAGAGAATTAGTATTAAACTTTGTTGAACTTCTATTGTCTGATTATTTATAGCTGGTAATATCCGTGTTGAAATAACTAGCGCATATATATATATATATATATATATATATATATATATATATATATATATATATAAATAGCCCCTAAGTTATAGTCTATTAGGGCACATAAAGGCAACGTATTACAGCGACCATCTTTCACTAATATCGAGTCATTTTCTACATATAATTTGTCACTCTGTTCTCTTTTTGTTTCTAGCTATCTCACTTCCACCCCTGTGGTATTAATGCTATATTGTTTCTCTTTCTACAGTCAAACTACCCCTCTCAATATAGACATGTACTGTATGTATGTATGTATGTATGTATGTATGTATGTATGTATGTGTATAACTTCACAATAATTACTTGTAATAAATTTAACATGGGAAAACTGTGGTCTATTATAACGCATTAATAGCACTTCAACCCCCCCCCCCTCCATACTCCGCCCATGGTACTCACACACACACTCACTCACTCTCAGTCGAATGTCAAGTGTTCTCAATATAATGGAACGTCGGTCGCCAGTGGCGTACATTTTCAGAAGGCACATGAGATAATTGTTGTTTCGTGTAGAACAGTTACTGTTGATAATTTTACAACCAAATAAATCTCAACCAGCTCTTATAGTCACTAGATTTACGTAAATTATTTATATTTAATCATTTCTAATTTTTTAAATGAAACCAAAATTTAATAAAACTTTTTTTTGCAATAACTACTCGTTTGAGTATAGTTATATTATCAATGTCTGTAAAATTAGTGTTAAGAAAACTAGTTAAATATAGTTAACAATTATATGTTACTTGATATTATTTATTTTAATATTATTTTAAATATACCCTTTTCCTATAAACTCTTTCTACGCTACTGTAGGGCTTTAAGCGGAGGGCCTTTTGACTGTTACACGTGCGTGTGTGTGTGTGTGTGTGTGTGGACTATCGCACTCTACCCTACCTACCCTACCGCCGCTAATCACCTAACGTACTTATTGTTAATACTTGTGTTCTATACAAGTGGTACACGCGTGCCAGACCTCTGCCACCCCAGCCGCCCCCCACAAGTCGTGCCCCCCTACAAGCCCTTGGTATTCACGTCACGGTTTGTCTGGTCCACTGTACGTTTTTATTGTATCCACTCGCCCGGTTCTATATACAAATGCATCTATACGAGCTGCAATTATATACGCGTATAGTTCACGCAATGGCACGCGACTCTCCGGCCGATAATACAGTGTAGTGTAGTGTACTTACTTATCGACAGTGCCGTCGCACGTGTCACTACCCTTAAGGCGCTACCCCGGCCGTCCTTTACGCCTTAATGGTATTGGGGAATAAGGCTCAGTTTGGAATGTGTACTGAGGAGTGTGTTTGAGATTTATGTTTTAAAGGTTATTTTCGCAGACATACTTACATACATATATACATACATACATACATACAGTTATAATGTTTGAAGTGCAATTGACTTTGAAAAAGTTATAATCACAAGCAGTTATACAGTGAACAGCGTGAGACTGTATTGTATAAAAGGGCCGTATAGCGTAGTGCCCTTTTGGTTACACAAGAGTGTGGTAACCGTAACCACACGAGTGGTTAAGTAGCGCGCGGTTCAAGTCTTACTGGAGTTGATTGCTACAGTACTAAGGGTAATAGTTTCAAGAATAAATGTGACTCTTGTTGGTGGAGATTCCTTTATAGTTGGGTTTTTGGTTTCACAGAATTGATCTGTGTTTTGTGTCGTTACATTTAGCAGATCCCTGCTTTTATGCAGCAGTGTTTGAACTCGTTTACAGTGTCATAATCACAAGTAAAGTAATGCAAATTAAATCATTATTATATATTCATAAATTGATTAAGAATTATTACTAGGATAGTAGCAATAATGTTGTATCCAGCCAAACAACCAATTTACAGTATCTTTTAGGGGAAACCTAACAAGCATAAATATCACTACATATTTGTAAATATATTTTTTAATCGACGTTTTCTTGGTTTTTCATTATTATTATGCACGAAAAAAAATCATTAATATAACTAATAATGTTAATGAATATTTCTATTTAATTATTTTTCAAAATAAACATATTTTTTAGAAACGCAATGCTGCGTAATTGTGAATTAGTACTGTCAAGTACGATTTTTGAAAGAAAACTAGGATTAGTTTCTGGATTAACACTTAATTGGTACAGTTTTAAGCGAAATTGTTCCAAGAAAAAATGTGACTATTTTGCCCCATGTTCAAGAACTGATATGAAGATATATATTTATGTATGTTTTAATATGACGTTGTTGGTATGATGTGATATAAATGTGCAACTTTTGTCTAATTCATCCGAGCTTGTATCTCTTACACTTTTGGGTCAGCCTGTATGGCTTACGTACAGATGAAGCTTATGTAACTGTAGAATATGTATGTATGTATGTAAGAGTTAGTATGAAGCTCACGCCATATGTGTATGTACAGTTAATAAGGCTGCTGGTTCACTTTTACCGACTACCTAATTTCTATAGACCGCGACAGACTTAAGGCGGTTATATTCACAAGACACAGATCTATTAACGCCATTATGTCGGCACTTCTGACGGCTGATTACCGACGATGACTCGACTAACTAAGTCTGCCTCTAACTCACTGTCTTATTAATAACTGTTCACACACACGCGCACACGCGCATATATATATATATATATATATATATATATATATATATATATATATATATATATATATACGCACACACGTGGTATAGTGTTAGATATTTAGTGTTATTTTCTATTTCTCACGTGAATTGCTTTAATTAATCGGACAGTTTTTAGATATTTAACCTCACTTTGTGTCGACTGTCTCTTATTGGGCCGCGTCTAACCAAAGCCGACCATGATTACACATTAATAATAATACAAGAACATCAGCAGCAGCAGTAGTAGCAGCAGAGAAACGAAACGAAAAAAACACAATCAACTTCTTCCTCTTGGCATACTTGATTCCTCCATGCATGTACGTCTGTTTCTCTTTATAAATTGGTTGCATTTTGCAATACTACATCCTCGTACGTATGTATGTTAGTGTTGTGTGTGTGTATGTGTATGTATCTATGTATGTATGTATGCGTCACTGATAGGTGCTTTTAGTGGACGAGCAAATCGCTTTGACATTATTCATGTGGACAAATAGCGACCGCGTGTGCGCATACATACATACACAACCCCTAACATACACACACACACACACACACAGATACATACACAATTCCTAGTGTCCACATACTTGCATACATATACAAGCGTACCACCCCTCTGGGAACGCGGACTATGAACTCGTCCAAAGTGGCCACAGCACACTGCCTGTATGTGTTACCGTGAAATCACAAACAATATCGCATCAAACATCTATTATACTCCCATTCAGCCGTTCTTCTGTACTGTCGATGCGATATTGTCACAAACACCACCACCACCATCGCCTACTACAACTACTCTACTGCTGCACGTGCAGTAGTACATACGTACTAAGCCTACTTGGGCTACGTGCAACTAATTAAGAGTGTCTTTTGTTTTGTAGCATTTTTGCATCCAGTGTGCTAGAATATTATAACGTTCGTTTGTTGATTCACATTTATTTTGGCATTTTAGTTGACATAAAAACGTGTTTCTAGCGACGTCGAGTCTCTAAAGAGGAAGATAGTGACCGGGGCGAGGGGGCCGGGCGGGCGGGCGTCGCATCCGGTGATGTGATTCGTTGTGACGGTACACGATGGACGTCAATTTATTCCGTATTAGCGTCTCGGCGCACGACCAATGAAGCGTCTCCATCTCCAGGGACGTGCCAAGGGGGAACCAGATGTTAGCGCACACAGGAGGGGAGGGGGGGGGTAGTAGATGGTAGAGCTTTTAGTATTACACACACACACACACACACACACACACACACACACACACACACACACACACACACACACACACACACACACACACACACACACACACACACACACACACACACACACACACACACACACACACACACACACACACACACACACACACACACACACACACACACACACACACACACACACACACACACACACACACACACACACACACACACACACACACACACACACACACACACACACACACACACACACACACACACACGTACACACATAGACATAAAACGAAAGTTTTAAAAATAATTTAACAAAAAGAAACACGGTGTAAATTTATATATATATATATATATATATATATATATATATATATATATATATATATATATGACATCCAAATTGTGACAGAAGTAAAGCATTTAATAAGACAAAAATTTCCCTGTCTATGAGTTTTTATTATAACAAAGGTTTCTGTAAACAAATGTCTGTTGTCCGTGGTACGCGTTGCATTCTCAAAGGCTTCTAAATATTACAATTTTTCTCGGATTTATTATATAATTCTTTATTTATGAAATTAAGTGTTTCTACTGCCGATCGTGGAGAAAATAGTAGGTACACCTCGGGAGATACTGCCATTTTCGCTCGATGTATTTGTATTCAAATTACACCTCAGGAAACATAAGACGTTTCTCTCGCTTGGTGTATAATGTACTATTAGTATGATGTAATATTATGATCTCATCAATTTCAATTTCGTTTATTATCGAGAGTGCTAATGTACTGACAATATAATATGCGTTAACACTAAACTAACAAATCAATATTAGTCGTAGTTTTGCACTTCACAAACGACATCAGTGCCCTCTGCTTTTGATGGTAAAACTAGCCGGCTATAATAGCCGATAATACAGACACAATCACACAAACCCCTAGTCTGTTCTCCTGGTTATGCTAATACAGCCCCTCTGGTCGTAATCCGAGATACGTACACTCATCCATTAATTTAAAGTGTTATAGCGTGTTTACTATGCACAGTTGTTGGAATATCAACGCGAATTTCTTCAAATTTTGTACAATACTACCATTAACATGACATTACGTTATAATTTAATTCGTAGAATCGTAGTGTGCCATTGGTTCCTTTTGATTCCGTCAATTAAAAATTCGCTAATCGCTTCTTTACCCTATTTTGTTTTAATAGCTGTGAATTTATTTTCTAGTATTGAAGACTTGAATCTTGAAAAACCGTGAATTAAAATCTATTGAGCAAATATCACTGTATGTGGGACTTGTATGTTTATGGGCCAAGTGCGGACCTGTGCTAGGGGCAGAAGGGCCCTCACCGGAGCGGCGGAATCCCGGACTTGGACTGAAATGCATTGCGTATTGCTTGAAAACCTTCGGTTTTCCAAATTGATTAGATTTGCAGGCTACTCAACGTTCTTTTAGAACGCTTGCTCGCTATCTGTGTACAGGCAACGCTAAAAGTACACACACACACTAACAAGTACAGTAGAGAGCACTTACAGTAACCTCGCATATAGTGGAACCTCGCTTATAATGAACACATCACCGAGCCCCAACTAAACAACATAATATACCTAGTAAATATGTTCGTTATAGTGTACAGTCGCTTACAGCGAACCAAATTCCAGGGCTATTGTAGTTCACTATAAGCGGATTGCACTGTACAGTATTATTAGAAAGCACCTGCACTAATATTACTATTTTTTTTTTGCTGGCAACATCCTATACTAATTCTGCAGCTCTTCATTATCGCTATTTTCAACTCACAAATGTTCATAAAATAATCATGTACTGTGTTCACGGTGTTGCGTGTTTGTGCCTGCGAGTGTACAGACAATAAAATAAGAAATTAGGTTTGCCATCCGGGGGTAAGAGCTCCGTTTCGGCATGATCACAACAAATTTCTGATAGAAAACGAACTTGCCTTATTTATCTCTTTCGCCTGTCATCCATTTCGAGTTTTACCTCCGTCTTTTACCAACAAACATATATATATATATATATATATATATATATATATATATATATATATATATATATATATATATATATATATATATATATATATATATACATACATGTTTGTATGTAGCTAGTTGAAAACAAAACAAATAAATTTTCCCAGCTAATCTCTCCTAATGCACACTAAATTCATTTGAATTGTACAAGTTTATAATACGATAAATTTTCTGTGTACAAAACAAACTAGCATCATGCACACGCACACATACAGAGAGGGAGAAGCGCAGCCTGCTGAGATACTACTAGAAAAACAATGGCACGGCGTAGTAAACGAACCGTCTACGCGACGACAACTCACATTTCAATTAATGAATGCCCGCGCGAGGTGTGAGCGTCGCTTGTTTCAGTGGCGAGAGAACAATGGAAGGACAATATCCTCACAGTTTATCCCGGGAGGCTGTGGTCCGGTGTCCGAGGCATATTAAAAGGTAGCACCCATTGTCGCCGGACGATTAAAAATGTTTCTGTTTTCACAGAGCAGGCGGCGGCGGCGGCAGATAATTGCACAAAAGCGTCAACTCACCGCCCGTGCATCTCATCGGGTCGAAATACCACCAACACACCTTTTGCCACTACCAATAATATTTCTCGTCATGAACTTTGCACGTACAATGTATGTGTGTATGTGTGTATGTGTGTGTGTGGGTACCCCTGTACCGCCGCCACTGACCACTCACAGTGACGCGACAGTTCTACTAAAACCCGGTCTTTCATAAATGTTAACGCGGCTTGAGGTTTTTTTGAAAAATGTAAAAGGGGTTCTTGTTATTGCCGTTTCTCTCTCTCTCTCTCTCTCTCTCTCTCTCTCTCTCTGTTGTTTTGTGAACCACTGAAACATAATTCAATTATAAAGGTTTACTTCTCAGAATAATTAATACACGGCCCCTTAAAAAAATAAATAAAAATTGCTTGCATGATGACAAAGACGTTGGCAAAACACACACACACACACAGGTGTAATTTGCAACCAGAAAATTAATTATTAACTACTTGTGTGTCCCGCATTGACTTGAGTTTTTCTGTGTTTATTTTTTTCGATGTTCGATTCATATTCATGTAGCGATAGAAAAAATAACGGGCTGATAAATAAATCACAAATAGACAAATACACTGCAACTGGACAAAACAGAATTACCATAGAAATGTCATGTGATGCTTTGTGTGTGTGTGTGTGTGTGTGTGTGTGTGTGTGTGTATGGTGTTCTCGAACGAATAAATCTGATATCGTTATAGGAGAACTGAGCGAGAAAATAACATCATTCACTGTTATTATAGAGACTGACCACACACCATCAATGTACGTGTCGTGTGTGTGTGTGTGTGTGTGTGTGTGTGTGTGTGTGTGTGTGTGTGTGTGTATGGTCCATATCTCCCCTTGGTCTAATACGACTAGATTGTCGTAACAGCTAATACAGAGCTAATAATCGTGTGTTAACACTTCCGGTTCAGTAATTCCGTATTCGGCCACTGTGGCGCGACGATTGCATTAGCGAGGGGCGGTTGACTCATCGGGTCTCGAACCCCCTCACTGCCGATCATATTGCTAGCTGGATACATTTATAGAGGATGTTTCTAACAAGAGCCTTAGTTCTTTGCGCAAGAGAAGTTTATAAGAAAAATATCGGGTGAATTTCAGTCAGTATACATACATACATATATATATATATATATATATATATATATATATATATATATACATATATATATATATATATATATGTACGTATGTATGTATGTATCTAGATTCTGCTCATGTTAACGGAGGCTCGTGCCTGACCGGGTAGTGAAGCAAGGTACACAGTGTAACCGGATATGATTATCAGAGAAACACTTATTCCCAGCCCATGAATACGAATGAAGGGTTCAACATTGCGGGGCCCTAGTGTAGTGTACGAGCACACGCGCACACTGTACTATCAGCTATCAGGGTGACACTACCACAGTACATACATACATACACACATATATACATGTATATATGACAGAGATATCTGACAACTACACATGCATATATCTATATTTTGATCAAAAGATTTCCCTATTCAAAACCAGCGCATTTTGATAAAAAATCTGTATATATATATATATACATATACGGATGTTCCAAGAAATCTGGGACATAAGGAATTAATACAAGTAAATATAGAAAAATTGTCATTACGGAACAACTTTTTTATTTACACTTTTACCCAAAACTGTATTGTTCAGAAGTAATCCGTGATTTTTCTATATTTACATATTAATTTCCTGTGTTGTGTAGATTTCTTAGGACAACCGGTATATATATGTATGTATATTTGGGTTTATAATACAGAAAATTCTAGTGGAGTTCTTTATATTTAGTAGTACATTAGCGTAAGGAAATGCATACAGACAATTAATGGCTGGTTTAAAACAAAACAACTTACCCCTGCTTGCCTGTCATGCATACATACATGTATACATACATGTATACATGTGTGCAGTGCGAGTAGACATAGAAGAATTGTCGGCCAAGTTCCGAGTATAAAAGAAATCACATTCATTTATTAAACTTAGAGAGAGCAAAGCCAAAGCCGAGTATAGTAGAGTAGAGTATGTATGTATGGTTAGGGATGTGTTTCATTGTGTGACGGAGCATTCACAGGACCGCCAAGTCGAAAAGTCGTTAGGTTAAAAGTAACAGGGGAAAATTAGGAGGGTTTTCTTTTCATGAGCCTGTCAGACCGGAAACAATACGTATACGCATCCATCTTCCGGTGCAAACGAAGAACATAACACATACATACATACATACATGCATACATACATACATACATACATACATACATACATACAGACAGACATACATGCATACATACATACATACATACAGACAGACAGACAGACCCTCGCCTAGAATCTGATACAGCATCACATATTAGCGAACAATCTTCAAACGAAACGAAACCGCGAATATCTTTGAAAATACAAACTTAATAGCAAAATAAACCCAAGTATCGTTTTCTACACCCTCGAAATAGTATTACTACACATTTTTTTATTCATTTTGCACAAAAATAATTTTTTTCCCCAAAATTTCTCACTTTCCATACTTTCGTGCATAAAATTATTACTATCAAGTAAAATGCGCTATAATTTGGTACACACATGCACAAAAGTATGTAGAATCGATTGGTGCAAACCGCAACGTCGTGTCTCGTTTTGTTTTGCAGTTATCGTCGGTCAAAGTTGCAAAAATACAAGAGTGTATGTGTCTGTAACGTGATATTATTAAAATAGAAAATAGTTCGACTTTAAGTTTAAGCGGTGATTCTCGTTTCTTCAGAACAAACAACATCCCCTCCCTTGCCCCCGTAGACCATTCTACGACCATGATCCTGATATTCGTTCGTATTATTGACCATTCAAAACAAAACACGCTCGATTTACTCTTCGACTCGTTCTATCATAAGAAAACAAAGGAAAAACAGAGATATTATGATTGCCATGGCAACCGCGATGAACATCATCAGCAGCAGCAGCAGCAATTCATAGACGTTATGAACACTGGACTCACCGAATCCCTTGTATTATGGTTTCAAAACGAATTCACTATATATTTTTCTCAACAAACTCGGTCTAAAATAGTTCATATACTTTTATCATTTATTTATCCTTCGTTAATTCGTCTAACATCATTAATTATCTTCTCTCTCTCTCTCTCTCTCTCTCACAGCCATTTTTATTTCATTCTATGGTGGTGTTTTCTACGTACAAAAGAAATGAACAACAACAAATGAAAAACGACGCTTGACTCTTTGCACCGAGAAAAAGCGACAGATCCAAGTGTGCGTGTGTAGGATTATCAATTGTTTGTCCTTAGTAACAATAGATTAACGGTCTGCTGTATCCATCACGTTGGCCATGCCCAGATAAATCACAATTCCGTACATTGTGCTGCCATCTATTGCGATGTACTGGAACCAAGATGCCGTTCCATTAAAGCAGGCAACCCGCACAGCTAACGTGTAGTGCTGGTTGCAGCAACCGCAGCTCGAGAACAGGACAGTACGTGCCCACTTTGAATTTCTAGGATGCAGAAGGTAATAATGAAAACAACACATGTATATGATTTTTTTTTTTAAATACATTTAAAATTTAATTATTACATAAGATTAGGTAGCTGATTGGGTTTTGAACACATATTTTGACAGTTAAGACTGCGTTGTTAATAGGTACTATTCAATACTTAATTCCGTTATATGTATATTTAATAATAATATGTCCTTATGTGTTTACATTTTTTTTTTTTAGTATATTAGTAGGTATTGTGTTCATCTTTCATCTAAACATCATATGTTGTTCATATACAACATTTTAATTTATTTATTATCATCATGTACGATGATTATGGCCGTACACACACACACACATACAAGGTATTCACACACACAAACACACATGAGCATCCGTGTAACGTAGGCCATACCATGTTTTGAGCCTTAACATGGGACGAACCAAGAACATTTCACGTGTACACGTGTACAGCCGATGTGAATGTGTGTGTGTGTGTTAACTATTTCTCGATGTATGTGTGTGTGTATCGGTACCACATTTATACATATACATACATATAATCCGTGCACTGCGCTTGTATGAGTCTCGTACCAGCACCAGTAATAGCGCTAACGGCAACTGTTTCAGAGTGGGGAGTGGGTGGAGCCTAGAACGTTACGTACCAATCAGAGGCAAGGACGCATGCGCACGCACCGATCACATGCCGCGCCCGACCTATCAGAGCCATGAGTCGAGCGCGCCACACAACCAAGTGGGCGGGGACGTGCGCGCGCGTCACAAGGCAGTCTCCGCCCTATCCCCCACCACAACGCTGCGGTGCTGTGCTGGTTGCAGACGTACAGTCCACGGACTATACAGTATTCTCTAAGTGCTAAAACATAAGAGTAACAGAGTGTTGCTTTGTTGACTTGATTTTTTAATGAATTTTCGCGCATATATATATATATATATATATATATATATATATATATATATATGTATATATATATATGGGTATCTATTTTTTTAGAGCAACCATTCGATTATTTCTTTTGTTGTTGAAGTAAACAGCTAACACTTAAAGTTATCAATAGATATTGCTAAAATCTTCACATTCACGGATCGTTTCGAGGTCATCGTGGGTAAATAGCATATATATATTTTTTTAAACACATGATTAAGAGAATCATACACATAATTTGGTAATTATATAATAGAAATTGCATCACAAATAATTATCACTAACATCATTGTTTTATTCTTTATCAAGTTTTTTTATTTATATATTTATTGAGTATTGTTGCTTTATACTTTGAAGAACAAGAAATATACTTTATATTTATCAATTAATAAACTCTGGGCCTGTATATTAACAAAAATTTTATTAGTTATTTATTATCCATAGACCTTTCCTCTTTCTCGCTCTCTTTCTCTATTTGTTCATATTTATTTAACTTTTTTTAGAATCAAGACGAGAATATTGTTTTCTCAGAACAAAATTTTATAAACATTTTGCTAATTTAAAAAAACAACATAATATACATACATATATTATATAAATATATGCTCAGCTACACATATGCGCGGTACTCAAACAGTGTCGCAAACAACAAAATTCTCTTAATAATCACGAGTTTCTATAAAATAGCGACTCTGTTTGGGTACCACTGGTTAAATAAATACAATTATATAGCGCAGAAAATCTCGTTTTTTTTAATAATACGAATCTATAGTTCTAAAAATGTTATCGTTCATTTTCGAAAGACACACACACATATATATATATATATATATATATATATATATATATATATATATATATATATATATATATTCATAAGACATAAGATTAATTAATAAGAATAATGTTTTTTTTTTCATCATTATTTTTATCGTTTTTATGACGGTACAGGCCCGCGGCCCCCTGCAGAAAATGTACTTGCGAGGGAGCCGGTCCTGTAATTGTGTTTATTAGGTGCACAGTGTATGTGTGCGCGTTTGTGTGTGTGTGTGTGTGTGTATTTTACTGAAATAAACTACAATTACATTAAAGCTGCAAATATGCACCACCATTTGATAGGAAATAATTAGTTACATTCTACAATTATAAATACGTATGTCTTCAATTATCTCATTTATATATGTGTACTTGGATAAATGTTGCGTGATATATTTATTATGATCAAAGATACACGACATTTTAGAATATGTAGTTCTAATGTGATTAAGTCATTTGCTTTCAATAGTTACTAAAACAGAACAAAAAATTCTCATCAACAATTATATTTAATGTAATAAGTCTTGAATTATTGTACACTTGTGCGTGCGTATGTGTGTGTGTCTGTGTACATTTACATTTTAATTCTGCATGTTGCCACTAGATGATGCAACTAGTTCAAATGATTTGTACACCGGTATCTGTCAAGTTTGCAAGGTGGATTCTTACTTGACGTGTAGTAGTATCTGTTCATCAGCAATGTGTTCTCAGTGTTGTTTTATGTGAATTATAATTGCCAGTGAACATATCGTACATAAATATTTGTGTTTTTATTCTGTGTGTGTTAACTGAAATGTGTGACTTAGTTCTACTTAACCTAGAAATTCTAAACTACTACCAATGTGTGCTGTGTGTCAAAAGAATATCATTTTGATTAACAAATTTGTTAGTGTCTGTGTCTGTGTGTGAGTGTAATATTTAACTAAAATGCTTCAATATACATATATATTATTATTGAGCATTGTATCTCACTATCAATTTGTAATATTTAATTTATTTAACGTCTATTATTTAAAAAAAAAAAACCTAACACGATGAAACTATCGTCGTATTTTCTCGTTTTTTTTCGTTTTTATTCGACTTGATATAAAATTATATTTTCTCGTTGAAACATTTGACAATCACGAATGAGAGACGGTCAATTGTTGCTTCGAAATTTGGCATTTGTTAAAATTATACCAGTTCATCACATGGCTTCGTTTCCCCATTAGGTCAAAACATTTAATCACTACTGTCCATTCGAATATATTTTCGATATATTTATCTATATATATATAGACGCGAATTGACATATTTTTTTCCTATACATTTTTTTTGTCAAAACACAAAAACATGAGCCGTCTGGAAATAAAAACAAAATGGCCTACTATGTTTTTTCTTCGTATATAACATTGATTAACTATGTATGTATGTATTTAACGATATTTTTATCTATTAACTAAAACAAAAACATCGATTTTTTTTTACACAGTACAATAATTTAGTACGTGTATTTGTGTTTGCATAATATGTGAGTGTGTGAGTGTGTGCAGTCGTATTTCATATGTTGACGATTCGTTTATGTTTGATAATAAATTCCTTCCAATTTTCGTTTATCTATTGCTAATAATTTATTGTTTATATTCAAGTGGCGTTGTCTTCATTTGTTTTCGTATTCGTGCAATTAATTTCAAGTACGTTTTACATCTCTCTCAAATTTCCATCAAACAATCGTCAAATTCATGTTTCCGTCAGTGACTATGGGACTAATGTGAAGTAGTACAAATGTATTTGTGCTCTTGTGCATTGATGCAGCGTTTGAAGCATTTGTCCGTTTTTTTCAAGATCATAGTTACATGATTGGAAGTTTGACAGATGATGTAAAACGCACGTAACAATTGTCGCTGTTCATTTGTTTTTGTGATTTTCTTACCATGGCACCAGTGAGCAACGCATTATCGCTACGTATAACGTGACGCATGTACGGTTACAATCATGCCGATGTTAAATGCGTTCGTCTTGAATATCTGTCAAAGAGAGAAACACAACAAACATTTGCAATCAGTTACTCCCAAAATCGACTACTAATTCATTGCAACAAAAATACAGCAAAACGACGTTGGTTTCGTCTACGTGTCAGTATCTCGTTACAACATAAATACACCATGAGAAAACGCCAGAGAACACACAGCTGGGTGCGTGTGTACCATTAGGTATAAAGTTCCCGCGACCACACTGAAAGTTCATAGATGCGTGCACGACGATGTGAACATTATACCTAGATGAGAAGCACATCCATTGACAAGTTTACCGTACAATTTTGGGAGTAAATGAGAATTCTTTCTTGTTTTTCCATAAACAAATAAATACTATTATTTATGTTATAACGAGATTTCACTGCGCTATATATATATATATATATATATATATATATATATATATATATATATATATATATATATATATATATATATATATATACATATATATATATAAGAAAATAAATACTACAATTAACTACTATTATTTATAATATTCTATCATTTTATATAATAAATATTTTGTAAAAAAATATTCTGAAATTGTCAATTTTAGTGCCCCAGAAATGGTTGTCGATCATTTGCAGCAAAATAAACTTCTCACAACAATCATTTCTGGATTTAATTTTTTTATTTTTAGGTTAGTTTAGATATTAAATTGTCCATTATATTTGTTTGTGCTGATAAGAAAATGTACTATTCTGTAAAATGATTTGTGCATGTTACGAGTATAAATGTATTTAATAATATCATGTAATTCTACATAAACGTAAATATGTAAGAAATATTCTGATGCGTCGTACCGTAAATATAACCTAAAATTCAAGCCTAAGATTGTAATATTTGACAAAACTGAATGAGGTAGAGCAATGTCTATAAATAAAGGAAGATTTAGTTTTTAAATGAAATACATAATACATACTGTATTATATTCACAGTACAACAATTATTACCGATTACTTTGTGTGAATATGCTTGATTCGCAACGTACGTGGATTAGTCTACTTGATCAGATGTGCAAGGGGTGTCCATGCAGTAAATATAATTGACAATTATTGGGTTTAATATCGAGATAATACAAAAATTCACGCACAACTACATACTATAATAAGATTACGATTGTCAACGTTCCAAGGTAATAAGGTTAGGTAATGCTAAAGGTGCGTTTACACAACACAAACGGGACTATAGCAGATGATACATTTCGATTAAAAATATCCTGAGAATACAAAGAAATCAGTTCGAAAATTCTTCGTTTTTTTTTTTTTTTTAGAAATTGCACGCAATAGTTTAGAATTCAATACGAAACGTACTTGAGTGTGTGTATGTGTGATTTATAGAAAAATATTTATAAATATCAGTATATAAAAAAGAGCAGAGAATATTTTATAAACTGAATATTATTTTTAAGAATCTGTAAATAGTTCAGTGAAAGGAATTTTTAGAAAAATTCATATGTGTATGTGCGCAGTTCAGGAATATATATATATATATATATATATATATATATATATATATATAAAAGCTGCAACAGTAGTACCAAACATGCAAGACTCCTGGATCTTCTGGGAGGGACGAGGGAGCTGATGTGTTTCCCAAAAGGTTAACGACAAACATATAAGACTGCATACATATAAGTTTGGGAAACACTGCAGTACACACAATTGAAACGAAAATTGTGCACACTGAAAAATGATATATTATACAGGGTGTTCCAAGTGTCATACTATTTTATTAGCCACCAGGTTTCCACTACAAAAAAACCTATATATTTTGATGTTTACTTTGGAACAGCCTGCGTTTTAAATCAACAAATAATCGTCTAAGCTACTAATAATCCTGATTAGTTATTACAGAATCGCTATTATTACGAACTGAAGTGTAATTAACGTTTAATTTTCTATTAATCGTCACGTAATAATCAGATAATCCATCTACTGTTACAAAAGAAACTAAAAACTAAAAACTTGAAATAATTTAACTTATAAATAATATAATAACTGAACTATCAGCGCGTACAGTAATACTTCACTCAGCGTTATTTTTCTATAAATTGATCTCCCAAGTTCCGTTAATTGTGTCGTCACGAATCGCGTTATAACGAATCATCGCGTTAAGCGAGGTTTTACTGTACGTATGTAAGGTGTTATGTAACGTGGATGATTACAGGTAGCTCTCGCTGAACTCAATGTCGGACTGGCTAGCTCGCGACGACCTGGTGTACACCGAAATGCCTCCACCAAGTGCCGAGTCCGAGGTGCCGGCGTCAGTGATGAAGTCCGCCACAATGAGTGTGTCCTTACCTTGTGTAATGGTAGAGGGAACCAGCAGCGTACCGCCCCCGCCCGGCTTCACAGTTTCCCGCTCCTGCAGACGTTGTTTCAACAGTCGGATCTTCTCTTCTTTCTGCAAAACACACACAACACGGAAAAAAATCACCGCGTGTTTCTCACGGGACACAAAAAGGGATCTAATGGGAAACGGCATCGCGCGCGGTTTGGTGGTACTTCGACGCACTATGACAATATGTTTTACCTGTGCTATCAGCCGCTGTAGTTCTTCATTCTCCGTCACCAGCTTCTGGTAGCGTTCCTCGTCTTCCTTCGACACGCCCACATCTGGATTGTATTTGCTCTCGACTTTATCCTTGGGATGTCGTATGATTTCTATAACCTAAAAAAAAACAGTTTGTACATTTTTCTAGGATAGCAAGTGGATCCACGTTACCTTCGGCACGAATATCAACGCCATGCTCAGGAAACAACAGAATATGATGGCCAGCGCGACAAATGCAAAGCTGGCGTCTTGTTGGCTGGCGATCACCATGGTGACGGGCGCGGTGATTAAGCATAGGACCACCACATTATAAATGCTCATGCCGACGTAGCGGCTGTCGTTGATCTGTTTAACCTTGAGTGAGCGTGTTTCATACGCGAGGAAGAGGCCGAACACCAGCACTAGACCTTTGTATCCGTACACAACACCTGCAGAAGGAGGAATGATTAGAAACATCGGCGTACTGGTAGAATTAGCGGCGGATATGTGTAGTACCGAGCCAGACGGTGTTGTGATGACTTTCACAGTGCTCCAACTCCGGACGAATCTTCACGTCATCGGCGACGGACGGTGGATCCTCCAACGGGAAGAGTTCCACACGACGCTGCAAGGGATCCTGGAGCTGCCAGGCGAGCAGCAGTACCATGTCCAAGGCGAGCAGACCTGTTACCATCGAGTACAGCTTCCAAGGTTCGACTTTTTTCTACGATCATTAAACACCCGTTTGGTAAGAATCAACAGACTACAATAGTTGGAGTCTATGGTTGCAAAACTAACTAACTACTCTAAAGTTACATGCGCATGTCTACCAGCTACAGCTAATGTTGTTCTACCGGCTACGTAATACCTGTTTCTTAACGCAACGTAAGCACTACCACTGTTAACGATAAATGTATAAAGATGTTACTGAAAGCCGGATTGCATACCATTCGTACCTTGGGGTCGCTCTTCGCTTTGGTGGTGAGCCGGTGGACACGCCACACTTTGCTGAACATGGCACCATACGCGAGGGTGAACCCCATCGTCAGCAGCCAGGCACGCGCCTGACACACGGCCGGGTATGTGCTGGCGTTCACGAATTGACCGTCGAGCCCCAGGAGAAATACACTGGCCAGACAGGTGATCACACCGAAGAGCATGATGGTGTTACAGACCGGATGTGATGACTGGATCACTCTGTATGGATTTAAGAAGAAAACATGAACGTTACAAGAGCAGAAAATAATCATTATTAGCCTTGATATTGAAGTACAAGTTTGCAGATTCAACCAATGTTCAAATTTGTGTCTCACCTTCGGTGATTGTTCCAAACGTTAAACACAATCAACGCAATGGCCGCCAGGATGCCCACGCTGGACACGGTGCCCATACAGATGAACAAAGGCAACGATACAGTTCGCAACACGCGTCGTACAACCGTCCGATCCTGCGGGACTTTCCCACCGATCCATCGTTCCCTGTTGAACCAACTGAGGTTGTCGCTCTGCGTGTCATAGTACCCCAGCACCACATAGCTGCCATTGATCACCTGTTCGATCTGTGTGAGCGCTATGCGGTCACCTTGTGAACTAAACGCAACGTAACCCTGCAAAGAACATTGTCAGCATGGTACACCGACATGGTTCAATGAATATTTCCACCAAGACTTTTGGTTCGCTCAATATAGGAGTTTGAAGTGGGAATTTGGAGGTTATATTTGACATGCATTGCGCAGGGGACTGTATTATTTACGACTGTATGTTAGAAGAAGGCTCAAAAGATGGAGAATGTGGATGTTTAACTTACTGATACTCCCAAGAATTGTGTAGAATTGATTGCTGAATAGATATCGTCTGCTATTTCCTTGTTCGTGTACGTAAAATCCTTTAAACTTTTGCCATACCGTTCCAGGCGTTCCATTGTCTTGTTGAACGCTGAAACGTACAGAATTATTCTGTTGGAGGTGCGCATAGTGATGGATTAAATGGTGCAATCATTATATACTTTGAGAGCTGTACATTTTAATGGGAACACCAATGGTATACTTTGGTGAAAGCATTCTACTACTGCAAGTACGCATGCGTCCGGATGTAAGTGAATTTTGGTGGAAACGCTGTTAGAACTAAAAGATATCGTTTGGTGGAGGCACACTCTAATACTTTTTGATATAAAGCACCATTATAGTGTATATATTTTTGGCGGAAACGTTTTCAAGTATTACTGAATTTGAGTATAACCGTGCTGTACATTTTTTTGATAAAAGCATCTTTTCCCAATGAGACCACCGCCAAAAAATCTTTGAAATAAATAAAACAAAATAATAAAACTGCATAAAAATATCTTGTATTTATAAAATCATAAAAAGATACAACAAAATATATTTATTTATATAACATAATTTATCTAAAAAAAAACCTCAATCAAAATCACATTTAAATCGTTTTTCCAAGGTTTTTGTAAGCAAATGTCTGTTGTCCGTGGGAAACATCGCCGAAGGCTTCACTAAATATTGCAAATTTCGCTCCGATTATTTATGATTCTTTATGTGTGAAATTAAGTGTTTCTACTCGCGGCGACCGTGGAACACTAAGACAGTCCTCTCTCTCGCTTGGTGCATATGTTTAGAGGTTCGTTACCTAGTGCTACCGACCACACGGCATCGTAGGCGAGTGGCGCCTCCTGGTAGCCCTCCGGGTATCGGTTATTATCGATATCGTAGCCCTCCTTGCGCAACTTGTCGTTCAACTTCAGCCGAAACTCCTCCGAGGTGAGGCCGGAGATGGTGCGCTGGTTATTCTGGTTCCACATCAGCGCCTCCGTAGTCAGGTGACCTTCAGCGGCGAGCCGCATCTGGTCAATGGTGCACTCGATGCCCTCCCGCTCCAGGTTGATCTCGAACCAGTTATCCTCGTACCAACCTGAGGAAATCGACAACAGTTTAGTTAGCAGGTTACGCAATATAAGATGTAAGATATAAGATGTGTTACCTATGAAATACCAGACGTACGACTTGCCATAGATCTGCTGCCGATACATCTCGCACAAGACCCGCCTTGCAGCCACCACATAGAACAGTCCGACGATGATTCTCGCGTCCTGACGTCGCAGATTACGCACAGCGTCCGTGGGATCGGACAAGAACGATTGTCGTGTGACGATTTCAATGCCGGATTCTTTGCATCTTGCTTCTAGATCTTCAACAGTCTACAGATTTAATCAGAGAAGATGTTAGAAGAGTATTTTGTCAATGAGAGAAGATGTTAAATGATTATAATTCAATCAGTAAAGATGATGGAAGATTATAATTCAATCAGCAAAGATATTGAAATGATTCTAATCAAATCAGAGATGTGTTAAAAGCAGTTTAAGTTGAATATTCGGTTTACAATCGTTTGACAGATTACTTACGGATATAAATACTTCCTCGGCCTGTTGTAAAATAGCAACACGCGACCAACCGAACTTCTCCATCAGCTTTATCCGGGTGGGATTGTGCACCGTGGCCGACGGGTGTGTTCGGAACAGCGTTGGGAAGCGGTTCCGGTCGGACAGAGCTGGTGAACTGGCCCCGTAGCATAACTAGAACAGACGCAAGACACACATAAGACACAATAGTTGTGGGAAATATTCACGGTAAATACCACGACAAGATTCCACATTTTCGCGGCCTCTGCAACTGTTGTACAGACGGTACTGCAACCGGCAAGCAGCATCAACTTTTGCGGTTGATTGTACAGCAGATTGTACATGACACTTGCGCCGAGGCCCGGTTCACACTGGAACAACAGATTTCACACAATCAGAGCACATAGAGTGGCCGGTTCACGACAAGTTCACCTCGCTGTCATTACTGTGCAGCCGCAGTGTGAAGCCGGGCAACAGATCTTTGCGGTCGTTGACATCCTTGAGCGCCAGATTAGCGGCGGGCATACACGCTTGACCGCCTTGCCAGCCGCCCTCGCCAGCAATGGGGAAGATACCGCCAATGTGCAGGACGTTGTCATCGTTCTCAGGTGGCAGTACAGACACGCACAGATGTAGGATCGTCGCACATACCCATAGTGGTAAGTACTAACAAGTAAAACACAGCGAATTATACACAAATCATAACATATCTACCTTGTACATACATACTAGGCATTCACATACGCACAGATGCGTGATTGGTTGCACAAATACGCACGGAGAAAAGCTAACGAAACTATTTCATGTAAAGCAATGAATATATACATACACACATGTACACGAACATTGATTTTAGAGTGACAGGATGGTCTACGATGTAATTAAGAAAATGTTTACGTTGTCCATTACGCAAATCAGATGGATTATGTGAGTATATAGTTATATAATTATACTAAGAGAATAAAGTACAAATGTTAATTTACTAACGGAAAATAATTAATAATTATCAACACTGTATGTAAAACTATTATATAATAATATGAAAATGCTGCAAATGTATTCAATATAAAATAAAATATTAAAACGAGAACAGTTCACGTAATCATACAAAATGTTGAGGATAAAACATGCTACGACCCTGAACTGGCTGTATTTCAAGTACCGTTACTACAGCAACGACCGAATTCAACACTGTCAGATCACTTAACCATATTCACACATACACGTAAACCCATCCTATATATGTATTATAATAATTACCATTATTTCATAATTTTAAATCAATTTCCACTTTAATGAATCACGAATCGTCATCGATAGAATCGTGTCATTGCTAATTTCAAAATGTCGCCGAATGCTTGCGGCATGGACTAAACGTGGTGCACCGTCCGGGGTCCTGGTGCAGCCTTGCAGACGATGTGCAGTGCCGGGTTAGAGGTGCACTAGAGCACTAGGTCGCACGGACACACCTCCTCGGGGCTGGAAATGTGTTACGGGCATAGTAGCCACTCACACGCGCACACACACACTTAAATGTAGTAATTTCACACAGACGCTTGGATATCAGGATCTTAAAGAAGTACACTCACTTTTGATTAACAAATTAATTCACAGCAAGACACAATAAATGGAGATCATAGAGTATTTGCACACAAGTCAGCGTTTCGTTCGTTCGTTGCCGTTAACCTTACACGATGCGTTGAGCTGCATTATCACGGGAGCACGCAAAATTGTGAAAAGACTCCATTTCGAAATATTGATCCCGGACCCCTATTTCACCTGGTACACTCTGCGCCACAAGTATTCGTACATTGCACAATCATGGATCATAATATTGTTAGCATGTAGAAACAATGAAACATATTCAAATATCTTTGTTATTCTCGTTTTAGAAAAATAAAATAGTAAGTAAGTCTGTACTTCATTTAATAACCAATTTTGTAACAGACATTATTGAAAATAAATACAAGTAAACATGTTAGACTAAAGATAGGAGAGAGATATTTATTATAAAAAGAAGGGATTTGTGAACTTTGCTTTATGTTTCACAATATCATTTACGCTCCAGTTTATTTCAAAAACTGTCCCTGACTGTACAATATTATATTTCCCTTCATAGATGTCGCCACTGGTGCCGCAATTACTCAAACCGGTGTTTTGTATATGTCAAAGTGTGTTGTTGATTGTTGTTCTTATTCATTATTCCTACAAACTAATAATGGCCATGCAGCGAAATTTACCACAAAGCAAAGAAGCATTGTTGAAATCGTATCGTACACGTTTGAAGGACGATGTGAAAAGTATGTTGGAGAATTTCGAAGGTAATATTCTAGGTTAACTGCATTTATAAACTGTCAGAAAAAGTATTAACTTTTTCGTGTTTATAGAAATTGTCAAACTAGCGAAGGGTGATCATGATACTCAGTTATCCAGAATGACACAGTGTGAACAAGACACGTACGAAATGCACGTTCGGGCTGCGAACATTGTCAGAGCCGGCGAATCACTGATGAAACTCGTGTCAGATATCAAGCAATATTTGATCTTGAATGATTTCCCATCCGTAAACGAGGCCATAATACAGAACTCTAAGCTGTTTCGGTGAGTTAACACATTAATTATGCAGTATGACTCAGTTTTAAATCTTTTATATCTTCTGTATTCCAGAACCAAACAAGCCGAATGTGATCAGAAATTAATGTCATTACGTGACGACATGGCCTCTGATCTCTATGATTTAGAGGAAGAGTATTATACTAGTATAAATAAATAACAATAACTGTAATTTTTTGTTTGATTATCCGTGTATATATTAAGTTCGTATCCAATAAAAAACAAATGTGTAACGAATGAATATATATTTATTCAAATTTTTTTCGAAAGAAGCGCTATACAATAATAAATAAATACATTATTTGACAAATTTACAAAGTGCGAATTAGTGGGTGTGCCTTAGTGGTGGAGTGCATAGGCGGGTGTTAGCACTTTAGCGACGGGGGCGACGGTTTTTACAGCTACCGTAGCTGGTTGTCGGTGTACGATTGCGTTGAATCCATTGATGGGGTCCGCCACGTACTCCACGATACGACGGGTGCCATCAGCTTCCAGCAGGCTGTAACTACCGCGGACAACGTCACCGTCACGGCTCTCCTGTTGGTTCTTCGAGTCGCCGGTCAGGGCGTCTTGGATGTCGTACGCATAACTGTACTGTGGATGTGGATCGTACTCTTCAGCGACGGGCGCGACCACCTTGGCGACGGGCGCCGCGTAAGCTAGTGGACCTGGTGCAATGATACCTGCACGTGCTACGGCGATGATGACGAGGAATACTGCGAGCTGTTCAAGCGATAATATATTAGTTCAATTAGAGATCTACACAAATCGCTATGAACGTCGCTATGGATGTTATGCACGCTGTTAGAATGTGACCTGGTGTATAGTATAAGCAGAAATAATGGAAATTAACGAGGCGAATGTTTGTTGGAAAATACGGAATGAAAGGCGGACTTCTGTAGAGTGCACTGTATTGCTTCCATCACAGAAGCTGCCTAGTGTTTTGTTGTAATATATAAATATTTTATGAGGTGATTGTGTAAGGAAATAAACGATCTGCTACTCCAGTAATGGGAAAGGCGTAGTGAGCTACACTTATATGTATTTTTTTGTGTATATATGTACGTACCTTGAAAGCCATATTACTGCTGTCTCTTGTACGGGAGCTTGAAACACTGATGCTGGCAATGGACAATCTGCTTGCTTTTATATCCAACTCCTCTGCTGTTGTTGTGCAACACAACCTGTCAAATAACTCTCCCTGTCCATTCTGCACCACCGAGAACTTGTTCCTACGGAACCAGTTCAATTCACCAATGACTCTGACCTGAAACACATGTTTTATTAACAAATAATCTCTGAATACACACACGTACGATAATTAAACAATATTAATATTCCTTGAACGTTGTATTGTGTTATACAAATGTAGAAAACAGAATATTGTAACCTAATTTAGTGTTCATACACCATACATACACTGTATAGTCTAGTTGTGTTTTAGCATTCCTTTTACAAATAGAATAATTCTCTGAGCGAGTATTAGCTTTATCAAACTACAAATATACTTTATAATATTTAATCATATGTTTAGTGTGTATAGTATGACCTTGAAACAGCCAACACATGGAGAACTGAGTGTAGAATTGTAGTTGATGCTCCAATTCTGTACGCATATAATCCGGATGAGTGAAAGTCTTGGAACGTGTTTTGGAATAATCGGTTCAACTTTTTGAATGTCATCTGCAATTATTACACAAGACATTGTTATGCATTTTCGGAGAATATATTGTCAATAAGCAGTGTGCAATTTAGTTGCACAAGAACTTGCATTGCAACTTGCAATAATAAATAAATTTTAATATTTAATTCTTCATTAATTTGAATATTACGACCTTCTCGATTAAAAGTGTATGAATTGTGAAGATTGTGAACTAAATTGGCTACAGACACTCATGCTTGTAGCTCATCATGTATGGATAAAGCACAATAAATTCATTTTCACTGAAATACACTTTTGTTCAGTTTTTCATAAAAAAAAAGATTTTTCTTTTATGGCATTAAATAATAAAGTAAAAAATTTGGAAAAAATCTGTTTCATTTCTAAGCACAGGCACGAAAATTTGGAGAAAAATTGACTGAAAAATAATGAAAAGAAAAAAATAACAGAAACTGTCATTTTTGAAATACAAGATGCTGTAGAAATCATACCGAACACTATAGTTCTTCAACGGGAGGTCGATGAGCAAAAAATCGTTCATTTTATTATCGCACATTCATGAATGAATATATTAAAGTCTGATTCTTTTAAATAATACACATATTTTTATCGAAAACAAAGTATTTATTTAACAAATATCTGTACAAACACGTTCACGATCGCAGCACATCGAGTTCTTCCGGTGTCACATGGATTCGTAGTTGTTTCTCAATGATCAAGTCTTGGATTTGTGGTAACTCGGCCGGTATAAATATAGCGGCGTCGATGTACAACGCCTGCAACGACAAAAAACGTCAGTCAGATCACGATTCTTCGTTGTAGAACGATTGTTAGTCACCTTCAACCACGGACACTCATCAACAGCAGCATAGTAGGCTTTTCTACAAGCTCCCGAGTCGCTGTAAGCGTAGAGATGCTGCAGATACAGCCTCCACAGTAGGCCACACCTCTTGGTGCACATTTCCGATCGCGTAAGCCGCCTGAACAGGGACAGAATGCGATTCTTCAATGTAGCCAACGTCATGGAAGTGTAATCGTCCATGGTCAGCTCCAATTTGGCTAATTGTTGGCTGGCCATGACGATGAGGAACAGGGCAGGCATAGCGTGACCACACCCAGCCAATAAGTTACTCAATTTCCACCAGGGTTTACCAACGCACCCGGAACTACTCTAAAATTGCATGAATAAATATTTTGCACGGGCAATTCGGCGAGGGAGTTCATTACAAAATCGTATACTAACCTGTTCTTTGCTTGCAACTGCCAGTAAGTATAGGTTATTCGGAAATTGCGCGAGTGACTTGTACAATATATCATTGAATAGTCCATAGATTCCACTGCCCAGTTCTTCCGAGCACGTTTTGAAGAATATTGTCACGTACCATTCCATCAGAACTTCCCTGCGCCAAACACAATCACATGATGCATGTTCCAAACGTTGCAGAACATTCTCGATCATAGCACCCGCTTGGAAAGGTGTTCGCACCAGGTACAACAACCAGCCGTAACATATCACAAAGTCTGTCAGATAATCGGGTAGAAAATGTTCGGCCACTGAGAGACTTCTATGATTGTCGCGCAATAATTCCACTGAAATCTGTTGAAATTTGTCGACCAGTTCATCTATTAACTCGTTTGTCACGTCATCAACACTGGTGCCATGCACAAGTGCATACAAATACGATATAACCTTATTTTTACGCTCCGCACAAATGTCAGTTAGATGAAGTTCTATTAGTGTGCGGTACAACGAACAGATGGCAGCACGATCTGCTGAATCCAATATGGCGGTCACGGGGTTACCGTTGGTGAGCATTGAGACAGCTGTCAGTAGTATTTTACATGCTGACTCGAAATTTGACAGTTCACATTCGATGAGGGCGTATTCGCGATAGAAAATCACATTGTTCCGATTCGATTCATGTTTGAGGAATTCTTTGATGGAACCTCTAACTTTTTTGTTCCGTCCAGCGGGCATTTTGAATCGTCCCTCGTTGTCTAACCGAATGAGGAGTCGCTCAAAGCGCATCCACCATACATAGATCGCGGTCCGTTCGACGGATTGCAACGAATCGGCACAATTCTTCATCAGGTTTGTCAAAAAGTCCAGGTACTCTTCTTGTCCGGGGTGTGTTTTCAAGTATTGCGGTCCGACAGCCAGTTTCGGTGCATCCTTCAGCAAACATTCATTGCGCAAGTCCACCGGATACAGCGGATATAACACCGGAAACAGTGACTCGATGCTGTCCAGCGCCCACGGGACATAGTCCAGCCCGAGGTCATGCAGTGTCGAGTGTCTGCCGGGCAACAGCGGTGTTTTCAACAGTGTCAACACAGTAACCGTTAACCTAAAAGTGTTTCCCGCCGCTGTGATTGGATGAATCAAGTCTGTGACGTCATCCACAAACACCAATCGCTGCGGGTCTTCGCACGGGTCCGCCCCTTTCCACGGTAACCAATGGCAACTCTCGCGTAACTTTTCAACACGTAACCATAGTTCGTGTAAGGGCAGTTGTGATTCCAGTATCACTTCTTCCAGTGCTACCAACTGTTGCTCGCTGTATGTCGTGTAACTGGTGTTAAATTTTGCGCGGTCCAAATTCAGTTCGAGGTACAGTTGTAACAGAGTCCACAGTTGTTCCCACATGCCCGACTGACGCAAGAACAGGCAACACTGGTACAGCATACTCAATATACTTTGCTCTAAGACGGATTTCTCCAGTGACGAGGCACGGCGCAACTGATGCAACTTCGAGAGACATCTGTTGTACATTGCGATAACGGCTGGCGTGGTACAGTGTGCCATGGAACACTGAGTAGCCTCGACGTAGCCCTGCCACAGGACTATGTTGCTCGGTTGTTTTTCCACGAATTTCCGCAGATACAGGCTCAACTCATCGGCCGGGTACACGGTTTCCGCGATCAGTACACGTTCACGAGTCAGAGCTTCACAATTAGGGTTATGTGTAAGTGCTTTGTCCAGAATGGACAACTTACGCTCACCGGTCACCCGTCCCCCTTTGGCTATACTGCCCTTCTTGTACGTTTTCTCAAACAACCAAACGTTGTCCTGAAATCTGATGTACTGCAGCCACAAGTCCACGTCGAATGGATCTTTGCCAAGAGCGTGATTATAGAACGCAGTCTTCCGCGATATATCGTCCTCGGCATGAGATTGTGGCACATCTTTCTCAACACTACTACACTTGTGCACTTCACCGTTAACATCTTCCGATGCACTGCCACTCTTAGTAGCCGGTATAAACTTGCTGTTGTAATATCTGTTCACTTTTTTCTTCTTCCGCGTATGGCCGACAAAACAGTCGCCGATGGAGAAACGATACAATCGTCTGTACTTGGGCGCTGCGGGCCGGGATATTGTTGTCACTTTCAGGAACACCAACTCCCTCGTCTTGTCCGTAACGTAATCTGTGTCGGAAAGTGTGTTTTGCAGCTTGATTTCCAACTTGTGGTCGGATTTGTGCCGTTTCGAGCTCTTTTTGTGCTTCTTTTTCTTGCGTTTCTGGCGATCATCACTTTCGCTGGAACTACTTGATGAACTGCACGGTGTGGAAGCTATCTGCGGGTTTACTTTTGATGATTCTACGGACACAGGAGGATCTATTTTGTAACTAGGAAACGATAGTTCCTGTTCTTGTACAGTATTTTGTGGATCATGACTTGAACTTTGCGTATCGGCGTACGCAGGAAACAACGACATTGTTTTAATATTTAAACTTTAATGTTTAATTCAATCACAAATACAGCATTTAACCTAACACTACAAAAACAATTACGTTCTACAAACGATCGCGTGACAGCTGTCAAATAAACTTTTATTACAGAGACCTCTGCGCGGCATATTTGTACAACAGCAAATTTAAAATTAAAAGTGGCGCGAGAAGAAAAAAATATTCATTGGTAAAGATATGTTTATTAAATTCTTTTGATTCAGTATTCTAGAATATTGGGCTAAAGAGCATGTCTTATATTGTGTTAGTTCCGAATGTGAAAATTGTTTGATTAAAATCTTTTATTTTCACTTCGTAATATGATTTGGCACAAAATCAAGTGATGAAAATAAGTTACACTCAAAGCTACATATTCATGCAATACAATCATAATTATCAATCTTAAGTGTCCGTGATTATATAACTATTTACTAATGCCGAACTAGCCGTTGCAAAAAAAAAACTACGAAGGTCATCAATTCGATTGTGAACCAATAAAAATGAAGTTTTCACTTTCAATTTAACCCCATCCGTTTGTCGTTGTCAGTCGAGCTCACACATGCATGCAACATCTTTGTGTATGTATGTGGCCTCGTTATAAGTTTATCTATGTTTGAAACAAAATAATTGAGATAATTTGTTCGTGAAGTAATTTCGAAATTTATCGTTGTTGTTGTAATTTTACTCGTGTTTAGTACTTGATCCGAATGAGTGCGCACATTACAATGTTGCGATCTACTTGGTCAAGATTTGTCCATACGGCTCGCAAAGCTACTGAAACTGCTGAATTGTTGAATGGAAAAGTAAGTTATTTTTCCCATTATATTTTGTCGTTACTTATTACTTATAACCGCGATATGTTTATGCGTGGGTCACTGTATAGTTGTTTTACTAGTTTCTTTTTATTATTATTAACAGGTTTGACATTGCGCTGTCTAACCTTGAATTTTTGTTTATTCCATCAACTGTCAAACTTTTCAGAGATATCACGCGGAATGTAAATGATTTATAATGCTTACTTAAATTCTACTTTTCATCTGTACATAATTGTAATCTAATCGATGGATTTAATAAAAGATTAATCATACGACATAATCTTGACAAGTTTTTATTTGATTTTTGTAGATATTTTTTGAACAAAATATGGGTTACTGATAAAACTGATTAAAGATACATGTTTGTTTTTTTGTAGAAGTAAATATTTACTAAATAAATCTATGTATTACAGGCTGTACAGTCTGTGGAAAAACTCAGTCCTCTCGTGGATACATTCGGGAGGAATCATACGTATTTGCGGATCTCGTTAACAGAGCGATGTAACCTACGATGTATGTGTACACTGTTAATTAAGGGGGTTAGAAAAGTGAGAATCGGTTTAATCTGTTGCGTGTATTTGTAGGCCTGTACTGTATGCCGGCGGACGGCGTAAAACTTACGCCAAAATCACATCTGCTCACCACCGACGAGATACTGCACATTGCCCGGTTGTTCGTCAACGAGGGCGTAACGAAAATACGTCTGACAGGCGGTGAACCCACGACTCGCAAAGACATAGTCGATATCATCGGTAAGTGATTACATCAGCGTCTCTCAAAGCAAATATCACAAATTATTATTTCCAAGAATTCAAAATATTTTTACTATAATATTGTAAATATTTGTTGAGCAATAATAATACATTGCTTATTGCATGATAAATTTCCCCATTTATTCTGATAATAATACTTATTTATCCGATTATTTTTTATCAACGGTGGCCTTGAAGAATTATTTGAAAAAAGTGTTGTGTCATTTTGGATATACAAAAATGTCAAAAATTTTGAGTACCGCATGTACAATTCACCATGTATTCAAATCAGTTCTAGTATTTATTTATTAACAACAAAATCCTATTATTGATTCTGTTGTTATTCACATTGTTTTTCGATAATTTAAATAAAAAAAAAAAGTTAAAAAAGGCTGTATGTATGTATGTTAGGTTTGTGAAAGTGTGTTGACACACACCTACCTATGTTATTCTAGTGCTGGGGGAAGGGAGGGGGGGGGGGGGGCACCAGTTTTTGAGAGAAACTACTTTTAGTTGATAAACAGTATCACATAATTGGTTCATGCAGCATTTGCGATAACACATTCAACGTAAGTTTTTACACATTTTTCACATACTTCAACCGCTAGATTGTGTGATTCAATTTACTGCACGTAACTGTATTTCTAACATATTGTTTTGAAAGAAAAATTACAGTAACAGATAAAGCTTCTTCTGGTTTAATAGCGAATTTTGGGTGTTAAAATAAAAATATCGACATAGACTACACCGTATAGTCTGTTCCAGGATCATATTGCTGACTTTTTGATTTGTATTGTTAGTATACAGCATCCCGCAATGCAAAACATCACGCCTTTTCTCATTACTGGGGGAAGCAGACCCTTTATTTTCACACAATCACTACATTGTGTAAATTAAACAAAACACTATGCACTTTCTATATAAACGAATCATCACCCCCCCCCCCCCACGACCTTCTCGATTACTCTTATTAATCGGAGAAGGCCGTGGTTATTACAAACGAAAAAACAAAATACTAGCGCGCGCGTTACATTTCAGCCAATCTGAAACAAATCAACGGTCTCGAAACGATCGCCATGACAACCAACGGCCTGATGTTGACGAGACAATTGGTGGCGCTACAGCGCGCCGGTCTGCAGATCCTCAATGTGAGTCTGGACACGTTGCAGCCCGCACGGTACGAGCAGGTGACACGACGTCGGGGCTGGGAGCGCGTAATGGCCGGCATCGACCTAGCGTTACAGCTCGGCTACGCACCCGTCAAACTGAACTGTGTACTGATGCGTGGCTTCAACGATGACGAACTGTGCGACTTTGTCGCCCTCACCGAGAAGAAGAACGTCGACGTCCGGTTCATCGAGTACATGCCGTTCTCCGGCAACAAATGGGACACCGAGAAGATGGTACCGTTCAAGGAAATGCTGGCGCGGATCACCGCCAAGTGGAGTGAGTTTGCAGCGTTGCCGAATGCGGCGAATGACACGTCAAAGGTCAGCGGCCGAATTGTGCAAATTGTCGCGGTGAAATAGCAAAACCGTGTGCTGATGTTGCAGGCATACCAAGTGCCCGGGTTTGCTGGTCAAATCGGCTTCATCACCTCGATGAGCGAACACTTTTGTGGGTCGTGCAATCGGCTACGCATCACGGCCGACGGCAACCTGAAGGTTTGTCTGTTTGGCAACACGGAGGTGTCACTGCGTGATGCGATCAGGGCCGGCTGCAAGGAGGACGACTTATCGGCCCTGATTGGGGCTGCAGTGCGTAGGAAGAAGAAGCAACATGCAGGTATTATGGGAAATCTGTAGTTGTTTTTAAAATGTCGCTTGATAATCGTGTATTCTAGTCTCGTGTGCTTGCTTGTATTTCTGTGTGTGGGGCGGGGTTGGTAACACTGTATATTCGCGCACACACGTATATTCTTGGCTTGTTGCAGGCATGCTGAATCTTTCGCACATGGAGAACCGACCTATGATTCTAATAGGTGGATAATCTTGTATGTATATTACTAATTCATATTCCGCTAGCGTAATCTGCTAAGCCTGTGTTAGTGTGCCTGCTTGAAGCCCCCTCGCTGTTATCAATATTTATAACAGTGTTCATGGTACAATAGAAAATATATTTATTCCTTCATACTGTTTTGCTTACAGAATTACACAAAACAATATTCAAACCCACAACAACACATCTACCAACCAACATGGCTCATCTCTTTACACCAATGACACATCATTTAACCTCTAAACGCCATTATTGCACTGGCGACGACCGTAACACTCAGTTGACACATGTGAACGCGGCCGGTAAAGCACACATGGTCGATGTCGGTGACAAGTCGGTAACAGCGCGCACTGCAACAGCCACCGGCTCCGTGTACGTCGGTTACGACATCACGCAGCTGATCAAGTCCAACCAGATGAGCAAAGGCGACGTGTTGAGTGTAGCGCAGTTGGCCGGTATCATTGCGGCGAAAAAAACCGCCGACCTGATACCGCTCTGCCACAATATCGCACTGAACTCGGTGACGGTGCGCGCTGAGCTACGCGAACCGCAGAAAAGTGTGGTTATAACCGCAACTGTCAAGTGTGACGGCAGAACGGGCGTTGAAATGGAAGCGTTGACCGCTGTATCAGTCGCTGCACTCACCATCTACGATATGTGCAAGGCCGTCACGCACGACATGGTGATCTACGACGTACGGTTGTTGGAGAAATCCGGCGGCCACGGCGGTGCTTATAAACGGGAAGAGATCCGGGTGAGAGGTTACGATACCGAACCGATTCCGAAACAGGAGACTGTCATACCGGTATTTGTGTAGATCTGCTCTATTTTTATATGTATATAATTGTTGTAATGAATACTGTAATTTGTTAATATTGTACAGCATAGTTAAGTTCTACATATATTGTTACATTATATATTAGGTTAGTTCATATGTTGGACGTCGTTGCTGCGGGTGGCGTTGTACTCGTTTTCTTTTCAGTCTCTTCAGGAACCTTCACGGTGAGTGTACTCTTCGGTCCGGTGCGCCACGTGTTGTCACGCTCGTCCACCAGAGCCGCTTCCACGGCCAGCGCGTACTGGCCGCCTTGCGGGAACGCCAGCAGGAATTGTGCGGTGAAGAAGTCACGGTGTGGACTGACAGTCTGTGTCAGCACGGAGCAGTTGTCCTTCGGTTGCTGTATTTGATACACGGCAGAGAATAGTTTATTATTGTATATACACACACATATATGTTTATTGTTTACACATGGTTATATATTATTATTACTGGTTATTGATTGTTATTGTGTGTGTTTCTTTATACCTTTACATCAATATTGGTCTTGGCGGTGGCCTGTAACTGTGAGGTGACCGTTATGATAACACCGTTCACTGTTCTGAACAGTCCCGGCCGTGTACCGTGCTGTATGACACCCTCCACCTTCACCGCCAGCTGTGAGCCGGCCTGCACGCTGATGAACTCGCCGGCGACGCGCGGCTGCGGCGATATCGCCAACTTCACACTGGTGGACTGCAGCACTTGGAAGAAGTAGCGCGGTACACACAGTGACGCGCCGGCCAGTATCTCCACTTGTTTCAGCAGGCACTCCATATGCTACAAAGTCAATATATATATATATATATATATATATATATATATATATATATATATATATATATATATATATATATATATATATATACCGTGTGTCTCATGACGATCTACACATAGGAACGTTGCGCGCTCATTTGATTTTTAAATCAAAATATTAATCTGGTTGTTTTTGTTTTTTTTTTTTCTTGTAATTGAAATGTCAATTTGACGTTTAAATTCGTTGAAAATCTACTATGTATACACGTGTACCTTGTGTGTAATCCCGGAGTGCCTGGCATCCTCCGTCATACCCTGGGCAATGCGCGTCGCATTCTGACAGCTGCGGATCAACTGTTGCGACTCCAAGCGGACACTGACCGTGCCGAACTCTATCGGCATGTCCCGGATGTTGGTGCCTGCTACACACGTACACTCCACACTCTGTTCCAGCAGACTGCACATTTGTTGTAAACTGAAAATATCACCAGCAGCAGTAGTAGTAGTTGTTGTATATAGTGTGCGTGTGTGTTGCTTACATTTGTATATTCTCCAATGTTGCCGGATCCGCGTCAAATGCTGACTGGTACAACTTCCAGTACAGTTCACCGCACGCCTTCAAGTCTTTCGTGCACTTGCGCAACTGATTGGTGACGTAGCCGTACCGCTGCAGCTCGTCTCGCGTCGCCTGCACGATGGTGGACGCTATGGCGGGCGGCGGCACCGTGCACAGACTGTCCGAAGTGTGCACGAGCTGGACCAGACACTGCAGGTACTCGGTACGTAACCGGATGTACTCGGCCTGGAAGTGTAGGTTGTGTGTCGGAGTACTGGCCGCCTGCGGGGGTCAAACATCGGTCGACTCACGTACAGAATATTAGAGTCACGACCTTCTAGATTAGTACACTTTTAATCAAGAAGGTCGTGATTAGAGTATACCGTGTGTCTCATGACGATCTACACATAGGAACGTGGCGCGCTCATTTGATTTCTAAATCAAAATATTAATCTGACTGTTTTTGTTCGTTTTTTTTCTTGTAATTGAAATGTCATTTTGACGTTTAAATTCGTTGAAAATATACTATTACATCGAATGTGTTACAAAATTATACTAGAATATCAAAGGAAATAAAGAAGTAAGTATAAAATTAACAATTTTGCTGTCTAGATTGTAGAAAACTAAAACGATCAAATTAATATTTCACGATCAAGAGCGTATGCAACGCGCTCCTATGTGTAGATCGTCATGAGACACACAGTATGTGCTCACTGCGTACCTTGAGAGCGGCCACTGCTTTATTATAATGCACTACCGCCTGGTTGAGCGCCTGCACCAGACTGTTCTTGCACGCGCCGATGTTCAACAGCTGTGCTTCCGCCTCGCTGAGCTCCTTCAGACTCACCAACCAGAAGTGTAGATGCTCCGAGCTTACCTGCTCCGTCAGACCGCTGAAGATGCTGTAGGAGATCTTGTGGTGTCCGTATCGTGCCGCTGAGCGGGCGATACGATAGTTCGCCCATAGATTATTGCGCAGGATCACTGTGTAGATGCCATTCGCTATTTCCGGGGTCCACTCGTACACGGACAGCGTCTGGAAGATGACGGTGCACATCATAACCTTGGTCTGGATGTCCGACTCGCTGGGATTCACCAACGCGCTGAGATCTTTCAGCTTGCGCAAGAAATCCGGGAAGAACGGGATGAGCGTCTCGGGTTGCAATGAGCTGATTGCACCCAGCGCTTCACAGAGAGTTGTACTGAAGAGGCCTGGACAAAACGACGCGTGAATTAACCAATGTGGAAGGTGTGAGTATCGCGCGCGTGTTTTCTTACCATCGCCATTCACCAGATGAAACTCCAGCTGATCAACAAACACCGTACAATGGGCACGGTGGGCTGCGCATAGATTCACCGCACATCGCAAGCACAGTCGCAGTTGGTACACGTGCCGGCTGTCGTCACAGTGTACCAACTGCAAGATCAGAGCTTCCAGTGCACTCACTACTTTGCTAGCATCGTGTACTGGTAGATTTTCCTTGTAACTATAACACATACAGTGTGTATTCTGTGCTTTGTTTTAAACTGAACGTAGATTAGTTTTTTACCAGTAACATAAGATCCGTGTCAGCACTTGTATAGCTTGTGAAGCGATCACCAAGTTCGGTGAATAACAACTCCGAATGCACAGCTTACGCACACCGGACTGCGGCTCCTGCTGCGAGTGACAGGTGACGGGCGATTCGGTCAGTACTTGGATAACACCTACATATACACACGTGTAGCAACATAATGCAAAGGGGCGAGAAATGATTGATTTACCAAGCGACAAACTCAGAACTTTCTGTGTTTCTGTGTTGGATGCGACGTCTACAATGGCTTCGACGGCGCCCGCGGGCCACAGATGACCGCCTTGGCTCGCCAGCTGGTGCAGACTCTTCAGTGTTTGAGCTTTAACCTCCCAACGCGGATCCGTGCGAAGATATTTCAATAACAGCGCCACCTGTAGTACTTGGAATGTTGATAACTAATTGCACGGGGAAGTAACGACACATATACACACACAGCACGTACCTGACTGGGTATGTCGACCAGCGTGGCTGCAGCCAACTGCGTCAATGTTTTCAGCGTGACTAGTACGAAATCCTGTGCCGGATATGTCGGTAACAAGTCCGTGCATAGCTGACGGACCAGTGCAGCTGTACTGGTGTCGTGGTGCATGTACTGCAGGATGGGAATCAGTTGTAGTTTCATGTGCGCAGGGGTCACTTGGCCTTGGATCATGTCGGAGATCTTGTTACACATACTCACTGCAAACGTCCTGTTGGAGGAATAAACACTCGTAATTCTACTCCAGCACTCCAATGTTCATTATAATGATTGTATGTATGTACTTGGACTGAGACGCGAACTGCATAGCACCGTAAATAGCCGCTTCCACTTCTACTGCATCGTGCGAATCTAAACTTCTGCGGATACTGTGATGCACCTGGTGTCGTTCCGGTATCATCCCAGCTACCGCTCCCAAAGTCCGTAGTGTCAGAGCCCGCGCGATCGGATCATTACTGTGTATCACACTGAACACACGCCGCACAAACTCATCGACATTCGATATTTTATCTAAATGTTTCTCACTCTGCTGACAGACTCGCAAAACGCAAAGTCGTAGAAAATTACTCCTAAAATATACCGCATATATGATAGTTGGTTTGTAATGTTGTGTAGTTTAGTACATACCCTATACGAAATACATCGGCTAGTTTCAATAACGATGCGTTGATCAAAATAGGGAACGGGTACTTCTCAAACAGACGAGGAAAACGAACGATTGCTTCACACTGTTCACCAACTTTATTCGATCGTAATCCTTTATCCAATTCGGTGAGTGCTGAATTCGCATCCTGCTCTGGTTCACCTAAACCACTTTCGGAAAATGAAGAAACACGAATACCTAACATTGTTTATATTTGCTAATGACACCATGAAAATTGTTAGGTTATATACACAGTACATGACAGTTCAAATCGTACCAGGAGTGTATTCAGGGGTATTAGCTGACAAATTGATATTTGAGAAAAAATATCAAATATGTAATTATATATTTAAAGCGTATAGGTATACTATTAAATATATTATTCAATACCGGAGTTGGATTTAGGAGTATAAAAATTACTAAGGGCTACTAATATTTTTCTAAAATTATACAAAAGTTGGTTGCACTACTTGTCATATATTGACCTTTATTAATAATTAGGGAAACCTGTTAATAATTGTAAATATAAATAAGTAAATAATAAAACACATATGAACAATTGTACAGTAATTATACATATTTTTAATCGCAGTGTAAAAGAATTTGTCTCTATGACTTCTGAGATTAGAGCACCATAGAGATCCTGGCTATATATTTATATGTATTCCCTATATTCGGTATCACCGAAGTCAAGTAGGCTAAGGGCGACTTGCTGGTTGTCCACATTGCTGTAGCCGCCATAACAGCGATATCAATTTTTACACGGTCGTGTAAAAAGATAATTGAGTGTGTATTTGCAGATATCCCTGATTTAAGTATGTTGTATTTTTTTCATGTAATATTGAAAAAATAACAATATAAGTGTCTTACAGACATCAAGTTGCTGAAACAAGCAATTTTTATTATTAAAATAGCACAATGTATTTAGCAGGATTTACTTTTAAGAAAATGGACGGTCTCAAAGGAATAATTCCGAATAAATTCATATCAACTTTCTTATGCAATCCTTGGAGTAGAAGTGTATTTTTCTGCAATAGGTATCATATAAAATTTATATTTTGTATGACTTTATCATAAAGATATGTTCCACAATAATATCTTCATTATTAATTACCATAAAAGCCAGATTTGGAGTCAAATAATATAAATGCAGTTGGCCCACCGTAATATAAATGTTTTTTGTCTAAACAGAAATCACACATTTAGTTTTTATGTCAAAACATAAGCATAGCATATAGACACAAATATAAAAACTTACTTCGTTCTCTAGCAGGAAACATAGAATATAGAGCTCCAACGTTTGGACAGTATAGATGAGTAGCATTGCTATATACTCCAACATAGATATTTCGGTGGCAGTTTCATGATAAAAGTACAATACGGCGAGTGCAGAAAGTAACAAAATAAGCAATGCAAGGTTCATAAAAATGATCATTGAGAATATATCTTTAATTAATTCTGTGAATTCTACCAGTTGCTCGAGCCACACCGTCACATTCGTAACAATGTCGCTGGCCTTTTGTTCTGAGCTCAGTTTTGATTTATTTCTGACATTCGTAATGCTGTCATTAATATCGTCTTCTAGAAGAGCATCGTCGAGTTCTTCAAGAAACAGATTAATACCGTGACACCGTTGACAAAGAAACGTTAACAGAGCAATGACATTGCACAATATCAAACATCTTGCAACTATCGGAACCAATACACATAATACATCAAGCAGTTTTTTCTCAAAAGATCTATCTGCTGCGTATACTGCATAAAGAGCGAACGGTACAACGATAAAATGGCCGAGAATCGACCAAAACGGTCCAGTATTCCACACTACTACATGTAATTTCTTCAGTTCCTTGTCAAATTCATCCATACGGTTCACTAAAACAACGTACAGATCGACTTTGTAAGCGAATGAAACGATTGTAACTTGTCCTATAAGATTTATACAAGTATAACCAAGTCTGAACAAGAAATTATACAAGTCGTCTGCATCTTCTATCAGAGTCATTCGTTGAATCAGACTGGTGGTCGTTATGAGACTCGCAACTGAAATAAAACACCATGATTCAGTCAGTGTATAGTCAGATTACTTAACACAAAATGTCCTACCTGTGATGTATAATATAGAACAAACTTTTCGTCTGGTTTTCATTACGGCATGTGCGCCACATTTTTCCACAATAAAGGTGTACAAACCCGTCAAAACATAGAGCAACTTGAAATTGACATGCAGCATCTTCAATGATTGTCGGTAAAGAAATGAGTTCTTCATTACGGGAAAATACACCATATAACGACGGATATGTTATTTAAATATCATTCAACTCCAAACGGCTGGATGTTTCATGAGTTTTCATCACAGTATGCTACGGATAATCAAAGATTTATTGTTTTATAAATATTCCATACAATAACATTATGGAAGTCATTCTGTAATATTTATTGTTCTAACATGCTTATATTAGCTATTCACTTGTAAATCATAGATTTGAATGCTATTATATATCAATTTACATCTTTTAATCAAGCTGAAACGTTATATGTACCCGATATCTGTTTACATTAATGAGTATTATGTACTTTAGTTTCATTTGTACACCATGTTTTTAACTCGATTTGCTGATTAATAAATAAAACTCCAATCCATTGCACTCTAACAATATTTTATATTTACGTGATTAAATATGATTGATTTATAATAATTTTGAATCTTGTTCGACAATCTGAACAGATGGACGATATCTGATATGCCCTCAGTAAATTAATAATTATATACAAATATGAATTTTTCACCATTTCATTATTTTAAAATTTCCTGTTTTAGAAAGAAAGAAAAAATTATAAACAAAAAATATGTCTTTCTGAAACCAAATATTTACCAGTGATACATTATCGGCTATCTCAAAACTGTATCACGTCGATAATAATAATTATTGATCCTAACATTTAGTATTGCTACTTAGTATTTATTGATAAGAAAATAATATTAATGTAAATCGTTGAAAATGTAGCAATTCTACATACATATTTATATCATTTAAAATCGCAATTTGAATAATACTTTGACATTAGTGTCGAGCTGTGATGTAATGAATCTTCCTATCTTTTAGATTTTTGGGGCAATAATACGTTGTTACGTCTCTACTTTCAAATGTTAACTTTTCCTTTCCTTTACTTCAATTGTGATAATTACTGGCTAATTTATTATTAATGTCAAATTTGTGTCGGTAGCATCGCTTCGCTTATGTATGTCCAAATGTCTTCTACGTTACTTTACTTAATTAAATAAAGTATTATTCGCGGGGCTGGAGGTTCATTAAAATATTTTCATTTGCATTTTTTTTTTTGTATCATCTATTGAAAATAATAACTATAAAACATAACAAACATTTATAATAATCATTGAATCAAGTTACTGTCACATAATAATAATATATATATTTTCAAATGTATATATTAACATAATAAAGTTATATATGTATAATATAGAAAACATGTATTGTATATAATAAATCTTACATATGTGTTATGTAAAGTTCCCAATAATATAATATAATATAATTAATCTGCACAATATATAATATGTAAGTCTATATGTACAACGAAGAATATAAGAGCTGCAAAATTAGGATTGCTGCGATTTAAAAACAAATACTTTTGGTATAAAAATGAAGTAATCAATTACTAGTTTCATAGCGGTCTATATGTGTGTGTATGCATGCGTATGTGTGTGTGTGTGTGTAGTTTTAACCTATAAATTATACGTTTGTTGACACTTCACATTTGTGAAGTGGTTTTCTTCTTTCGGCTAAAGATACCGCTCAGCATTCGGCTCTTCTTGGGCTGAGCCGTGGGATGGTCACTGTCTGCAGAACTTACCGATGCGGACCTGTATTCCGCCGGCATCGAGACAGGCCGAGCAAAAGTGTCGTTACGTGAAGTTGTACTAGCAAATGTACCTGTAAAAATATACAATAAACAAACAAACAAACAAAACAGCTGTAATAGATTCGATTGTGTGAAGATATTTTAGCACCGCAGCCAAGCAATTGTGTCGTGGAAAACCGTCCATAGCCGATGTCATGCTATTAGAACGAGAAATGTCAGGTTTTGTAGGTTAAGTTCGGGAACCAAGACGAACAATAATGACATTTGACAAGTAAGTGATCGCATATTCAACACAATATTGTTCGTATTTGATCCGTTGTGCCTTGGTTGCATAGCGCCCGTGAACAATGTACATGCAAGATTCAGCAGAATGAATTATGCGATTATTATTCCGTTCTGACACTGACCATCGGACGAGCTGCTGTCAAAACTTTCATGGTACCATTTGGGGCCGGCCACTATTGCCGGCGGCATTCGCTGGTTGTCGAGGGGCGGCGCACTGTCTGGCAACGGAGGCGGCAGTACTTCTGTATTGTACACTTGACAATGGAATACAACAGTATATAACGAACCTTATTATTTGTGTTACTGCCTAATTGTGTGTTACTGGTTTTAGTGTTTTACAAATAACTACCCTGTGCATTTCAAGAATTATTAACTGTCATTATCTGTGCAGTGTGTTACCGTGTGTGTGTGTTATGTGCTGGTTTAGTTACCTGTCGGAAGCATTGTGTTCTGTGTGTGTCGCCATTGTCCTGAGCCGTTCTGTTGCGCTGGTGGTACGTCGTACGTGCTATTATTGTTACTTGCACTGTTGTTCACAGGGTGTCTGAGTTGTACACCTTCCAAGCTATCCACACTCGCGCGGTTAGCCGGCACAGGAGCTCGCGGCGGAATAGGTGGCGCTTCATCTGGATGTTTGATAACGGGTCGCATATTCTCCTACATTTCATTAAACATAAGAACGAATTCTCGCGTCTCTATCATGTATCTCCCGACCGCTAATTCCCAATACATCACTTACCATTGGCAGCTGTTGTGACTGGATAAACTGTTGTTGAACATTCTGCAACTGTTGCAATGGTTGCTGCTGCAGGTACTGTGGCTGATGCTGATGGTGCGTAGGTCCACCAGGTGCCGCTACCACCGGGCTCATACGCAGCTGCGAATCGGGGCTGGAAGTCCTACTGGACGTGGAACTGGCGTCAAACTCGTGATTGGTCTCGTACTGTGGTTGAACCTGCAAACATACCGGGTTAAATCTTCATATTTCGCGCGTTCTGCATTCACACTCTTTACCTTATGGTGATCGTAACTCAACAGTTGTTGGCTGGGAATGAGCTGTGCATGGAACGCGATCTTATTCATCCATTCGTCCATCTCCTGATCGGTGCTGGCACTGAACAAATATTCCGAGCCGTCCGCGCAACAGATCCTGAACGTGTGCTTGCGCTTCGTATAGTCTTCCGCTACCGTGCACTTGGCATTGTGAATGACAACAGGCGGTAACATAGCCTTACTGTCCGCGAAATCGTCCTTGTTCTTGAAGAAACACAACAACTGACCGCATAGCACGCTGTACACCGTCTTCCAGGACCGTGCCGGGGCTTTTTTACCGCCGGCTATCAGTGAATGTTTCCGTTCGAGGAAACCCTGGACATCGACGGGCGGTAACTGTGACTCGTCATGATTCGGTTTACGAAAACTGCCCGCTCGACGACGCGTTGTAAACGACGGTGTTCGTTTCGGCGTTTTCGGTGTTACTTTTACACTTTCAGCACGTTTCACCCCCTGGTCAGCTGTGCGACGTTGTCGGTCGCCAAACATGAAGGCAACCGAGTTGGACTTGGTCAGTGATGACGTGGACCCCGTCCTGTGGAATATCAACAATTCAGCGTACACAATAACTGTGTGAAAGTATGAATCATTTCACTTACCTGTTGTTGGCAATGTTTCCCAAACTGGCATTCATTACAGGCGGTGGTGGTGGCTGTTCTCGGGGATGATCATCACGCACCTCGGACACGACACGTCGTCGGTCGTTCTCCTGGCGTCGCAGCTCCGTTATCCGTTGCAGTTCCATGCGTTTTCGTTGCTCAATGCGTTCTAACTCGACGCGTTCCTTCTCCGCTTGTTTGGCCGCCTGTTCTAGCTGTTGTTGCCGTTTGAACGCCTGCTCCAGCAGTGTGATGCGTCGCAACGCGTTGAACTTTTCCTCCTGCGCTTCAATGGTCTTCTCGAAATCGTCGTGTTTGCGAATCAGCTCTTCCACTTGCACGATTGTCTCGCCGTACTTGCCGTCGTGCAGGATTCCCTCGCGTATGGACAGCCAGTTCTCCAGAGCGTCCGCGTCGCGCTTGAACTCTTGCGTGTCCAGATTTTCCACGTATATTACGCGCCGGTTCTGCCACGTCTGCTCGAGCAGCGACTTGCGTTGTTGCAGTATGTTGATCTTGTCTTCGATTTCTTTGGCCAAGAAGTGTCTGTCGCCCACCAGTCCGTTGCCCGTCTGATAGAACTTTGTGAACGCATCATTGCGGGTGTCGATCTCCGCCTTGTGTTCGTTATGGTGTTGGATGAGTATCTCGGCGCCCGTCACGTCTTGTGCCAATTCGGGTGTTGTGATTTTCGCCAGCATCTCATTGATCCACGCCATGAGATCACGGTACTGATCGAAGTACGTTTGCAACTGCTCAGCTTGATTCAGATTGTCCGCGCGTCTAGATGCCTTCTCTACCAGCTCGGTCCACGTTTGTACAGTGTCCTCTTGTTTCACCTCGATGTGTTCCCTTGCATCAGGGAATGTTTCGCTGAGACGTTGAGCCTCTTGATCGACAGCGTCCACCTGCACGCGTACCGCTGCTAATTCTGTTTGGAACGCCTGATGCCGACGCACCTGTGCTTGGATACTCTCCAGATCTTGTCCGTAACTGTCCGCTGCGAGGGTGGCTTCCTTCTCCAGGATCCACTGGATGGTTTCATCGGCTGTACGATCGAATACGTGCACTTGCTTGGCGCCCGCGAGTGCATCTTGTCGCGCATGTGCCAGTTCTTGTAGATCGTCCCACTGTTGTTTGATATCGTCGATTTTCTGTCGAATTCGCATCTCTTCTGGATTGCCGTCGGCCAGGAGGCCGTGTCCGGCTTCTATACACGCCACCGCACGTTGTTCGCTGCTACTGAGCCCTGCGAGGAATGTGTCGAACGCCTGGATCAACAGCTCGATATGCTCGACATCTGTACCGTAATCTTCGCTCGCCGCAATCACAGTTTGTTCGCTCATCCATTCTTGCACCTCGTCGCATTCGCGCACGAACGCAAAGTAACGCATCGCCTCCGCCAGGCGGTTCTCACGGAATGTCATCAACTTTTGTAGCTCGAAGAATTGTTCCTCGATTTCGAGCTGTTTCGATGCAATATTCTCCGTGTCAAAGTGTTGTCGATCGATCAAGTTACTGGACAACGTGGACAATTTCACAACGGTACTCTGGAACGCTGCCATCTCGCAAGCGAGCCCCTCCAGTCGACGGCGTAGCGTCTGCACAGAATCTTCGTCCTTGCCGTAGTCTTTGGACGCGAGGATTGGACGCTTGTCTTTGAGCCAGGCGACAGCTTCGGCCGCTTCGGTGTAGAACTAGTGGGAATATAAAAGTATAAAGTACAAACTGGTGAGAAAAAAGATACAATGTGAAGTTTACCGTTTGTGATTCCAAGGCATCTAGTAGCCTGAGGCGACGTACGCTGGCCAAATCACGAACTCGTATTAAACTCTCATGGAGTTCTTTGCTTTTGGCGTCTATTTGCGCAGCTGCAAAATGGCCGCCCCGTGTTAATTGTTGTGCTCTGCAATACATACACACACACACATGTTCCGTGTTGACATTCCAAGTGACAGTTCAATATTGTAAGGTTAGGATTATAGAATTTCCTTACCGTGCTACCAAGCCCGTGACAATCGGTTCATGCGACACTAATTCCGCTTCTAATGCTTGATGTTTCTTCTGTAAACTTTGCACAGCCGTCAAACTACCACCCAGTTCTTGTGATCCCGCATGCGGTTCCCGTTCCGTCAGCCATTGCAGTTCATCTTCTGCGTCACGCAACAACTGATGCAACAAGAACGAATCCTCCAGCGTTTCGTGTCGATTGTGCATCGGTTCTTGCAACGAATTGTACATTTTGATCGCGGTCTGTGCTCGGTTCAGTATCTCTTCGCTCATGAAATGATCACTCTCGACAAACTGTGCTGACGTTTCGTTGATGATCTCGCAGTTCTCGCCGTGCTGCAGGTAATCATTCTCGAGCACCGTGTGCCGTTTGATCAAGTTCGTCACCGACGCCAGATCTTTGCCCAGGTCTTGTGAATTTAACTGTGTCTCAATCTCGGCCATCCACGCTTCAAATTCGTCCACATGTCGGTTAAACAGCAGCGCATGGTACGAATCATTGAGCCGATCACGTTTCAACTGTGACATTTCCAACAACTGTTTCCATTCGTTCTTTAAGTAGTCCACCTGGCTGAGTATCTCTTCGGATGCAAAGTGTTCAGCTTTGATCAGTTGCTCGCCTTCGCTGACAACCGACTGAATGCGACTCTTATTCGCGTGGATCTCCGAATCGAAGGCGACGTGTTTCTGGATCTTCGACTGGAGATTTATCGGTTCACGGTAGTTTTCATCGCTGGCCACCTGCATTTTCTGACCCAGCCAATTTTCCACCTCGTACACGTTCCGCAAGAACTTGTGGAACTGTTGTGATTCGCGTAGTTTCTGTTTGCGTGCGGCTGTCGCTTCGCGTAGCCGATCACGTCGCGTCACTATCGACTGCAGTCGTTGTTTAATTACCGCATTCTCCTGGTGACCATGAATGATTTGTTCGGCGAATTTCTCCAGCTCCGTGACTTTATTCCATTGCGCGTTCAACATGCTCTCGAAGTCTTCGTGTTTGCGCAACAATGCCTCGACGGCTGACGTCGAATCACCGAGATCCTCGTTGTTGAGGTACGCCTCCTTGGTAGCCAGCCATGCGTCGATCTGGTCCGCTTGTTCTTTGAAACACTGCAGCTGATACGCCTGCATCAGCTGATTCTTCTTGTCTACCCACGCGGACGACAGACTGTTCTGCAGGTCGTTCAGCTTCACCAGCGCTTCGTTCACGTCCGTGTCTTTGTTCTTCTGTGCAAGTGTCGCACCTTCTTTTTGTTTCACCGCAAACACATCCTGGCGCCCGTCGATCTCGGCTTTGCGTTCCTTGTGCAGTTCCAGTTGAGTATTCGCTTCGGACACGCTGGTCGGTGTCTCCGTTGCGTTCATCCGCTTCACACAATCACACACCCACACATCCAACTCCCGCAGATCGGTCAAGAACTTGTGATGTTCGTACGCTTCGTCCAGCAGAGTTTTCCGTTTGTACGCCAACTCTTGCAGATTGAACCAATTCTCGCTCAGCTCGTTCAGTTTGCATTCGATGTGTTCCGCGCTATCTGGGTACCGCTTCAACAACACTTGTGCTTCACGATTATGGTCGCTTAGTTTGCGTTCGATGGCTGTCATATCGCGCGTCAACGCGTCTTGTTTGCGTTGTGAACTCTGCACTGCTGTCAAGTCGCGTTCCACATCATCCGTGCTCATTGCCACCGCTTTCTCCGACAATCGTTGTAGTGTATCGTCCACATCGCGGTCGAACAGATGTATCTCCAATGCACCGCTCAGTGTGTCCCTGTACTTGCTCAACGACCCTTGCAGTCCGCGCCATTTGTTCACAAACACATCACGCCTCTGATGTACCGAATCCGCATCCGTTCTGCCCTGTCTGATAATCTTATCTGCCAGCTGATTGATACTCTTAATGCGTGCATCGTCCACACGCATATCCGAATCCACATCGTCCAGTTTTCGTTGCAGTGCCATGCAATGTTCATAGTCTTTGCCGGTATCGTTCGCCTGGATCATCATCTCTTTGTCCCGGATCCAGGCGTCGATTTTCTCCAGCTGATTGTTGAATTCCAGTATGTCCTGCGCCTCCTCCAGTCCCTGGCCACGATTCGCTGAGTCCTGTAGCAACTGGTGCCAAGCGCGGAGTAATTGGTTGAGTTGATCGCGGATTTCCGCCGAAGCTTCGTGTCGTTTGTGCAGAAGTGTTTCGCCTTTGGCTTGAATCTCCTGGATACGGCCTTCGTTCGCGCTCAACTCAGCCTGGAACGCCTGATGTTTCTGCAGACGTTTGATTTTGTCCTCCAAATTGTTCATATCGCCAAGGTTCACCTCGGCGTGTAGTTTCTTGCTTTTCTCGTCGATCCACGACTCTGCTTCTGCCACGTCCCGGATGAACTGGGCGTACAGCAGTGCGTGGTCGAGGTGTTGCCGTCGCAGGAAGCACAGTTCTTTAACTTTCTGTCGTTTCTCCAACACATCCGCCAGCCGGGATCGGATCAGTGGCATTTCGTAGTGGTTCTTTGCGATTAACTTTGCTGCGCCGTCTTGCAACGTGACGTGTTTGTCTTCTTGTGACGCGAGTAGTTTCTCGAAAGCTTCGTGTTTCTTGACTTTGCTCGCCACATCGTCCACGGAGCCGCTGAAATCCATATTCCCCAGTGCAGCTTCCTGTTGGCTGGACATGTGCTCCAGTTGTTTGGCATCTTTCAAGAACGAATGCAGGTCCATCTGTTGTCCGAGTTGTATGTTCTTTTTGCTCCACTCCGACTGCAACTTGTCGTGTTCCTCGATCAACAAATTGCACTTTTCCTCGATCAGTTGACTGCACTTCTCGTCTTGCACTGCACAGTGTCCGGTCTGTATCATTGCCTCGCCCAGTTCGTACACTTCTTTGAATTTATCCTCACGTGCTTCGATCTCGTTCTTCAAGCCCTCGTGTTCGGCTTTGAGTGCTTGCGCTGTTGCAAAGTCGCGTACTTTCACCTCCGTTTTGAAGCTGGTCCGCAGTCCCGTGGCCCAGTTCAACAGATCGCGCACTTGTGACAAGAACCGGTGCAAATCACAGTTGGCCAGAAGCTTTTCTTTGCGCAATGTTGCCCGTTCCTCGAGGTTCTTCCACGCGGAGATGACGATCTCTTGTTCGTGCCGAATTTGCACGGAATTCGACGGGTACAGAGTTTGAAGACGTGACGCATCTTCGACGAGTAGCTGCAGTTGAGCTTCCAGTGCGACGAGATCATTCTCGAAACCTTCGTGCCGTCGCAATAGGGACACGGCGGAGTTCAAGTCTCGCGCTAGGTCGTTACTTAGGGCGGCGTCTTTCTCGTGGATGCGCGACAGTGCTTCGGCAACGTCACGATGGAATCTGTGTATCTCACCCGCAGCATGTAATTTTCTGTTGCGTTGTTCGATTTGATCTAGCAGACCTGTCCAGGATTCACTAAGAAAATAAGAGATAATTTACGCTTGTAGTATAAACAAATAACGTGTTGATAAGTGTAGAAAATAACCACAGAATTTACGATTGTCAAAAATATAACCAACAAATTGACAATTGTAGAAAATAACCAAAGAATTGACAAGTGTAGAAAACATAACCAAAGAATTGACTAGTGTACAAAAATAACCAGTGTTGACAACTGTAGAAAAATAAACTAACTATTGACAACTGTTGCTAGCCAAATATCCCTACACAACCACTCACCTGAGTGCGTCTTGTTTCGTTTCAATTTCATCCGTGTACGGACTCTCATTGGCAATGAGTTTCCGTGCTAGGTCTTCACACTGATTGAATCGTTCCGAGCCAGCATCAATGCGCCGTTTGAAATCGTCGAATTTCTCTTGCAGAATCTGTTACGCACAGTGTAAATATGTAAGTATAATAATTTCTAATCTATTTGTTTTACGAATTTACCAGTAAATGTTCATAATCTTGACCGTAATCTTCACTGGACGCCGCCTGCTGTTGCTCCCCGATCCACCGGTCCAGCTCGCTGCTCTCCAGGAAGTACTCGTGCCGGTACATGCTCTCCATGAGCCGCTGTTGTCGCTGGGCGGCCAGTTTCTGCAGAGTACGCATCTGTTGTGCGAGCAGCTGTTGTTTAGCGGCTATCGCCTTGCTGTCCGGGTGCTGTGCAGTGATCATAGCTTGCGCACCGCGACCCATCTCCATTACGATGGCATTGTACGTGTCCAGTTCCAGTTCGAGAGCTTTGTGCTTCGTGAGCAGCTTGGTAGCGGCGTCACGATCCCGCCCGTAGTCTGTGCTGACCAGCACATCGTTACGTTCATTTAACCAGCTCTCAACTTCGCCCGCTTCGAAGAAGTACTGTTGTGCTTTCAGTGAGAGTTCCAGCTTGTACGCCCGTTGCGCGGCCTTATCCTGGAGCTCTTGCCAAGCCACACGCAACGAGGTGCATAGTTGTTCCACCTAGTAGCGAGAAAAACACATATCAGATCCACCCAGCATTCATTAACAGAGTTTAAAGCCATTGCAATGTTATAAAAACTGCTGTAGTATTCGCAAAAAACACACATTGTAAACGAAACAAAACACTTCATGCATTCATAATCATGCATCACACGTATCTTACCCACCAAAATGCCTGATCATTGTGCAAAACTGTAGGAACAAATGGATTAAACAATGGTTACAATCATTCAGCAACGTGTGTTAACTTACTTTCTCTCGCTCCGGATGAGCTTGACCGATCAAATTCTGTCCGGACGCGAGCGCTTTGTCAATCATTGGCTGGTGTCCGGTGATTTCCGCTTCTAACTTCTTGTGTTTCTTGTACAAGAGCTGTGCTTGATGCAAGTTTTGTCCGCACGTTTCACTGGACGCCTGTGGCATATGCTCCTTGATCCATTGCAGTTCAGCGTCCAGTTCGAAGCCGAACTTGTGGAAACGTAAACTCTCTTCCAGAGCTTCACGACGTCGCTTCGCTGGTGCATGAAGACTGTCTAACTTCTGTTTACATTGTGCTGCACTGCGTTTGATCGATTCGGCATCAAAGTGGCCTTCCTGTGCCATTTCTTCGCTCTGCACTACCAGATCGTACACTCGTTGATTAGTCTGCGCAATGTCCGTCTCGATGGCCTGTTGTTTCTGCAACAAATCCTTGCAACTGCGCAGATCACAACCGACCTCTGTACTGCGCAGATTTGTGTCTAAATCTTCCAGTTTGCGCCGGGCATCTTCGACGAAGCTGTTGTAGGAATGTTGCGCGGTTGCCTGGCGCAGACGACGGCCTTTATCCAGCGACAAATCCACCAAGTGTGCCCAGTTATCGTTCAAGTTCTTCAGCTTGTGTTCCACATCGCCGTTGCGGTAATTGTTCTGTGCAATCAGCGCTTGTCCGTTCTTGTTCACATTCCGTAGTTGTCCTTCATTAGCGCGTAACTCACGTTCAAAGGCTTCGTGTTTCTGCAGTTTGCGTTCCAGGTTACTCAGATCGCGGTAACTTTCGTCACCGGCCGTTTTTAACTTGTCATTGAGCCAATCTTTCAGGTCGTCTACTTCCGCGGAGAATTCCTGGTAATTCCACGAAGCCATCAGCGCATTCTTGCGGATCTGGGCGGCATCTTTAACCGCCTTGCGGCGGGCCACTACCTGGTTACGTCTATCGTTGATGCTGTGTGAAGGAAATAAAGAAATAAAACAATGAACAAAACAACAAGTAGAGAATCATCGCTTACTTTTTACTATCGTAATGGTTTGCCTGGATCAATCTGTCGGCCTGTTCGCTGAACTGTTTCACGCGGTCGTCCTGCGCTATCAGAGTATTTATAAAGTCGTCATGACGTTTGATAAGAGCACCAACATCGTCTAGAGAATCCTACCATAGCAAATACAACAGATTCATATATTCTGCTACACACATTGATCGATGAAATAACTTACTCCTAGATCTCCGTAGTCGAGGAACGCTTCATGACTGGACGTGGTGGCCTCTATCTGGTCCGCTTCCCGGTTGAACTGCTGTAGTTCCACGCACTGTCGTATGAGCGCGTCCTTATCCGACCAGGCGCTCAACAAAGCTTCATGTTCGCCTGTCAGTCGTTCGAGACGTTCCGAAATCTCTGTCCGTTCCGGATTGCGTTTCAACAGTTGCTTGCCCAGTTGTGTTACTTCACGGAATCTGCTCAAATCACATGTTAGAAACCTTCAAATGTACACCAGCATTGATCACAAAAGCTGTTACTTACTCGTCTTCATGCGCGCGAATATCGTCACCCAATTCCTGGTGGTCCTTCTTCAATTTCTCCGCCGTAGCCACGTCCTTTGCGTTGATGTCTGCGTTCAACTGATCCCTGACTGTTGCCGCCCAGTTCAGCAGGTTCTTGCTGCCGTTCATGAAGATCTGTTGACCGACGGCGTCTTCTAGTCGTTGTCGACGATCAGTCGCCGAGTCTTTCACCTGCTGCCACAAATCCTTGATCTGTTTCTGTCGCTGTTGCACGTTCTGCGTCTCGTACGGATGTGCCGACTGTACCGTGCTCGCTAGTAAGTTCACCCGGTTGACCTTCTCTTCCACGGGCGCTAGTTCACGTTCCAAGTTCTGGTGGCGACGTTGTAACGCTTGTACTGTTTTCAAATCAGGTCCCAGCTCCGCCGTGTCCAGCTGCGTCATCTTCTCTTGCATCCAATCGCGTGCTTCGTCGCATGTACGATTGAACAAGTCAACGCTGAAGGCTCCTTGGAGGCTGCGTTCTTTCTGCGCTTTCAGCCGGTTCAGATGATCCCATAACTGGTGTATATGTCGCTGACGACTGCGTACCTTGTCCAACTGCGAGTGTCCCTGGTGAACAAACTCATCAACAGCAGCGTCCAGCGCTTCGATGCGCTTGTTACTCGCCGACATGTCTGTCAGGAACTTTTCAAACTTGCTCTTGGCCACCTCCACATTATCCGTGGCGTCGTCCGCTTGCAGGAGCCGCTCCTTGTCCTTGATCCATTTCTCGAAGTCGTCACATTCACGGTAGAAGCCGAACAATCGTATCGAGTCGTCCAGTAGTGCGTGACGTCTTTGGGCGAGCTCTTGCAAATCTTTGTACGTGTCGTTGATCTTTTTCATTCGTTTCTCCACCTCATCGTTGGCGCCCGCCGTCGAAGCTTTCCGTTTGGCCGCCACGGGTTTCTTCACGGTGCGTACATGTCTCACGGGCACCATCTGTTTGACCATCTTCGTCTTCTTCACGCGCTGGATTGCACGGATCTTCTCTGGTTTGCGAACTTGCAGCTGAATGATCCGTGGTTCGATCTCTCGCACGTAATTCGCCGGTACGAACCCGTCCGAGCCGTCAGCTTTGCGGACACTCCACCAGTCGGGGTTGGTCTTGTTCAACAGGAACATCACTTCACCTGAAGGATTAAAAGTTAACATAATAATGTTTGCAAATTGGCGAGTAAACCTGTACTTTTCGTCATGTTCATTCCTTGGCCGTTGAACGGATATAATGCGCGTACTTGCGGCACGGAACGTTCCTCCAGCACGGTCCTGTGTTCGACACGTTCTATGGGCACGTCCTCCCACACCTCCGTCGGTACCAGTTGTGCTTCGGTGGTCCAGTCTTCTTCCTCTACTTCTGCCATGGCGGCGTCAGGTTCTGCGGTCAGTGCCAGTGTCGAGATACCTACATATAGTGGAATTATTTAGAGATGTCTGCATCAAGGTCAAACCTTGATGCAGACATCTCTGAATAATCAAACTCTACATGCATACATATGCGATGCAGATGCAATAAGAGAAAGTTCCAGTGTCGAGATACCTACATATATAGTGGAATTATTTAGAGATGTCTGTATCAAGGTCAAACCTTGATGCAGACATCTCTGAATAATCAAACTCTACATGTGCATACATATGCGATGCAGATGCAATGAAAGAAGATACAGTCACATAACATTTGTTGATCTTTTTACCTGCTGCTATAAGTCTATCAGCCTGGTGGTTTAAACTCTGTATATCGCCGCTGTACGCATTGACCTCGCCTTGCAGGTCCTTGTGCCGTTGCAGCAGTGCCTGCGCTGTGGGCTCGTCCAGTCCGTAATCACTCGACGTGACCAGCGCCATTTTCTCGTTCAACCACGACTCTGCTTCATTGGCGTCCGCGTAATAATGGTACGCTTCGGCCGCGTCCTCCAGCTGCTTACGGCGTCGGTCCGCCAGCTCCGTCAGCCGTGTCCAGTGCTGCTCGATGTTATCGATGTGCGGTTGTATCTCCGCCGCACGTGGATGGTTTTCCTGGATGAGTGCATTGCCCGCCCGACACAGTTGATCACACTTGGGTTTGCGTGCTTTCATCTCATCCTCGAGCGTTTTGTGTTTCTGTTGCAACGAGAGCACAGCGCGTAAGTCTTTCACACTGATGTCCGCCTGACAGATTCGTTGTTTCTCCACGAGCCACGCTTCTTCATCCTCCTGTAACAGAATAATTCGATGAAACATTGAAAGCAATGACAATGGTATTTATAACTAACCTGATCTTGCAAGAACTGGAAGAAATTCCTGGCTTCCTCCAGCCGGGCCCGTCGGTCTTCACTGCTGCGCTGCAACGCTTCGTAAGCTTGCTCCAGCGCTTGCAGTCTGTTCTGCAACAGTTGCCCATCACGGTGTGTGCCTTGCTGGGCGCCGTGACGCTGTAAGCGTCGTTTCGTCTCGCCCAGCGCTGTCACTTGTAATTCCTGCAAGGCGTGCTTCTGTATGAGGTCTTCTACGGCCATCAGATGAGGTCCAACATCGGCCGAGGCGACTACCATCTGTGGAACAACAAATAAAAATGATAGAGCTCGTGTTAGTTATAAAGATATCTGTGTATACCTGTAATTCATGTATTGTATTCAACGTTGTATCGATCTCGCGCAGCAGGCTCATCAAAGTCCCCAGCAGGTTCAAGCTGGCCTTGTGCTTGTCCAGCAGTTTCAACAGCTCGTGCCACCGTTCCAGCACTTCAGTTTCCCGCTGTTGAACCTTACCAGCGCCATGGTAGCTGTCAAACAGAGAGCATAAAGCACAGAACTTCATGTTTAGAGACTGATGCTTACCGTTCATTGACTAGTTCTGCGCACATTGCTGTCAAATCATGGAATCGTTCTTCCCGAGCCATGATATCAGCGCTGATGGCTTCATGTTTCTTCACCGTAGCGTCCACTTGACTCAGGTTGGATCCGTAGCGTGGATCCGACAGTACTTGGATCATTTCTTTCAAGTAGCCTTCACGTAAGACGCTCTAAAACAGACAGACACATTCCGTAGAACCAGTAGATCATTGCATATGGATGATGCTACGTACTTTTCGTTCAAACTTGTAGTTTAACTGTTCCAAACGTTCCTGTCTGCGCAGCTCACTGCGCAGTGCCACTTCCCGCTCGTGCTCCGCCTTCTCCAGACTCACCCACGCGCGCTCGATGTCCTGCACCAACTGTCCATCGGGTGGTACGTAGGCAGACTGTTGCAAACCCTTGAGTTGCGTGTTGATGTGAAAATACAGCGCTTCAATCTCACTGCGTTCCTTGTATCTATTTGCCGGGAAATTCACAATTAAAAAACATTAAACCTCTGAAATTTGCGTAGGCACTCGTTACTTTGGAGGTTTCTCCTGTGTCCTGTAATGCCCGAACGCCAACAGCAGACTCTGGATGCCCTCCAGACTGTTGGGAAAGTTCCGGTCTTTGAGTTCAACGATTTTCTCGCGTATCCACTCCAACAGATTGGTCGTCAGTCGTTCGTAGTGTATTTTACCACGATCTGTGTCCATCATTTGCCCAACGATCTGTAATTTTCCATTTGGTATTTCAATAAAACGCATTTATCAACACAAACAACACAATAAATATCTTATCTTGGGCATAAAACATTTGATAACTCTATTTACAAGTACAATGAAAGAATATCGTACGATAAACAAGAAAGAAATATAACAAAAATATTATTGCTTACATTGGCTATTCTTCGTCCGCTCTTCATCTCATTCTTCATCCGTGCAAATGTGTGATAATACGAAGCAACATACGTTATGATTGATTTTTCATCCGGTCTGCTTGTGTCCACATCTGAAAATAACAATTATAATAGTTTGATGGTTAAATGTTGAAGCTAAATGTGTTTACCCTCGGCATCTAACAGTCTTGGTATGCCCAGTTCATCGTTCGCCACGTCGAAGGCATGATTCAGATTGTCTAAATGTTTAGACGGCGTCAAATTCTGCCACAGGAAGAGATCGGGTCGATGTGAGTGAATTAGGGCATTAAAACCAAGACCACTTCGCCAAGAGCTGGTGAAATCCGTGATGTGTACATTGGAGTAACCTTGGGTCTTCCGCTGACACCATAGGAGCAGTGCATCTTTGGCCGACTTCTTCTCGGAGCTCTCATTTTCTTCGTCCTGCACAGGAACAACAAATATTCAACAGATTAATTGATAAAAATATCACCGTGAGTTACGTACCACATCAATTTCGATTTCCTGAATCTGGAAACGCAAAATGATCGTCCATATTAGGCCGAGGATTAGTCTAGGATTACCATCGACTATATCTTCAGCCCCTATACTCTCCAACCGCACCTGAAGATATTAAGAACTGTGTTTCAGTGTCCTTGGAACAGCTGCAGAACATTAACTTACCTTTGTATGTAAAAATGCTAAACTCTTGTTGACATTTTCAATTTTGTGCACTCGCATTTTGCCATTATTTGGCTTGCCTAATTTCTCGCCCGATATGATCTCCAACAGTTTCAACAACTTCTTCCCGTCCGCCAAGTCTGTGAAGAGGTCCTCCACTTCCATCCGAGCCTGCCAAACAAATCGAATTCTCGTTTTAATCCCACTTAAAATCGTAGAATCGCTTGATTCGTTTACCTTCTGCAAGAATGAATTCATCCATTTCGTAAATGTTTTCTTCTGAATGTGTAACCTCTCCTCCTGCAGGGCCTTGATGCGGCCCTGTTCGAATTTCTGTACATCGTCCCGCTGGGTCATGTTGGTTCTTTGCTGAGTACCCCTCTGTGCCCTGGGCTCATAATGCACAGGGCCGACTTCAAGGGCAGAAAGGAAACAACAATGCGATTAGTTATACAATTAAAGGCGATTTTATATTTTAAACTTTTGTGCACCTTTATGCATGTTCAATGTTACACTGACGTGTAATTTCATAATAAAATATTATTCTATCTCGTCGTTATCACTGCTATAATCTACAAACATGATAGTGCTGTTTACTTAGGCATAGTGAGTGAAATTTATTGCTAAATATGGTGAATCAATCGTTGGTATCAATAAATTCAGCGAATATTCACCTATTTACATATCTATGCGAAATTTGAAAGTAAATAATTCGTTTTCAAATGACATTGAGCCATGTTTTTTTTTAGATTAATATCTTAACTTTTAAATTATACTTTCTTTAAGCAATGTTTTTAATGTTGTTATACAAGATGAGGGTTTTTATTTAGTAAAAGTGGTATATTTACTACAATTATAACAGCAGTTGAAATGATTATTACCATAGGGCCTACGTCGCATTGTAGGAACACGAAATCACAAACACACACACGGGCCAAGCTCAATCATACTGGCTTTTTTGTGGGCCGTTACAAAATCAACATATATGTTATCATTATCAGTCACAAAATCAATAGGTTACATCACTGTGTTTAAATATGTATTTAAGCGTACGTCACATTATTTGAACTGTCTGTGAGTGAACTTATCATGTCACGAACTCGGATCACAATGAACTGTGCCTACGGATGTCAATAGCAAATAAGCGAAGTTGTTTATTTGCTAACAAAAGCGTACTATTTGTATAGAATTACGCCAGACTGGCAAATAACAAAACACAAGTATGCATGTACATCTCGTTCAACATAACAGTGTAGCACCCAATACGTACACTGTTAACGGTGCAACCACAATTACTCCCATGCTCTAAAGAGCTCGCGTCTGAATGAATTTATTTCTAATTAGTGTGAGAAAGTGACGATAAATTATTAGTTTTTTATATAAATATAATGATTTTTACTCTACCTGTGTTGCGTGTTTAACCTAGATGGCTGGGCCTTGACATATCGTTACTGTAAAATTTACAGTGTACAAGTATGCGCTCTACTAAATAAGTGAACAGTTTTAGTCGAGATAAGAGACAACACTGCGAATTGTCACGTAAAAACAGTGAGATAAAATGGTTGACATGATGCAGTACATTCTTCAAGATTATAGATTATTTTTCCTAGCTTTTGAACAGCTGTAGTATTATTCTGATGATGCTAAATATTACCGTCGCAAAAGATGATGAAAAGACAATGATATTCGCAAGGCATTACGTAATGATTAGATGCTAATTCAGATGACCAATGCAATGGTGGTTTTTTTGAGAAGGAATGTTGCGTTTGGTAAATTATAGAATGACGTTATGCATGTATGTATAGAGAGGATAATTATTTTAAATTACCCAGTAAGCTGGCCCCCACAGACCAGCAGTCACCAAACAACAATCAGCCGTACTACGTACCTATAATCTTAATTTGTTATGTGTGTCAATTTATTAAGTATGATTCACAGACTAATGCAGACATTTCTGCATTTAACCGCAATGATGAATGTTGTTATGAATACATTAAATCCTTGCTACGACTTAAAGAGTTAAACATACTGTTTTTGTATGTATTACTCAGGAATGCAATGATGATACTCTTATGAAGAAACTTGCGTTAATTCTAAGATTATTCAATGTACTTTTAGCTGTATGTATGCATGCATCTTTGCATGTATGTGCGGGTAAGTGTGTATGCATGTTTGACATGTACTGGATATTGCACGTGACATGTCAAAGGAGAGAGATGACGTCATACAGATAGGTATTTCATCTGTCGGCACGAACACACACACACACATGCGGTATTCGCATTCAATTTGCGAGCATGGATTCGAAGAGAAACTGATACAGCACAGCGGAAAGTTAGTATAATACTAACTAATACGCAGATGTAATGAGAATATACGTACGGAATAGTACATAAATACTCACACTGTATCTTTGAGATGTATTGGTACAACAAAACAGCGAGAATTTAAAGGTGAAAAGACAATCACGGCAATGTGTGTTCTGCGTGACAATGTCAAGGAGTGTCTCTCATATCTAGAACACACACACACACACGCATACATACATACATATGTACCTACATTAATACAATAAATAAGTCACTCTGCAACATATGCAATCAGAACGTAGTATTTGTGTTGTGTGTTATAAAATAATGCATACATATTACCGCGACCTGAATCTGTAAATGCACGTGTAAATATTATATTATTGTAGGTAGAATAGAATCATGTACAGCAGATACTAATATGTACAGTACCAGATAATACAATGTATGCATGGATGTAGATATCGTGTCTGTTCGTTGAAAAATTAGCCCGTCGTGTTGCGCTAGCGAAATATTTGCAAAGCTTAACGCCAGTATGACGTAAGTAACTTAATCCTACTTCACCCAGAGGATATAGATTACATACATACATACATACGTACATACTTATTACATACGTACATATATATATATATATATATATATATATATATATATATATATATATATATATATAATAAATGCTAGTAATATTGATCGGATTATATCACAGATTAATACCGGCGTTTCTATCAAGCTTATCCCCAATTAAAGTATTTAATATTATCATCGATTACAAGTGACATAGATACATGGTTCAAGTAATTTTGTATCTCGCATATGAAACGACAAATTTGCCTTTTGTATTTTATTCGACACTACTTTCATACTTGTTCATTGCAAGTATCATTCAACCTATATACCGGGTGTCCCAAGAAATCTGGCACATATGAATTAACATGTAAATATATAAAAATATTATTACATTTTACAGCAAAAATGTACATTTTTATTTACAGTTTTGCTATAAAACGTATTGTTCAGCTCGTAATCACGTATGTTTCTATGTTTACATGTTAATTCTCTATGTCCCAGATTTCTAGAGACACCCGGTAGATATGTATGTATGTAGCATGACTTCATTGCATCTGTATCATTGCATCCTGGCGGATGTTTGGACAGGTGAAACGGATGAGATCACACACATACATACACATACATCTGTGTAATGTGTATGTGTATGGGCGGTGGACGGAAATGTGATATTTGCGCAGAGACAGGAAGTTGAAAGTCCACACACACACATGCACGTAACAATGATGAAAGTATTGGCATAGATTTCACAAATCTGGAATGCATGGATGATACAACTTACAATGCGCTACAGACAAAATGCTCTCTCTATCGTAAATTGCTTTGTGACGAATCCGGTAGCTTATTGAAAATGCCAAGAGACAAAACTACCTATTAATACATACATAGTATATATATATATATATATATATATATATATATATATATATATATATATATATATATATATATATACAGAGAGAGAAAGTAACAAATTATCATTACAGCAAGTCTTGAAAACTTCCTCATGATTGTAATTCCATACATACATACAGCATTTTCACAAGGTGCTTCCTGAATTGCCAGTAACCTGTTCTTAAATAATTTTATTGGCATTTTGCCCCCAAGTGAAAACTATCACTGTACCGCCACTGGGCAAGTCATGTGTTGCGACAAAATAGAATGCCCGGCTCTCGCAGAGGAATAACAAATATTTAAATACAAACACTAGAATTTATTGATAACATGAGTGTGGTTTTTATTATTGATACACGATATCTAGCAGGCCGATGACATCTGAGCAATGAGGGAAAAAAAAGAAAGAAAAGCAACACGATTCACATTATCGTTTACGATGACATATGCTATCGCGCGCACAGCCTACTGCATACATATGGTGCTAATTAAGCACAAACAAGTGAATTATGCTGAACAGAAAACAGTCACTTTTGCAACACATCTAGTACGCCGCATACTAGATTCATCTACGCATTCTAAATTTAAAAACAAACAGAGAATCAAGAACAAATGATTGAATTATTCCAAGCAGCGACTACTTAGAAACCCGTGCATGTAAACAAATGAATACCAATCAAAACAGCACAAAAAGAAAACGGAATGAAAGTCACTTAGGAACAAGTGAATATCAATTATATAGGACGCCGTGTGCGTGTGTATCGAAGGTGGCTGGTGTGGAATAACAAATGACGAACGAATAGAAATATTGTTGCAGGTTTACGACAATGAGCTTGTGAAAACCTGTAGTGTTTTTTTCTGAGAATTTACAGGGTTTCGTGTTCAGTTGAAGATAAATATTTTGTTAATTAACTAGGGGAGCGCTTAAGCCCCTAGAATGCAGATGTCGTTGACAGACATGACACAGAATTTTGTTTAGCGGAAGTCATCTGTTTTCGAACAAAGTTATCAAGCAGGCCCTGCCACTGTGTATTGTCTGTCATTTGTTCAATTCTAAATATGTAGTTTATTTTAATATAAATGCATACAGATATCGCCACGGTACTGCGTTCTACTTACTTTCTACTCCAGGAAAACACGCTAATACCACACATTGGGCATAATTCGATGCTTTAGAATTTTAAAATATAGGTTGATGCAGTTATTTTATATTTAATTGTATTTTATTGAAGAACTAAAAGAGATATTGCTAAAAATAATGTGTGATGATCATGAACTTTTTTAATAAACCAACATTGAATAGAAATGTGTTTAGAGAAATAGAGATCAATGCTGATGTACTGATATATCTATAATCTGTTCGCCTTGATCTCGTTGTTGTGTAATAAATTCTGCGGTTGGCATTCTTGCAATTACTCACAACATCATGATGTCATTTTACCGTACTCGGTACACTAGCTACCATACATAATTGACTGTGAATCAAGTTTAACGATGACCGAATGATGACACTCGTACCAAACTGTCATTTCTGACCAAAATCATCAATCATTTTAAATAATCCTGCGCAGGTATGGTATTCTAATAGGCATTTATTGAAAATATTTTAATTTCAAGCTACAAATACATTGCGCGAAAAGTCTATTCACGCAACCAAAGTAACAGTACAACCATGCAGGTTGCATAACTACCAGGCGCGGAAAATATAATTTAGCGTTAAAATAAAAAACTGGTTCTTCTCTTGCCATATGAGGTATTTGGGGTGACTTCCTGTGGGAGAAGTGAACGGCTGGGAAGGGGCGTAGTCCCCGGCTGTAGAACCACCGTGTCTGCATGTATTTGGACCTGCGGTGCTATGCATTTAACGGTAAAAGGAGATGCCAGAACGGCATACTGCAGACTCCGTTAGCCCACAGACACACACACGCATGTACGCACGTGCGCACATGGCCGGAACCAGTGGCGTGCCACGTACGTCATCGTCCACATGGAGAAAATCATTATTTTCAAATTCAACGAGTATTTGGAAGGTTTTTTATTATTTTACTTTAAATATTGTAGTGTGAATCGATGTATACATTGTTTACTCTTACTTGGAAATCTCGTATATGCTTTTGTACAGAGAGATCGGAATGAATTACGTCTGGGTTAATAATAATAATTCTATATACTGGTAGGTGATGTAAAGAAATCATATTGTGAATGTTCAAAATGCAATAGTTAAACATTGTTTATAGTAAGGTTCAGATTATAGGTAATCGCCGCTACATTGTGCATTCCAATAATGTGCAATTAACTGCACACATCTGTTTTCGGAGTTTATATAATCACCAACGATTGCCCAGCACATGACAATGACCTCCATTCTGTATCAATTAATCTTTAATCGTTGATAAGATTCTGATAATCTCGGACTTGCTATTCGAATCTAAAGGTTCATCAAGATGAAATGTTTGACATTTAGAAAATGAAATGACAGCAGTAATATGGTATATTTTTATTGGTTTCTCCTAAACTACGAATCAATCTGTTCTAGACGCCATTGCGTTGCTGTTGAGCGATTTTATTGGTAGGAATTTTTGTAAAATTAGAAAGTACATCTATCTATTGTTTCTGGCTGATGAAATCTGCTGAAAATGATGTACCGTATATCATTATATTTGGTAGCTGTGCGTTTGTACGAAGGTTTGCACGGTGAGGGGAGCGCAAGGGAACAGTACTTCTACGTGTGACATCGCACAGTAGTGACCTCACCGCAGGAATCGAACTACACATACATACAAGCATCTGTGTATGCTAGTATTTCATAATTTTGCATGAAACTTACACGCACTCTACACATTTCTATGTTTTATCTGTGTATACTGTATCCAGCCAAACAACCAATCACGTCATCACTGCAATAGAAATTATGACGTCATGTTCCATAACGTTTACACGAGTTCTAAACCGGATTAAAGCAATGTTCTGCTGCACGAAAACACATTTACAAACGGCTACTATAAACGTGTAATATTTGTTTTCAGCGTTGCCATGAGTAAAAAAAATATTTTGATGAAAAATTAATGAAAAATAATTCAATTGAAATATTTATTAACATTATTAGTTATATTAATTGTTCTTTCGTGCATATTAATACTACAAAAATCCAATCAAAAGTCGATTAAAGATATGTTTACAAATACATAGTGATATTTCTGCTTGTAAAGCGTGCATTACACGATGAAGTTTTTCTTTTCAAGTAACTTTAAAAGCGTCTTTATAAGTGACCTTACAAGTTTATTTACACGATCAAGTTTTACGTGAATTAAAATATCCAAGTGTCAAACAAGCGGCCATACCAACATAAATTAAATATCTTCTTAATTTCATAAATTAACTTAATTAAATTTCAATTTATTCTCTACTCCAATATGCCATTTTACAGTTTAAACATAACAATATAAACAAATAACAAAACAAACTGAGAGATGAAAATAAATTGAAGCTACTTTTAAACACGCGTTAAGTTGGTAATGGAGTATAAGCAGTAATGCGCATGCCCACGGGCAGAACTTGAAGGAACTTTTAAGAAAAAGTAGTGCATGTTGCAGTTTTACGTTATAAGTTTTTCGTTATAAGTCGACTTTACTATCTCTCTTACACTTACGTAATTGTGCAACAGAGAAAACTTTTAAAGTTACTTGAAAAGAAAAACTTCATCGTGTAATGCACGCTTTAGGAAGTCCTACACGATGACGTGATTGGTTGTTTGACTGAATACAGTATACGTATGTAGTGTTACAGTCGTAGAGTGCAGTGGGACCTACTAAAATACAGGTTTGCACTGATGACATCGACCTGTGCGTGCGTTCTTCCCGGAGAAGCGGACGCTGTCTTGTCTAGAGTATCGCGAGTTCCGTAGCCAACACTTCATTCAATTTCGAAACGACCTACAGACTGACTACTCTGTTCTTTAAATAAAATATTAACATTTATATACTGTTCTGTCTTGATGTATGCGTATGGAATTGACAATCACACATCATGTTGTAACGAATTTTTAAATTAACAGTACATATGTGGGTTTATAATCGTAGTATTTATTGCTATATGTACGTATATATGTATATGTATATATATATATATATATATATATATATATATATATATATATATATATATACCGGATGTCTCAAGAAATTTGTGTTATAGGGAATTAACACGTAAATATAGACAAATCGTGATTACTTCTGAACAACTCATTTTAGAGCAAAAGTGTAAATAAAAAAGTTGTTTAGAATTAAAAACTAGATAATATGATTGCCAGTGCTCAAATATGTTTTTGTAATGAGTAAATCAATTTGAACATACAGTATTTTAATGACAGATTAACATCTGTGTTTTGGTAATTTGTTGATTTAATTAACAATAAAAAAAACCTGTAATTGTTGTATATATCTATATGATTATATTTCGAACCTGTATTTGCTATTAATATAAATATTATTCATTTACTAATATACATTAGTTCTTAACTTTCACATACAAATATTATATTCAATCGCCTTGTCTGTTACAATTGTATGTAAATGTACTCTTATTGTGCGTGAGTTACTGTAGTTGATGATCCTTGCTCAGTGTATTCCGTTCAAAGATTGTCTGATTCACGTTGCGAGGAGCGTTCAGTGTATTTACCGATTTGTACACAAGATAATCCAGTGTTTCTTATCTGAAGATGAGTTTGTTATCATTATGGTATTTGTTTTCCAAGGTACAGTCAGATAATACTGACTATTTGACCAACAAATATAGCTAGTCATCATTTCGTAACTGAATTAACGTATTTGCTATGCTAGTTCGAAGTCAGTAATATTTAATCCATACTCTAGTATATATATATATATATATATATATATATATATATATATATATATATATATATATATATATGTGTGTGTGTGTGTATGTTGATTAGTTGTCTGCAGTTGTATGTTTGCCCTAATCCAGGGCGTGAACACATAGTCACTATTGTCATATATACATCTAATATAAGCATCTATATATATACATATATAAATATGTTTGTATGTATGTGTGTATATATGTATGTGTTCTTTGTCCTTGTATGGTTTGAGAACGTGAGACGCGAGTTGTAAGGTTTCAATATGTGCGACTTACACACGATCTGCACCAATGCATATATACCGGGTGTCCCAAGAAATACTACTACATAGGGAATTAAAATATGGAAAATTCTTAATTACTCCTCAGAACACGATACATTTTCGAGCAAAATTGAAAATAACAAAGTTGTTCCGAATTAAAAACAGCACGGCATATTTTTGTATATCGAGTAAATTAAGTTTCAATGACATATTATGTTTCTTTTCTGTGTTTTTGTTACGACATTTGTTATCAAAGTTTTGCGCTAAAACTGTATTATTCAGAAGTAATCGCGCGTTATTCAATATTGGTATGTTAATTCCCTATATTCGAGATTTCTTGGGAAGCTTCGTATACTTTATACCGGCCATACTGTATGTAAATATGTGTGTATGTATGTGTCTCTCGACTACATACATTCCTGCACGGTAACGTAATAACACACTATACACACATACATACATATTTACATGTGCACAAACATACTATACATACATACATACTTCTCTACGCATTCTTACGCATATCTTCGTTTATATACAATACGTGTGAATGAATTCAGTAGGCCAAGGAACAATAAACACTGATGAAGCATCAGATCAACATCGGCACACACACACACACACACATACAGAGTACGCGATACATACATACATACAAGATGACTAGCAGCTAGGCTTGATAGTAACATTACTGTAGCTTTAGAGAGAGAGTATAGTATGTGTGTGTATTGCAAGTAATTGGTAAATGTGTACACTGGCCTACATATCCTGTGCTGTGTATAGAGAAAATCTCTTTAGCGGACGGTGAATTCCTGGGATTCTCACGAAAATACACACAGAGAGTAATTAGACCGAATTAGCGAATATATGTATACGTGTACGTATATGTGTGTGTGGGTGTGTCATGTAAGGTGACTGACCTTACATACATACATACATACATACATACAGTACAGTACAGTACAGCAAGCTATATACATACATTATTCATGTATCTAAATACATTAGTAACGTATATTGCTCAGTCTAATATAGTCTATCCATAGATATAAGAACTTGACATGATTCCTTAATAGGTAGGGTGGTACCCTTCACAGCAGGAGAGGCCATAAACTACTAGTAGTGGCGGTATTCAGGTACATTTGTAATGCTCTTAGCGGGAAAGACAAGAGACATTTTGTCTATAATTAAGACGTAATAATAATTTATTGAATATTACATTTATTTATGTTAATTTGTATTATTATTGTTAAGATGTATATCATATTTTTGTTGTTATTTTTCAAAATGTATTTATAAATTTCTGAATACAGCTCTGCTTTTTATTCATTTACTGTGTCGTATAATTTGGGATAATCCTCTGTTAATAGCATGCTGCGTTTAGTCAAGTTCTTATATCTATGGATACACTATACATACATACATACCTTCACATATATATATATATATATATATATATATATATATATATATATATATATATATATACATACATACATACATACATAGATATATGCTATGAAAGGTGTGTGGATACGTAAGAGTTACGAAACCATCACGTGCTCCTTGGGAGAGAAAACAAACGAATTATGACATACATACACGCACACGGCGAAACGAACATAAGAACATCAACACACACACTGTCTGCAGGCTCGTGTATACAGAGTTGTGCTGCTGCTCTGATGTTCCTGCCACAGCACTCTACTGCACGCATGTATGTGTATCTATAACCAGTGGCGACCTTGGACTATCTTAAACAACAGAACATCGAAACTAGGCTTGGCTAATCAACACGACTATAGAGACGTCAGAAGTCAACTGCGTAAGCCCCGCCCCGCACCCCCGAAACACCACCCGGAAGTGTGGGGGGGTCCCTGCCCCGGAGAGAAAATTGGGATGGTACGTCACTGGACGTAGTAATAGTCTCCCGTCTCTCTGTGTGTGTGTGTGTGTTTTGTTTTTGTTTCACAACGCGATTCGCAATTGTCTCACAATCGGCCACCTAGATTCCAAGGTCTTCCGGATTCATCATTGTTTTCCCGATTCTTTAAAGAGTTTGTTACAGCATAACACTTTCCATACGTACATACATACGCACGCACATACATAGACATATTATCAATGACTTTTTTTCGAAATGATCATTGAAGTTTTTTTTTATGGTCAGGTAGACACTTTTTTTTAAACATATGCATCTAGGTCATCAAGATACTGATTTTTTTTTTCTCAATAACCATGTGTTATTTTTCTGAGAATAACCTTTTCATTTTATTTAAATTAAACATTTAACTCGAACGAATATGAATGCATATATATATATATATATATATATATATATATATATATATATATATATATATATATATAGATATATATATATATATATATATATATATATATATATATATGTACATGTATATGAGAGAGATTAAAAAAAGTTATGTAAGAAAATTTACATCACCGGAGACTGATAACTAAATGATATATAGGTCTGTGTTACCTCTAATTTATGGTACACACGTACTTTGTAATAAATCACTACCTGTACCAAACTAAATATGGTACTTTCTGCACAAATTTGACGAATTTACAATAGGTGACTCCAATGCAACGTCCGTATACAAACCTTAAATAAAAGAATATATGTTTCACACGCACAGCCTACTACATTCTCGTATTAATTAACATTCCCGAGATAAATGCAAATAAACAACAAACGAATAAATAACTAATACATGAAACAAACATTCACTTGTTTACACTAGACATTTATTCCGTACAATAAAAACAATTCCATGTAGATCAAAGTCTGCTTTCTTGGCTTATCAAACAAATGAACAGCATCATCGTACTGTTGCCTAGGATACACGAGCGAATGGTAAAACAAAAGAAATCACAATGATTATTGTATTTCTAAAATTATAATTGTTTACTATAATATGTTATTATCGTAGAAAAAGGATTCATTGAACTGTTTATTGTACGAATAAATTTCATTTGCCAGATTCATCGTACCAAAACAGACACAAATGGTCAAATTATGCATGGTTTAAAAAAAATATATGATAAATGCTTATTTAATATTCATACGGAAACAGTAGGCGGCGGCGACTGGCGAAAATACTTGAAGAAATTACGCGTCAAACAGCACACATCACGGTTGCCTAGCAATAAACGAAAATCAAATATTTTCGAGATTAAAAAATTCAGCGCGAAAATAGAAGTTTTCAGTTCGCAAACCACATTTAAACGTTTAATTAAAGTATGTTGATTTAGTAATTACGAAATCATACGCTTTAGAATGTTTGCTAATTATATAATTAACTGCTATTTCCTAGTTGGTGAACATGCATTAACAAGAAACAGATTGATTATTAATAAATAAAAAATGCACACACACACAGGAACGTAGGTAGGTACACTCTTGTGGAGATGTTTTAAAAACCGTTAATTTGAGGAATTTGTAGAAAATGTAACGCTGCGTGCTGACTTACGTAAAGTTCAACCAGATATTTCACAGTCGGATCTTTTGACATTTCTAAATGTTCAATAAACAGGATGCTTCGTCATATTACACACTCACACACAAGCATTGAGAGACACGATCTCTTTGAAATGTGAAACAACACGCCGTGTTCTTACCTTTCACTCAATGAGACGTTGCAAATCCAGGCAGCGGCGTCTCTCACAAACACACACTTGTCAAATACCATGAAAACACACGCACAGCCGCACAACCGTAGAACTACTTTTAATATAAATCAACGGTGAAATCAAACAGCAGCCACTTAATTATATTTCAATAACATGTAAAACTAAAACACACCATTACAGTCTTGAGCGCGTCTTACAACTAAACAGGTGTGTACACATTTACCCGAATACCAGTTACAGAATGAAGTAATCACACACGCTCACATACACACACACTGATACATGTTAACGAATGTTTCACACCCTGGTTCAAGATTCCAGAACTAAAAAGTCCCAAGACAGTCGTGTGTCGGTAATACAGTGAGCGTTGTGTTGTGTTGAGTGAATCCAACCTAGAATTACACTTTGATAGATACGCAAAGCAATATTTGGTTTTTGTTGTGAGTGTGTTTTTAGTTAATTCGTCAAAATGATGAACCCACAGAGTACATTTGGCATTCAGAGTACTGCTGGGGCCGTACCTATACGCAATGAGAAAGGTAAAATGTGAAATTACTCTCTGGATAACCCCAAATCTGGCACAGAAATTTGTTTTAATCGTATTGATTCCAGGCGAAGTATCTATGCAAAAAGTCAAAGTGCACAGGTACGTATCAGGTAAACGGCCCGACTATGCACCGCACGAGAGCTCGGAGTCGGAAAGTGAAGAGGAAGACTTTATGGATCGTCGGAACAAGCAATCACATCGCATCAGTAATCTGTCCAAGTCGCCCGAACGTATGGCCCTTGATCAGGAGGCGGATGACCCACGGTTGCGTCGTCTAAAGTCCACAAACGTCGACTCAGATACCGAGATACGCACCGAACGACATCGCAGGATCCACGAACCGGAGATAATGGAGACCAGCGACGAGGAAAGTGAGAAAGAAGAACAGAAACACATGATCGAGGCGCCCGAAGACGAAGAATCCGAGGCGGAATTGAGTGACACAGAGATAGAACGTCGTCGTGACATGTTACGTCAACGAATCATGCTCAAGACGGACGAGATAGAAGTGTTGGACAAAGAGGACGAAGGCAAGTCGAGTGACGAGTCCACGGAGAGTTCCGAGTACGAAGAATACACCGACTCGGAGGAAGAGACGGGCCCGCGACTTAAACCTGTGTTTGTTCGCAAGCGGGATCGCATCACCGTCATTGAGAAAGAGAAGGAGGTGATCAAACAGAAACAAGCCGAGATCGAGGCGAATAAACAGCACGAGGAGCGGCGACGACAAACGTTACGAATGGTGGAAGATTCGATCAAGAAGGAAACACAGTTGAAGAAGGAGGATAACGAACCGAACCTGAACGATGTGTGCACAGAGGACGAGAACGATGAAGTAGAGTACGAAGCGTGGAAGTTGCGGGAACTGAAGAGAATTAAACGTGATCGGGAAGAAAAAGAACAGTATGTGCTCTATGACTGAATATATTATCTCATTTATTCTATTTCATTTGCAGCCCTACACAACTAGGACTTAACATTGTCTTATTTAACATGAAACATTTGCTGTTTATTTTTTAACTTTCAGACTCTGAAGTAAACGTGAATTTAAATCAAATGTTTGTGATTTTGCAGGTTAGAGAAGGAACGCATTGAGATCGAACGTCTCCGGAATATGACAGAGGAACAACGCCGACTTGATGTACGGTTGAATCCGAAACAAGTCACCAACAAGGCGATCAAAGGCAAGTATAAGTTCCTGCAGAAGTACTACCACCGCGGCGCGTTCTATCTGGACCGCGAGGACACCGTGTACAAGCGCGACTTCTCCCAGGCAACGCTGGACGACCACTTCGACAAGACCATCCTGCCCAAGGTGATGCAGGTGAAGAACTTTGGCCGATCGGGCCGCACCAAGTACACGCACCTGGTGGATCAGGACACGACACAATTTGACTCGCCGTGGGTGAGCGAGACGTCACAGAACTTGAAGTTCCACAACAACCAGGCGGGCGGAATGAAGCAAGTGTTCGACAGGCCGTCATTAAAGAAACGAAAACAATAGAAGAAGAACAACACATCATTTCACTGTACTTGTATTACTTTGTATATTTTATAACCACGTATTCAATAAATATCATACCTTAAATCTATCTATGTATGTGCACTGTATTCAGCTAAGCAACCAATTTACGTCATAAATGGCACTATATATTTGTAAAGATATTTTTTAATCGACTTTTGCTTAATATGCACGAAAAAGTCATCGACAAAACTAATAATGTTTAACAAATATTTCTATTGCATTATTTTTCATTCATCTTTCATCAAATTATGTTTATTTTGCTTTTTACGAATGGCAAATATTACAATATTTCTTCGCGATTTACGGTACATTCACAGCTCTGAAAATAAGAAATATAATTAAAATTATAAACAAGATTTAAAAACGGTGTTGACAGTTTCGAAAATAAAACATAAATTAGCGTCTGGTGCCATCTAGTACACGTATGGTTAACTAATAAGAATTGACAGCTCAGTTTTCGACGTAGCAGAAGATTGTTTTAATCCGTTTTAGAACTCGTGTAAACGTAATCGAACATGACGTTATAATTTCTAGCGATATTGTGTTGATGTGAATTGGTTGTTTGTTGGATACAGTGTATGTATGTTAATATCAGGGAACCGGATAAGGTTAAAATAACCACGCACAGTGTTAGTACATAGGTGTAATATTCATTTGCAAAAATACAAAATAATTAATTAAACAATTGGCCAATCCTAATGAAAAAGTTTAAAGATTGCTACAGCTGTATAATTAATAAACGACATATATATAAAATATTCTACGGATTCTTCATAATATTCCAAGGATTCTTCGTAATATTCCACGGATTCTTCATAATATTCCAAGGATTCTTCAAAATATTTCAAGGATTCATCGTAATACTCTAAGACTTCTTCATAATATTCCAAGGATTCTTCACAATATTCCAAGGATTCTTCACAATATTCCAAGGATTCTTCACAATATTCCAAGGATTCTTCATAATATTCCATGGATTCTTCATAATATTCCTTTCAATTCTTCCCAAAAACTCTATTGTCAACATCGTATTATATATCTCTGTATAAAGTTTATAACAATAGAAATAAAAGCCCCCGCATTGATTTGCAGCTTATTCCGCCTCTGTGGCGGTCAAAATAAACGAAATTCCAAAAAAACAAAAATTACTAAATCTTTATCACATCTGCCGCACTAGTGTTTGTTGTTTTTCTCATTGAATAGAATTGACATCTAATCTTGAACTAAAAAGAACACTGTTGTTCTCTTTAAATCACGATGAAATGTCATTTTTAGTCAATGCTCTTAGTGTGGGCCGCCCGACTGACTTACGACAATATACTGGCCCTGGGTTAGTCGCACTGGAGCAGGCGGAGGGCTAACTTGGCGGCGGCACGTTTTGCCAGAGCTTTTGTGTCGCCGAAACCGTGAACTTCGCTCTTTTTGCCATTCACCATGACAGTGCACGGTACAGTTGTGATGCCGGTGTCCAAAACTGTGGCATCGCTATGAAAGAACAAGATTATTTTAAAGAAAAACTTACAATAAACAAAAATACAAGTTAAACTCGGCTGGCAGACAATTTTACCAACGCATTCAACACTGCGTTTTGTTGACATATGTGTGGATTGTGTGCGTTTGTGCTTACCCAAACTTCGGAGCCGCCTTGACATTCTCAAACAGCATGCGTACCGGTGATTTGGGCACATTGCGCCGAAACGTCTCAATCTCCCGCCACATCAGCTTGTGAAATACACTCCACGTGGCCTGCAGATCCATCCCCGTGTCCAGGAACACAGCACCTGCTAGTGATTCGAACACATCGCCTAGAGTTTTCGGAATGTTCACGTGCTCGGCCATATAGGGCTCGTCCTCGGTCAGGATCAGCACCTACGGTCGTTGTCAGTTGGTGATTTTATAACCTCAAACATCGTCGCACTAACACTTTGTACTTACTTCTTCATTAATAACAAAATCCCGCTCTTCTTGGAACTTCACAAACGTATCGATGATGTCCATCAGCTTCGTGTTGATGTACTTCAGGTGTGTGTGGAACCCATTGCGCACCACTAGCCCGGCGAAGGTGACGTTATTCACCAGTGCCGACCGGAGATCGGTGAGTTGTCCCGGTGTCAATCCTTCGGCAATACGTCCCGGCATGCAGCTCAACGTGTCGGACATCTCGAAGATGTGACAGGTGATCAGGAAGTCCAACACTGCGTCGCCAAGGAACTCGAGCCGTTGGTAACAGTCCGTGAGGCGATTGGTGGAGTACGACGCATGCGTCAGAGCTTGGAGCAAATACGCGCGATTTTTAAACTTGTACCCTAGGTGTTCTTCCAGTTTGGCGTAATTCGGAATATGATAATCAATTTGTTCCGCCGTAATCGTCTCCTCGATCAACGGTGACGGAGGCGGTTGTGCGAAGAGTTCAATGGGATTCTCACTTTGTGGGATTACTCCCAACCATCCCATAACGGCCAGTGCACCTTTGGTCCCGTTCGAATGCAAATAGGCACCGATAAGCGCTTCAACACAATCACTTATTGTCTTATCCGACACGTGCTGGTAGCCGAGGAAGCGGTTCATTGTAGACACACCTTCAGGTCCGTCAATGGCCTCTTCGGCGATGTGCTGAACCATCTGTTCAATATCCTGCGCGGTATCGTCACTGATAATTCCGCTAACTTGCTCCTCTTCGGGAATGGCGAATTCAAACAATTTGTTCACCGAAATCTGCTTCGTTTCGATCTTGTTCTGCAGGATTTGCGGTACATGCATTCCCGGTGGGAGCCACTCGGTGCGCGGCGAGAACTCGGACACTTTCATGTACCCACCGAGGTTTTTCTGCAGACCACAGTACAACAAGTTCCTGTTACCAATGATCTTACCTTTCAGATAAGTAAGTCTGCCTTCGCTGAACTGTGGATACTTCAACAACAGAAACAAGGACACACTGAGCTTCAGGAACGAATCACCAAGCGTCTCGAGTCGTTCCAGATTCAGCACATCCGTAGCTTTGGCCGCCATCAAACACTGGAAGATCACCCATTGCGGTGGACCCCATTTATCCTCGATTTCGTCCTGCAGCATAAGTATCGGTCGCTGTTCGTATTCTTCTGCTTCGAGCGTTAGTGCTGGGAATTTAGAATGAAGTCCAGGTTTGCAGTTCGCCTCGTGCTTCTCTAGATCGTCATACGCGACGGGTGTATTGACGAATCGTTCGAAGAAGTCGATCTCCATGACAGTCACCACGTCTAGATGTCGTTCAATGTCCATCGGTTCTTGTTCGTCCGTCCACGGGTACTGTTTCTCGAGCATCTTGGCTGAGTAGTCCTTGTTGGTGAGTGGTTTCACGTGCAGGTGGTCCGTGGTTGTCGATGGCAGTGCTAGGGTGCATGCATCCACTTCTGCTACGTTCCGTTGTTGGACCGGTTGGATTTTTTGTTCGCCCGTGTTCAAGATTCGTTCATCAATGCGTACAGGTTCCGTGATGTTGCGTTCTCGCATGTCCAGCATCCCAACGCCGGTGGCTGTGATGATGTCCGCGCGGAGATCCTCTGCTTGTAGAAGGCACATGATCTGCAAACATACACACACACACACGTAATTTATAAGCAACATTGCAAATACGAGTGCGTCTCTTACGTTGCAATTCTCATTTGTTACAAGTCTCAACAAACGAGAATTGTAACAAATGAGAATTGCAACAACTGATACAAGCGTATTTGGAGTGGGGATGCATTTGAAGAAATGAGAATTGCAACAAATGAGAAATTGTAACAAATGAGAATTGCAACGTAAGAGACGCTTCGGTAAATACTTCGTATCAGTAATTATTGCTTACGCGGTGTAGAATTGTAGGCATGAGGCTCGCCTTGTACCACAGCATAGCAGGAAAATCCTGCACGACGCACAATTCCGGCACCAGATGCTCCTCGAAGCCGTCCATCATGTCCTGCTTCTTGCGTTTGCTGCCGTGCAACGTGGCGGACCGTGGAAGTATACAGTTCAGTCGTTTCGAGATGCCTTTGACGAGGAGCAAAGGTTGCGTGGTGTTCTGCACGTCCACCTGGTACTTCTCCTTGAAGTAGGCCGCGTACGATGGGAATCCGTCGCCAGGGAATGGACTGAGTGCGTTCAGGTTGTAACATACTTTACTCACAACGTACGGCTGTCAGAATCCAAGCAAACATATTACGTAATTACACTGGTAAATTGAACTATTTCACTGGGACAATTCTCACCACTTCACTCAAACGATGCCACGGCCAGACGATTTTTCTCCCGTGCGATTCTTCCGTCACGTCTAGATCCAGTTTTTCCTGCAGCGATGGCTCCTCCACAAGGTTGAGGCTCGTGTATCTCGTCGCCATCTTCAGCTCGAGCGCGTCGTGACCGTGCACGTCCCGGGACATTGGCGCCAGTAACATTGTTCCCGTGTCGTTGCTGTTGTCGAAGACGAGAAAGTTTTTCATGATCTTCAGCAGGCCGTCCAGCAGGAAATAGTTGAATTTCCGCAGCGCAAGAATCGTTTCATGGGTTAAATGCATTGGCCGATGACTGGTCGACACTTCTACGGTAATCTCGCCGCTAGACACGAATATCGGGAACGCACAGATCGAGGGTAAAGGGTTCAATGTCAACAACGCGAATCCTAGGTCAGCGGATAGCAGACTGAGTTCTGCCGCCAGATTCGGCGTATTAATGGTGTGACCGGGAAATTTGGTTGCGGTAATATTGATCGAATGTATGTGGTAAACAGTTGTGGATTGATTTAACAGATATTTGGGTACCTAATTTGCAAAACAAAACATTGGTTAAACATTTATTAACACACAATCATCTGCTGTAACTTACGTGAATTTTATGTTGTCTGATGAATTTCTTAGTGCCTGGCTTTGGTTGTGCTAGTTTTTTCAATCTGTCATCGCCGTTCTCGAGTGGCTGTTCCTCGGCATTCGGTAACACATCCGCTTCATCATTCTCCGCGATCCAATGCGTGAACAGATAGTCAAAGTTTTCCGGATCTTCGCTTTCAGTGATTGGCAGAAGATTTTTGTTCAGTTCGCCGATTTGATGCAGCCGTTTGCAGACTTCCAGTGCGGCTACACGTTTAGCAGAGACTTTAGTTGACATTGGCGTGCCCTGGCGCAGAGAATAAGAAGAACTAAACTTATCGTAACTGTACAATAGAAGGTTGGATACATGAATTGTGCGAGTGTGTGTGTGTGTGTGTGATTTACCTCTATAGGTTCCCGTAATGGACACACAATTGGCATTTCAATGACCACTGCATACTTATTGTCCACCATCTTGAGAAACCAGTTGGGCGCAAGCGCAGAGTAGCGATCCCTGTGCAGCGATTGGCAGTAGCGGTTGACCAATTGGATCGCTGAGCTGGCGGTCACGTGGGCGGAGTCATAGCCGTTCGTGTAGTACGGTTCCACGTCTCTGTCTTTGTACAATTCCTCCTCGATTTCTTGCAATGTGGGCGCTTGTCGTTGATCAGTTTTACCGATCAAATACTACAGAGCAGACGGTACAAGAATAATATACAATAATAATTGAGGAATATTAAACAGTACGATAATAATATACAAGAATAATTAAGGAATATTTAAACAAACACTCCGCCTACCTGTTGCAATTTCTCTTCAACATCTTTGTAGATCTGGTAACTGGCTCTGTATTTGCTCTCCTCGGCCGGCACCATGATGATGTACCAGCTGTCGCCGGCGCGTGCTCGGCCCTTGGACTGAATGTACGACCGGTAGTCCATGGGTCGGTCAAACTTCACCACCAGCGTGCACCGCGGTATATCGATGCCCTCTTCGACAACATTCGACGCGATCAACAGATTGATATCGCCGTCGTAGAACTTTCTAACAATGCGTTTATTCACCTTGGCCGAGTACTGTGTCTCGCGGGTGTCTCTGTCGCTGGAACTCGCGTTATACCCGACCATAAAGTCCGTACGAATGTAGCCGAACTCTTCCGTACACTCCGCCAGTGCTCTGATTACGTAATACAACACTTTCGCCGTAAACCGTTGTTGTACGAACACGATACCGCACAGACTATTCTTGTTTTTCTCCCGAAATTCCCGTAGAATCTCCACTAACGTCAACACTTGCGGTGAACTGAACTTGAAGATGCGATCCGCGTTTGAATAGCCCGCCATTGCGTTGTCTAGCAGCGCCATGACGGCCGTCAGTGTAGTTGTAATGGCGGTCAGGACTTTGTCGGTTAGAGAGTCTGCCGCATGACGTTTAAGACGTTCCGTTGCAACTACACAAGCTAGTGCTGATTTGTGAGCGCCGAATATTCCCAGCATGCCCATGTGTAACACGAGTGCCCGTAATTGTTTGATTAATTGTTTCGTTTCCGCGGCTGACGTTTGTAACGGTTTCAGGTGGTTTTGTTGTACAGTTACGGGTGGTTTAGGGAAGCGAATAGTTGAGACAAACGCGACTAGATCATTGACTTTGTTGATCGATCTTTGTAAAACGTCGTCCGGTGTATTTGCAGTGAAGTGAATGATTCGTTCTTCCGGATTTGTTGAATAACTAATGTGTAATAATGAATTACAGACACATGTTCGCATGCATTTATCTTAGTAGATTAGTACATACCCTACAACTTGTGCCAATTCTCGGACAGTTGCCACTTTGCTCTGGAACGTCGTCTCCAGCGACCGAACGACTTCTTGGACTTTTAACGGTGCACAGTTTCCGTTCAATAATGTGGCTGTGAGCCCCAGGACACGCGGTTGCTTGTCTGCGTGGACGTTCTCAAACAGTTTCATTATTTGTCGCATTGGTTGATTTTCGACAGCCTGGTGACACTCGTCGAAGATTATCAGATTTACTCTGTCAATACCTACACTTGCATTATTAATAACATATCATTGAATAGTAATAATTCTGGTTAAACTTACTGAACTGTCCGTGCAGCACTATGTCCAAGAAGATCTGTGCAGTTAGTATTATCACCTGATACTTCGTCAGCTGCGCGTGCCATTGCTCATTAGTCCACGCGTCAACATTCTGCTCGCCGGAAAAGCGACCCACATCAAAATCCGTATGTCGTTTGATGGAAAAATAGTGCTGTTCCACCAAAGGTACAGTGTTTACCAGAAAAACAGTGATCTTATTGTTAGGCCTGTGAAAAAAAAAAACAGTCAAGTAAAATCATCCACTGATGCGTTATTTCATATTTACTTTATAATTGCACGAGACATACGATTAATCAACATGATCGCGATGTATGTTTTACCGGAACCCGTGGGTAAATATATGATTGTGTTTCCCTTCGCGGCAATCTCCAGAATCTCCGATTGATAACCGCGAGGAATAAACTCGTTACTGTCCAATTCGTCGACTTCCATCGTGGCGATCTGTCAAAAAATACACCGGTTCATGTGCGAGCTTAACCTATAACAATGTGTCACTTACGTCCAAGGACGTTAACATGACGACTAAATGGAATATCAACGTAAAAACTACAATTATACGATACTTGAGTAATGTTAAAATATAATAAACACACCGGTTTTAACTAAAAAGTACATTAATTAATATATTAGTTATGTCATTGTGAGTTTTGACAGCTACAAACATGTACACGTACACACACGCACACACACACACGACACTCAAAAACGAGAAAACGGCGAACTAGGGGGAGCAAACTTAAATTTAAAAAATTTAATTCAAAAGCAGTTCTAGAAATTAGTAACGCCATTTGATCATACATAATACTGATTAGAAATAGACTATTTATAAAAAAAAAACATATGATCATTCAAAATTTACGTAGTGAATAACTTTAGAAACAATATAGTTTATTCAAAATTACCTGTATAACGGTTGAACAGCACCAAAAGTAAGTAGAAATAATTATATACGTTGTTAGTAAGTACAGGGACAATCTTTTCGGCAAAAATACGTTTCGTAATGTCGTTCGAACTGCACGTAGTACTTGTCAACTGATAAAATTCCAAGCACCTTACCTTGTATATATATAAACTTCTATCCAATAGAATCACCTTACGACAGGGATTCCCCCAGTTACTAGCAATCCAACAACGATAAATATCTCTATACCTGAATCAGCCAGGTATTTTTAAATATCACTTTCAATCGGTGATTATTTTTCACACAGATACATTACCTCCAAAACAATATTATAGTGTGTATGGAATATCTCGTGTATTTTACCCGGCCGAACAAAACCAAATGTTATTTGTGTTTAGTGACTTTTTGTCATTGGTCCACGTGTGGTTGGCTATTTCGGCGGTGGCCAATTGGAAAGTCCCGCCTTTGCACTTCCGCTAATTAATTTAAGGATATTGTGCAATCGCGGAAAATACACTTTTTATAAATTCACTCACCATAAATAAACAAATACGATTAGTATTTGTAAACAAATACGGTTAGTATTTGTTTTGCGCAAGCCATAACCATGGAAACAGCGGCAAAACAGACATAAACAAATGACGACGAATTTATAAATAAATTATAACAGATGTATTATTGTACACATTTCGATAAACTTGCGTTTAAAATTATTACTAGTTTCCAGTGTGCTTCAAGTTTGCTTATTTTGATAGAAGATGCTCGTGTGAAATTTACAAAAAATCCGACTGTACTTGTTTCGTTAAATGAATGAGTTATTGACAAATCGGTTGAAATGATATTTGTACTTACCAGTGTTGTTGACGATTTGACAAATGCCAGCTGAAGACGTGTTGTTTCAACTGTTGTGTACTGTACTGCTTTTGTAAGACAGTCATGGGCGTGCGCAGATATTTTTCCCGAAGAGGGCAAACAAATTTCCAGAGGCGGAAGGTAAAGATTGTTATTCAGGGATAAATACGACGTTTAATGATGGTAAAATCGTAATATTTGACAAAAAAAACACAATTTAACTGGGATAATTTCTTATAAATCATCTTACAAGCGACCCCCCGCTCCCGCCCTCTGGACGGCCATGAAGACAGTGGATGTAGTGAAATATATAACACTGATAAACAACACCATGGGTTGCAGTATTCCAGGAATTTCACACACACACACACACACACACACACACACGCACAGAATGTGATAAGGAAAAGCACAGGACCGCACTAGCCACAAGCTTCAAACAATGGTAAATTTTTTTTTATTAGAAAATTATAAATACTAATCATAATTATGAGTAATCTACAAATACTACAGTACATGGAATTATCACTAACTTATTATTGACTTGGCATATACAGTAACAAACATGAAAATCAACACATAATGTATCTACTTAATTATTAATTAATTTACTTGCACGTGTCTACTTTGCAACGATTCACTACACTTTATTGCTAGATTGCACGGCGGCCATTTTGTCAAAATACACAGTTTTTTCTGATTCGTTTGTCGTTTAATGTTAATTAATTACTAGGTTAAAGCACGCGCGGTTCGAGTCCGTGCTAGAGTTCCGTCGTCTCGAGTTTGCGGTGCGTGACGCCAGGTGGCTGCAGTGTCTGGTACACGTTGTGCACGGAGCGTGGATCGGTTGGGTCGTGATTGTTACACTGCGAACCATCACCGGAGCTGGCGATGACGTTCTCATCCAGTGAATCGAGCTCGGAGCCTTGACTTTAATAATTAATAAAAAAAATACATTATTCGGTCCATTTATACCTAATGGGAATATAGAAAGAATTTGTGATCTAGTGGTAATTCGACTGCGGGAGTTCGACTACTGCGACTAGCTGAGATGTTGATCTAATAATCATTTTGATCTACTGAGAATACGCGACATTTTGATCTACTGAGAATACACAACATTTTGATCTACTGAGAATACGCAACATTTTGATCTACTGAGAATACGCGACATTTTGATCTACTGAGAATACGCAACATTTTGATCTACTGAGAATACACCGCATTTTGATTAACTGAGAATACGCAACATTTTGATCTACTGAGAATACGCGACATTTTGATCTACTGAGAATACACAACATTTTGATCTACTGAGAATACGCGACATTTTGATCTACCGAGAACCTTACCTGAAATCATCCGCGTGTTTGTACCATTCGTTCTCGTACGCGCGCAACCATATTGGATTGCTGCCCTCGACGCTGTGCTTGTTCGTGTTCGGTACGCGGCCACTGAGCGCGCTTAGCCCGCGGCCGCCTAGGTCGGAGCTGGCCGAGACTAGGAAATTATTGAAATCTAATCACACACACACACACATATATAAACACACATGTACTGTATTGCGTGGTGCACTGTTTACCGTATGCAGTTGTCGTGGCCGCCTTCAACTTGCGTTGGTACGTCTGTCGCTGGGAGACGCACAGTGCCAGGCACAAGAACAACAGCAGAGCCAGGAACAACGAGGCCGCCGTCAGCCACAAGGTTGCACTGGAACCGGCGGCGATGCTCAGAGCCTGCGGCCCGCCTGGTTGCGTGTCGAGCACGTTAAACTCCTAGAATAATCAGTTTTTCATTTATACACGAATCTCACAAGACAACTGGTTGTTACCTTGAACAACCCGTCCAACTTCTCCGTGTTCTGATCCACCAGCTTCAGCACATCCGGCACTTCTAGTATCGAGTGGTCCGCCTTGTCCACCAGGTGCAAGTACAGGTCGGTTCTGGTCTTGTCGATGGTGCCGTCATTGTTCACGTGCACGCGGAACTCGTCGACATTCACTATCGCGCCGGTAACGTTCCCTAGAACCCTTCAAGAACCGAAACAAACAAATAGAGTGTAACCGGGTGGAATATTCGAGAATCTAGATGGCAATAACGCTTACTCTCGAAACGCGTCGATACGATGTCGTAGTTCAGGCGGATGCTGGCGTAGTACGAATCGTACACGCTGGTCCTCGCGCAGCAGGTAGATGAACACCCGCGCCGTGTCTTGCAGACCACCGGTATCGTTGGCCAGCACCTAGGAGATCACATAACGATGATAACAGACGACAAATGTCATCTAATCACAACGAGCGCGCGTACCACAAAGTCAAAGTATCCTTTCATGCCTTGTTGCGGATCAAAGTTCAGTTGTACACCACCGCTATCCCTGTCCACCAGGAACGGGGCGCGTTGTAGGTGCTCCAGGCCTTCGGTGAGTGTCATGCGGACGTTGCCAAGCAGGTAGTACGAGATGACAGCATTGGCATCGGCGTCCGCGTCGGTAGCCTGCGATCACAGAGGATTATTAAGCGATGTAATGTTTGCTTTGGAGGCGGACAAACTGTACCTGGACGGACATGAATTCTGTGCCGAAACTGGCGCCTGTGCTGACGCCGCCGGTGAAGATGCGATGCACAAATCGCGGTGGATTGTCGTTGACGTCGACGACGCGTATCGCCACTTTCAGCAGCGTATCATCGGACGGTTCGAAGAAGCTCTGGTTCGTGGGCTGGTGTCGGCAGTCTTCGCTCGCCTTCACCAGCAGCAGATGCGTGCGTTGTTCTTCTCGATCCAATGCTGCAGTAACCTGGCGAATATTTGCAGAAACAACGTGTGATTTTCTAAATAAACCAAAGAGATTCTATGTGACGTACTGTTAGTTCATGGGTGATGTGGTTCAGGGAAAACAGTCCGTACTCATTGCCACCGACGATGTAGTAACAGATCATTGGCAGCGGCCCTTCGAACTCCAATTCGTCGCGGTCGATTGTCCGGGGCAGCAGTCGCACCTCCACGCCCGGCATTTCGTTTTCTACCAACCCCCAAACATGCATTAGTATCACAGCACTGAGCATTTCAAGTTCACGCACCTGTAAAGTTCAAAGCAACTTCGTCGACCAGAAACTGCGGCTGGTAATCGTTGATATTAGTCACGTAAACCGTCAGGTCGAGGTCGGAGCTCAGCGGAGTAGGTGTGCCGAGATCGTAAGCTTCAATGCGGATCTACACAGAGCAGAAATGTATATTCGCTGTAACAAAAACACACACAAGATCAAAATTCTTACATCGAAGATCTTCTGTTTGGTTCTGTTGAGCGGCAGACGCAACTCCAGCACACCGGATACGGGCTGCA